>OY968835.1:4543779-4990478 GCA_963695495.1 Hololepta plana
CATCGAGAGAGGCGAGCGCTATTGGAAATATCTGGAACCTGAATTAAATTTCTAGTAGACCGTGTCCTCTACATTCAATTGAATTTATTACAATACTCGGGTTTCAAATGCGTTGGAAGTGTTTTAACTGATAATCTGCAGGGTGCGAAAAAGAATTATTTCAAACGTGACCAGACTCGGTATGTTACATAGTTTCGTTAATACTAATTAAACGTATCATTTTTCCTATCGAACAATGTGGCTCATATTAAATTAAGTTTGGTCATTCAGTTGAGTGACGTAAGCTGGTGAGAATTAAATATTTCGATTTCGGCACATATGAAATTTTTTTGGAGCTTGTCAAGGAGCAGAAGTGAAAGTTTGACCTGAATTTTTAACGAAATAAAAGGCTCGATTGAATCGTTAAACAAGTTCACCCTTTTTTATTAAAAGATGATTTTTTAGAAATTTTCTTTATGTAAGAAAGAACGTAAAGGATTCTTTCTTTTTTGGCATCTTGATATTGTGACGCATTCAGGAAATACTCTTGATCTTAATGAAATTTATGAAATATTCATATAAGCGAAATGGAAAAACAAATTAAGTGGCTGAGCTTAATTTTCTATGCTATTATTCCTCTTTATAAAATTGTCCTTGTTGTTTCCTACTCGACGAAAAACTTATCCATTCAACATGGACCTCTTTCCTCGAGGTTGATATTAGAGAAAGGACATTTTTGTACGAATAAGGAGAAGAGACATTTTTGTTCGGTAACATAAAAGAAAAGAAAATCGATTATTTATCCCGGACTTAATACGATCGTTGCGGGATTAACTTTTTTATAACCTGTCCACATGCTCAATTGAAAAATTTCTTGGTCGATTGTATTTTTTTGCTGTCGTTATTAACTTGTCTCGCTTTTTTGTTCGTATAAAAAGTATTTTTCGTTAGTGAATTTTCAATTTTACAGTATGTTTATTACTATTGAAGTGATGTACAATTGAAGTTGATTAGGTGAAGATATTTCAAGTATTAAAATTTAATTTTGCAGAAATCTGCCCGTCGGGAATGGAAAATTATTATTTGATGTAAGAGAGAAAACATCGTAAAATACGTAACAACGATGATGACGATAATGGCGCTGGAAATTGAAATAAGATAATATTTATTTTCATTTCTAAGACATGATAGCTACATTTCGGTCCGTCCTTCACTCTGGCACTTCTTTTCTTTCTCATACTCCTCTTGTAATTTTAATATGATATTGCAATATAGCAAAAGCGTTGGATTTTAGGGAAAAGTTACGAATCGAGACAGCAATTTATAATGGCTTCAATTTTAAATCATTTCACTTGTTCTCCGCTGAAATACTCGTATTTAAAGTGTTTTATTTCGTAAACGATCTTATTGCAGCGAATTAAATAAGTAATTCAATACAATCATATATCAAAGAAACATTATAATAAACACTCAATAAAAATTGTTTCTCTTTATTATGACATTTCTTTAAACCCATAAAAGGCACTATTCGGTCTTTTTGAAATTTAAAAAATAGTGCGCATAAAATACGAAATTCCGAGTGAAAATATGAAAAAAATTTACATGAATCCCGAGTGAATATTTTCTGCAACATAGAGAGATACTTCAGTAATGAATTATTAAAATTACAAATTAAATAACAACGACGATGGGGAATTTGCTAGACGAGATATTTCTTTCCCGCCATTGTCACTTGGAACTTTTATAAAAGAAATCCATCGACAATATAAAACTACCGAATAGTTTAATGCTGTTTAAAATTAAACGATTATCAAAATAGATAACAGAGAAGTGGGTAATATCAATCCATCCCGTTTTTTGTCGAACAGTGGCGAAATTAAGTGTTTTTTTTCTGGTGATTAATACGTGTAAAAATCAGTCAAAATTTACTTGAAATGGACATTAATTGATTGCGATTAAGCGCTTTAATCGGGCGTTGTAATGTTAATAATCATTGCCACGAGTTCGGTTCACTTTCATCTCTAATCGTCGGCTTTCGTTTGTGCCACGCAATTTCGCAAATTATGTGGCCGTAAATATACAAAGAAAAACAAATAAATTGTCCGCCTTTAAAAAACGGAAACACTTTTGCCTTGTTTCTTGCTTATTTTCTTTCACTTTTAATCGAACGCGAACCTGTCAGTTTCCAAAATAAAACGGACCCCTATATTACTTCTTCATCATGGTTATACTGTTATGTGATTATTATTATTCCTTGTTCTATTCATTCTTGGCTTTTTCCCGATTTCCAAAACTTTTCTTTTATTTACATACTCGAAGATTAAGGATTTCTCTTGAAACCACTTAATGAAATTTCTTTTGTTTTACGTTTACGTCAATAACTTATGAAATCTTATTTCTCGGAAATATATTATTTCAAGTTAAGATTCGTAAGAAACAATTCCATATTTCGCTGGATTCACTGAAAGGGGATTAATACTGAAAAATATTATTCTAGATTGAATCTTTTGATCTTACCAAATAAACAGAAGACGTGGAAAGAGAGAGAGAGAGAGAGAATCGTGTCTTAGAAAACTGTTAAGAAAAACTCGATGTGGGAAAACCCCGGAAAACTTTACACATGACGGTAGTGACATCTTAGCTTATCTCGCAAAGTTATTTCCCCGCCTACCTACCCTTTTAGTCAGCATCCAAAAAGGAAAAACGCACACGCGGTTCATTTTTTTTTCTTGTGCCTTAAGTTAACTTATATATACATAATTTCTTACTACTTTCCAATAATGTCTTACTTTTTGAGTTAATGTTTTAACGTATTTAAAATTTCTTCAAAGGTGATTTGAGTTTTGAGTTTAGACCTTAATAAAAAAAAATATGCATAACCCTTCGTAGAAAATTTAGCCTCAAAACGTTTAACATTTTTAAAATAAATATGTCATATTTTGTCGAATAGAAGAGAAACCGGAAGAATAAACGTAAGTTGCAAAAAAATATTTGCAGGAACATGGTTTGACCAATTGTCTCTTGTATATCTTTTTTTCGTTTACGCAATGCATCTTGTGGAGAAATTTATTTCGTAAAGCCAACGTCGTCATATAATAATTACAAGGGTTACGCAGAAAATCGGCGTTAATACACGTAAATATGTTTCTTATGCAAAGGAATAATAAATAATAATAACAAAACAAGGAAAATGTTCTGCATAATTAAGTCCACCTCATCCATTTTATATTAAGAGCGGGCCGAATGTAGATTTCCGTTCTGTCCTCGTATTATTACGTACTCACGAGAAAAGGAAAAGAAAGGGAAAAATAATAAAAAAAGTAATAAGGGTGGAAAAAAAATTGAAATATATTGGCTGTAGTCTGAAATTTACTATTACGGCTTTAAATGGCTATTGTAATTCAAGGAGACTGTTTTTTATGCATATATAAAATTATTTTCTTCGGTAAATTCAAATTATCCACCATCTGTTATTTTCGTGCTAGCCGACACTGAAAAATTGTCTGATAAATGACAGGCTCCCGTAGTGGAGAACCGAAATGTGAGGGTTTTATGGTTTCTACAATAACATTACAACATTTATGTTTGAATATTCCTTTGATCCTTAGCTTTCGCCAGCAAAAGTAAATAAGTTGACCATATCTCATGTAATATTTATAAAAATAAGCTAGAAATTCAGTTTGCATACGCTTATTATTCAATCTAAATTTAAAACTTTGTTTTAACGATCATAAAAATGCAAAAGTAACGCGAGAGTTCATTGAAACTGGTTATCTTGAAATTTTACTTCCCCACTCCAAAAGGCTTGTGATGTGTTCCCATCGCATATTTTCTTTATGCCTTTGATATGAAGATGATTTATTAACATTAACGTGTAAATTCGTTAAGCGTGGACAGTTACAACAATTCTTTATGGTAATATTGAGTTTACTTTCTACGAAATAAATCTCTCGAAATAACACAGAACAAATGCATTTACGTTAAAGGTCAAGTTCAATGCAACAATCTTTTATAATTATGTCATTCTCATGTAAATTCACCAATAATCTTCAATCTAACGATACTGAAACGTACAACGTGCAGTTCATCAGCGACATTCTCGATGCGATCGATTTCGTTCGTCACGTTCCATGCCGTAAAGTTAAAATGACTTTGATCGATTTCGAATACAAAACGGTTTGTGAAGTTATTAGAACACGCGCAAAAATCGATATGATGATTGCTTGAATTAAGTTCGGTAGATACCCGAAAGTTTTATGCGAACAGAAAACGCAAACTAGGAACGAAACTTTTCAGTTTGACAATCATCCGAAAATAAACTCGCTCCGTGCTCCTCGTAGATAATGATTTCGCGCTATTTAAAATCATTCTACTTATCGAACGACATGAGGAATTATCTTTTTAAAATGATTTGACCAATCGAATTAAAAAAAATGCCGAACAATGAAACAAATGAAAATTGTAATTGAAATTATATTGTCTAACGAGCAACGTAGCAACGAAGTTGGAAATTTGAACAAATGTTTAATGATGAACTGCTCATTAAGATAAACATTTTCAACTTCATTGACATCTGATTTGTACGTTACGAACGTAATTTTCCTGGTCGATAGTTAATCACAGAAAAGGGAAAAACAAAACGTCAGGCAATGCGTTATAAGGTTTTAAACTACTCAAACTTTATTCGTATAACCAAAATTGTTCAGCAAAAATTTATATGAGGAAGTTGCAAATCCTACCGACTTCTTCTCCTTGCAGCTGTGAATCGAAACGAAAGACTGCTAGTAGAAGAGAGAGAAAACAAATTTTATTGATTTGTGTGTGAAAGAACTTATATGGGTGGCATAAAGAAAGTTTGAATAAACCAATATCTAGAATAAAACATTAATTATTTTAAATTCAAATTATTTATAACTCCATAATACAATCAATAACATCAACCCCTTATACACTGGGAGATGGAATTTTCCAAAATATTATCATTCAGCATAAAAAATCATCCTTGTAAGAAGAATTGATTTCTCTTTATTAAGATTTTAATTACATTCAATCTGTTTGAATATAAATATTTGCTTTAAAATTAAAACGTACCAAACAAAGAATTACAATTAAAACGAATGTATGTGTATTAAGGGACGTCGTTCATTTCCTGTAACGCTTTCAATTTTATTTGTTTTGCTCATTTCTTCGGTTTGATACCCGCTTAATAAATAAAATCGATTGCCATAAAACATCCTTAGGTGCTGTTTACTTTTACTGCCTGTTCTCTTGTCCAATCGAATCTTTACAGTATTTAATTTGAGACGAAAAAAAAATCATTCTCTTCTCATTAAAATGATTCGCTTCCTGTTTCTTCCCTCTTTAATATTGATATTTGCAGAAATGCGA
The DNA here is from genome assembly GCA_963695495.1 of Hololepta plana. Classification (NCBI taxonomy): domain Eukaryota; kingdom Metazoa; phylum Arthropoda; class Insecta; order Coleoptera; family Histeridae; genus Hololepta; species Hololepta plana. Next base: position 4,549,147 of record OY968835.1, read on the forward strand.
ATTACTGAATGCGATTAATCTAAAAAGAAAAAAGTTGCCTATGGAACCATATAGCAATAGAGCAACTGAATGAAATGAGATGAGACCGTTGTGAAAGCTCGCGAACTGCAAACAATTCGCGAAAGGGAAAAAATATCTTTCAGGAATACATTTCATCATGAAATTGTTATATCAATTGATTAATATAGTTTTATGCTGTATCAAATGCAAGTAAATAATAATAAAACTTGCAATTTCTAGTTGAAAATTGAGGGTAAGTGAATTTATCGTTTGTAATAGTTAATACAATGTGGTTAATACTAAACAGGTTTTAATTCCCAATCAAATGATGTAATCCTCGAAAATATATTCCAAGGAGTTTCGTTATATCGAACATAATAACATGTCAGCTAATACCAAATAATACTTGTTACGTACTGAATAACTTTGTAATTTAACTTAATAAAAAACTTGAAGTTTTGTTTTTCTTATACTGAAAAACAGCTGAACTGAAATCTTCAAATTGATTAATGAAAGTTAAACACACAGAAATTACTTCAATTGAAATAATTGAATAAATTTCGTTTTTGTTTTGAAACTTGTAACGATTATAATAAAAAATAAATTACGGTTCAAATTTTAGTCGATATTGAATAAATGAAATTAATTTAACAATATCCTAGCTTTTCCAGTTTCCATTAATGTTGTTGAAACTTTCTTCGTATAAAATTGAAATTGTTTGATGTGGTTGTAATTAAATAATTTTTTCTTCTCAATTTTAATTTTAAAAGAAATTTAACAAGGTCCATGTAATTAATTTCTCTTATTAATTATAACGAAAATAATATATTTAATCAGTGGTCTGTTACAGGAAAGCATCTCGCGAATATGAGAAAAATGTACGTATGCGTGTAGAAAACAAAGAGAATCGCATTGTAGAAAAATAAATGAACCACTTCATTATGTTAGTAATAATTAGCTAATGTGCCGCTTCATTCGTAAAAAGGAAAATTAATTGTTGGACAACGTAAAATACATTGAATTCTGCAGCAAAATAGAAGCGAAAGCGAACGAAAGGAGGTTGATTTTAACAAAATTGAAGAACAACGTTAACAATAAATCTGCTCAGTTACTTTAACCATGAACTATAATAGATATAAATTTTTAAAAGAAATAAATATGACACGATCGTAGATAATAGAATACTATTCTCTATGCATAGCATAAGAAACTGAAAACTTGTTACTTCCCCACCATCCATCCAACATTTATAAGGTCAAGTGGAAACGAAACGGAACGTCCGATATATTTTCTATGAATCTCACACTGGATGGTTGGAATTTGTTCACCTTTTATTGTTTTTATTTAACGTTAACAATACCAAAGCTTAACCGTAAAGAGTTATGGTCGATGAATTTTTTCGGTTTTGAGATTTATATGCCTAAACCCTATACAAAAAATAAATAAAGTTCATGTTATAATATCAATAGATTCAGAGTATATGAATAGGGCAGTAGTAAAATTGGAGAATACATCATTTTAAGCAATTGTTACTTCCATCTGTGTGAAACTATAATAAATTCGTTATAAATTTCAAAAACGTGCCCATGCACACTTTTGTTGTTTTAAATTTGAAATTAATTTACATTCGTGTGTATTATGTTACAAAAAATTACAACTATAAAAAAACAAGATGGCTGATAATAATAAAATTTGCACTTTATTGTAAATGTAAACAAAAGGATTCGCAATTTCATTCGATTCTATTAGTGCTGATCATCGAACCTTGTACTATTTACTTCGACAAATTGCTATTGCAATATAACTAATTCGAAATTTCAAATAAGCATCGATCATTGTTGTTGCTGATAACTTTTTGTTGAAGATGCAAATTTCCAAACAAATGGGAATACATCACTTTTTGCTCGTATATAAGATGCACTTTGTTCCCCATTTTGGTGCCACTGGATTCATGGTGCGTCTTATAATCGATTGCGTCTTATACGCGAATAAATACGGTTATTAAATGCCGACGACATTGATGGATTGATCAATTTTCAAACTATTACCATCACTTATTTTCTACTTATTCTTCGAATAGTCCTAATGAGAAACTCCAAAACTTGGTAATAATCGTCTTCAGCAAATTGTAACAAGAGCGTTTGATGTTGTACTAATTGCAATTGTAAGTTTGAACCGGATAATATCAGAGTGTTAAATTAATTTTTTCTTTTATATTAAAAAGTAGATAACTAGCACGGGCACTAAGCACAATAAGCGAAAATATACAACACAATCGATAATTGTTAATTGATTTTCCTGGTGCAAAATAATAGAAAATTATCATCGACGTTTTCGCTGAATTGCTTGCTTACTATCTTAATTTTCTTCACGTGCTTTTATAGGAAATTTATTTAGTCATATTATTAAACAAACAAAACCATTTTCAACCAGCTTCCGTTTATTGACGCCGCTTATTTATGGAAAGAATGCAATGAAATACAAGAATAAATAAGACGACTGAAATGAGAATAAAATAGGAGAGAACTGTTAATGTTATTTTAATATACTCGTAAGGAATTTTAAGTACATCATAGTATTGTTCATAATAAAGTTTTTCAAATCCACGAGCACTTCCTCTTATTATTCCCTTAATACGATATCGTGACTTAAATATTTATGTTTCTCTCAGAGTTTAATGCATGTCCGTGCTTATAAATAATATCGTTATTATTATTAACTTATTTTTTGCATGTCCATATAAATTTGCGTTTGTTTTTACAGCGAAGGGGTGCGCTCAAAATGTTTTAAGTATATTTAAAAACTTCTGTCAAAGATCTATTACCGGAGGGTGGACTGGCATTGAAATATGAACATTTTCACTTCCCCACTCAGTCACTATTATCGTGGACTGTCTTTCAAAAAAAAGAGCTGTATTAGTAATTATTTATAAAGCAGCAATATAAATTTTATTTTATCTCTGGTTAATATAAAACGCTCTTTAAACTTAATGAAAAATTAAGTATTTGTAAAAGAAGAAGAGAATGTACGTGCTTGTTTAATATTTGCCAAGGTGGGGGAAATTGAGGCATTTGCAACCTTTTGCTTTAAAATCTCTCTCGCATTATGTCGATGAAGGGAGTAACATTTTTAAAAAATAAAATAATAAAATAAGTGCATTTTGTACCGTTTGCGTGATTTCCTATTAAGTAACTTGGGTGTATGTGCCTTGTTGTGTTGAGGATATCTTTTAGTAATTTCCGCACACTTTCGCCCTCCATTTTGCTCTCGTCTTCTGTTCAAGTTAAACACTATTTAAAAGATGTGTCACTCACGAGATTAGAAACCATTATAAAGTCACGTCATGTATACGAATCTATATTGACGAAGAAAAATGGAATTTCTTGCCAATTTCACGTGTGTTTTCAATTCAACAGAAAAAAAAACTTCTGATCCAATATTTGATATATATATTTTTTTTAATGTTCACTTCGCTTCTTTCTAAGTTTTATGATGAAGAAACGAATTTAAGTTACTTCCCTTTACATTTTTATTACTTTCTTGCTTCGCATTTTACCACCGTATATATTTACATGTCATGAATGAACTTAAAATAATCGATTGTTATTATTATTCTTAATATTTTCCTCCTACTTTATTCTAGAACAATATGAATTTATTGGGGTGTTAAACAAGATGAAATATGAAATTATTGAGCTAACGATCTTGAAAACATTTTTTTGCCACCTGCATATAACACTTCAGCTTATTGTTATTTCTTGTTGCATTTTATTTTCGCTGGAAAACAAAGTATAAAATTTGTGAGAATACGAAAAGTTTCAGAACTAACAATATCCACTTATTTGTTTTGAAAGTGAAAGAAGCAATTAGGAAGAACATAAATTAGCGAAATGCATATGATTATGCAAAATGGAAAAATAAATGTGTGCCTTAGAACTTAAACGAAGCAGATATTAAGTACATAATGAACCGTTTGAACGATTGAAAATCAACAATATCACTTTATCGATTATTATTCTGTAATTGGTCCTTTGCGATCATTTTTTTGCCTATTCCTCACAAGCAAATATATGTGTAAAGCTTCTGTAAATCTTATGAAGAAAAATAATACTTTTGATTATTGAGGCAACTTAAAAGCGTGCTCCAAATTTCTAATTTGCAGAAACGGAGTTTCGTAGAAATTTGATATGAAAACAAGCGAATTTAAGGAGAAAGCCTTTTAAATTCAATTTTAGTACTTCGCGAAGATCTTAATCAAATAAATAAATTAAATAAAATGAAACGTAGCACAAAACCACGAAAACTAGTTGAATGCAATTAATTAAAAACAAATCTAATTAATTAACTTATTTACTTAATCCATTGTACCGGCCAATTCAATTTTAATTACACCGCCCTTTTTAAATGGCGGTTTATTTGCAAAATGTTTCCACTATTTAGTTTTTTTTTGGAAAATAAATGCATAATGAAGAGATTGTGTTATAAACGTGCAAAATATTGATTTGCTTCATTTGCTTCGTCCTGTAGCAAAAGCAATTGCATTTCTTCCAATGTTTCGCTTTTAATTAAGACGATTATCGCAAGTAATCCTTTCGCAAATGTTAAGATGTTATTGCTCAGCTTGTAATGGACCACATAAAATAGAACGAATAGAAAAATATTTTTCTTAGATGTGTAAAGATTCATCTAGCAGAAATTAATAAATTTCAACTTGAACTAATTCAACATATAGTTTTAGCAATTTTCATTTAAAATTTTATTCATTGATTTATTTTTATAAAAATTTTATAATTTTATCTGAGACGTTTCTTAAAAAAACACAAACTTTCCTTATCCTTATGAACAATGATAACGTATAGCTTCGAGATGGATGTATAAGTTTTCGCTTCTGAAAAGAAAATACGAGCACTAATTAGAGGAAGGAGAAGATGTTCGTGATTCTTATATTGTCGTTCCGTAACAATTTCAATAAACAATGTTTATTATACCAATTAGCCATGTTTGTCTAATTATCTGCCTCTGAGTATTATTTGAGTTTATTATTCTTCGTATTATTAACAATATTAAGTTTGCAATTGCCTAAATAGCATTTAACAAACACTCAAATCGAAAGGGATGCAACAGTTTACTAGAAATACAAAAATAAAATAAACAATAATTTGACATATGAAATGCGACGGGATGAAGTGAATATACATTAAAAGCCTCTATTTCCATTATATTGTAAATGTAATGAGGTAAGTTTGATGTCCCTGAAAAAGTGACCTCTAAAGTGGCTCAATTTGTTTCTAGCTGTTTTAATTTTAATTGAACTTTGATTAAACGTTACTAACATCGCATTGATAAATATTTAGTTTCTTCGTCCTCCTTTCATTTGTTCCTCGTGTCTTGTCTCTTGTCTTCATGAACGACAAGGATAATTTATGATTTTCTTTTTGTGACAGAAACAAATTACTTTAATCCCATAAGGAATACTAAGCTTTTATTAAGAGTTGAACATTGAACAAGTAGCAATGTAAAAGAGAATATTAAAAGTCTTAAGGAATCTATCTCAATACTCTCTTATCGTATTTTCTGTGAAGGTTGTTGTTCACAACTAACGCACTTGGAGAATGAGGGATATACGTGAGTGTTAGCGAGAGAGTGAACCCTACGGTACATAAATAGGAAGAATTGAACGACCGTATAAAAATAAGTTTTATCGTTTCTACATTGATGAGACGTAGTTCCCTTAAAATCCAGTAGAATTTTTGACAAACCTCATTTTCCGTCTCTGTTTATATGTTACTTACCTCCTTAGCATTTGAATTTTTGCAGATGGAATTACACAACATATTTCAGCATCATCATCGACGATTAAGCACTGTCACTTGCCTTTAGTCTATTAAAAAATATATTAAAACTACGAAATGCTTTTGCATCATTATAATTACATAAATTATGCATTTTTTGCTAATTGCACCAAGTAAACAATCAACAAAAACAACGATAAATCAGTTTATAATTCTTCCTCTTTTAACCATCATTTAATCCCATTTAATTAAGTAAATTACGAAACAAAATATTAAAGATAAAATAAAAAGGACGATAAATCACCTTATTACATTGTATGTATGCTTACCTCTTTATCGTTACATTTTTTGATGATGATATAATAGCAAAAAAATAATAAAAAAGAAAAATTGTTTTCCACTTATAAAACACCGACCATCCAACTCTCTATTCCCAAACTGGCTCAATAGCCAAGCGTGTCTTCGCTTATTAATGTAAGAGTCCGGGGTTCGAAACTCGGCCATCACGCACGCATACTTTTAGTCTGAAGTAGTACCAAAAAAAAACTCTTCACATTTATGCCATCATCTACACCACCACCACATCTTCGGGATGGTCATTCAAAGTCAACGTCTTCGGTGATGAGTACCTCTTCAGATTTGCGCCATCCACTCCTTCAGATTGCCCTTAAAGGTTAAGTCTTTCAAGGTCACAGCTAAAGAGTGGTAACCCCCGTATGTACGATCCGCTGTCACAGTATGGCGCCTCCTATACTACTTGGGTTCTTTTATACTTTTTATCTGGCAACGCAAAAAGAAAATCAACTACGATAATTAACGCAGTTATTAAATTAAATGAGAAATCATTAAGAGAGATAATAAATAAGGATCTAAAAGAAATACGTAAATAATAACGTAACTCAATAAACGTACGTTTAATATTAAGATAATTGTCTATTGATAACGTGTTACGCCGCAATAATGAAGGAGAAGATTTTTTCTTGTTCTTCGTCCAACTCTTAAGAAAATTCAAAAATGTAGCCGAATAAGAATCGTCAGAGCTTATCCACGAGGGAAAATAATAATTTTCTTATTACAGCGTTATTATATCAACATTAACCGTACTGTTCACCAGAAGAAGGAAGATATTTTTAAATCAAAACCTATGATGAATTTAATGAATTTCTAAATAACATTGTCTTAAAGTCAAGGATTACTTGAATTCATTATTATTCAAGCATACGTTTCAAAAGAAAATAAAAAAATGCTTTATTTCAAACGTTTCGAATCGTTTTTATTATTATTATTATTTCCAAGTAAACGCAAGTGCTTTATTTTGGAACATTCTTGATTCGACGTTCGGTAGTTAATATTTAACGAACTTTACGAGTGCTTTTACAAAAGTAAATGTGAAAAGTACTTCCCAGAATATACTCGCAGCGGAAGGCAGGAGAAAAAAAAATAATGGTGAAGAATATATTAAATAGTTGTATTAAATTGTATTATATCCATTAATAATAATAATATATAAATGTAACACAAACAAAATGAGAGGAATCGATTTCTTTTTATACGGATGAATGCTTAAGCAACTTAAAACGAACTAAAGCTAGCGATAAAGAGAGAGAGAGAGAGAGAGAGAGAGAGAGAGAGGGAAATCTTGAAAAGAAATTGCAGATTTTTTTAGAAAATTGCTGCCTCCGTCACAAAAAACTCCGTTTTCTTTTTGCCTCTTTACTCCTTAATTTTATTTAAATTGGAGCAGATTGTTTTGCGAACCGTTTTCCAATTGAAACAACACACGATCGAATTTAATACCATTTGCATTGCAAGTTTAGAAGATGTTTTGTACGTACAACAAGAGAAGAAATTGTCTTGTTCGTGTATTTTTTATTATTTTTATATAATCTTATATAAATTTAAATTGCTCTAAACTTTTATAACGCCAAATAAAAATCTTACACACTTCTTACGGAATGCCTTCCATAAATCAAATTTGAGAATCTCGCTGGGAAAAAGAGAAAGCTTTTATTTTAAATTTAAAAGTCATTAAGTTAATTAAACGAAAAGGAATCGATAGAAAGGTAGTTGCATTTGCGTGGACGTTCGTATGGTTCTTTCAAAAGTGTCCCTTTAACAATCGCGGTCCCGCAGTCGTTTGACAAGTGTTCGCTTTCGGTGCATATTAAAAAAAAATACCATAGAGCCACGGTAAAGTTTTCCAAAGGGATTTGTATGTTGAAAAGGCGACTCGATTCTTATCACGACAAAAAATATTTGATTACTTGCATAAATACGAATTTGAAAGGAACTAGAAAATCGTTCTTATCCGTATAAGCATTTGTTGTCATAAGTAATAGATACTCTGAGGCATTTTGCCATATTTTCGCAAAACAAATGCGACTAGTGGAGTAAGTGTCAATATTTTTTCTTCAGGTGCAAATATAGTGGTATTGCTTATATTATTAATTATGTACAACATATCAGCCGGTAGTTTATGTTACAGCTTTTAAAATTTAATATTTATTTTTTCCTCTTCTGTAACCATTCTCGACACTATCATTTCGATTGCCATTAAAACGAATGCATTTGATTACGTTTATAAATTTACTAAGCGGCATATGGTAATAAATTGTTCGAAAAGAAGGAAAAACCAAGGTAGTTTCCGAAAACTTTGAACAAAATTTGTAATCGGTAATTTTGTGTTGAATATAACGTACTCGATTCGAACATATTTCATTATTAAATCGATACGATACTTAAAGAGTAATTAGATTCATAATGGAACCCGAAATGCGGGTCACTGGAATTAATTTATTGAACCGTATCCACGATATCAAAACCTGTGAAGCCTAAAGATCATCTTCGTACCTATTTTTTGTCAATCAGTTTATTACGATTTTATGATAATATTAATACAGAATCCTGAATTAAATTTTACGACTTTCGAACACGTGTTAAGTGCAGTTTATGCGAGTAGTTGCACTTTTCATGTTCGTCCTGCGAACGAAATTGCAATAAAATTTGCACGAGTGCCACTGAAATAATTCAAACATTAAATTGGCAACCTATAAAAAAATTTCGCGCTTTATTTGAAATAAAAAACGCAGCCGCTGATTCCGATTTTCAATATTACGGCGTTCAAAAAGTTCTTTCGTTCATTTATTAAAACTTTAAATAATAATTTTGCAACAAACCAAATAACTTTACAGTTTGAAGTAAACACGGTTAGATTGGATTGTTTGGATATTCTAGATTCAAGAAGTAGTATAACTATGAGAGTTCTAGCGCAATTTGCATAATTTGGTAATTAGCGAATTGGTCGCCGTGACGTCACATAATTTGCATAAAATATGAAGGGCAAGGTAAGTGAAAGTGTCGTAATTAATGTGAAAGTGAAATCCACGGAATTCGCGGAATCCGCGAAATTGTTTCGCGATTTCAATCAAAGGAATTTTATAATGACGTCACATTAAGGTATGCAAAAAAAAATTTAAGCCCTCGAGCGTAATCTCGTTGTCTATCGACAAGCCGGCGGCGCTTTCTCTATTGCTGTTTACCCTATTATGATATTTAGGTAATTAGTGCTGTTCGCACCCGTTCTTGAGTACGAAAATTTTTGTTGTTCTTGATTCGAAGGACCAATGTGTAAAACTAACTTAACTTTATTTACACATATATATTACAAATTGTACACTAATTTAATTAATTTAGTGACACGAAAACGCACGACAACGACAGTGTTAACGATAACATCTCGATACGAGAAAATGAAATCGATTGAATTTCAGTGCAAAGTTCTTATATTTATATGGGCACTTATCTCTCCCCTTCCAATTCGGGGAGAGTTAATATGCCCTTTGTGAGACAAAACTGCCCAAAACCAGATTTTGTTGATTGGCAGCTTTGTCTCAACAATATTAACATACAGTCACTCTCTCTTGTTGCGATGAACCTTCAATTTCGCGTTTGTTTCTTTCGATGTTTGAACAAACGGTTCATCGCAACAAGAAAGTCCGTCGATTGCTATTTCTTAGTTCGCTATTTACAATTCATTTCCAAAATGTACAAAGACTATCTATAAACCAAAATGTACAAAGACTATCCATTAAGCAAAATGTACAAAGACAACTCGCGATTCAATAACGCACAATGACTGTCACTCACTATAGCGTTAACAAGTGGGGTGACCGAAGAATAGCCGCATAACTTATATAAACTATAGGGCGTAATTTGTTCGTTATGCTAATGATTTTCCAGATATATGTATAATTTAAAAAAAAAGTCTTTTACCTATTCATAATGTGTAATTAAATAGAAAGTACGAAAAAGTGGTATAAAAATAGCGTAAAGAATAACATTATTTCAGTACATCATAAACTGCTGAATGTAGTTATACTGGAAAATTAGGGCAAGGAATAAGGTAAGTTATTCGCATTTATTTATATTTTATATAATTGTTTAAATATATTTTTAGCTATGTTCTGTAAGTAATATCTGATATATCATTTTTGATTGTAGAACGAAAATGGAAAAGGCGAATAAAATTGGTAATACTGTGTATAAATCACAAATTAAATTCGAAGATTTGAAGCTTCATCAAAAATATACGGTTGATAACATGAGATTGGTAAAGACAAAATATGGACGAGCAATCATTGTTGAACTGGAGATCGGTAACCTATTCTTGCCGAAACGTTTTTCCTCACTAATCGAGAAAGATATTGCAGCCATTCTTTCGAATAAAATAGCCATTACCTACAAAGGAATTAACGCTGAAGATAAACAAATGTAAAATAATTGAATTTGTTAACATATAAAATTTGTTTATTTGCAAATATATTCTTCGGTCACCCCACTAATTACCTAAATATCATAATAGCGTAAACAGCAATAGAGAAAGTGCCGCCGGCTTGTCGATAGACAACGAGATTACGCTCGAGGGCTTAAATTTTTTTTTGTATACCTTAACGTAACGTCAGTATAAAAATACCTTTGAATCCGCGAAATAATTTCGCGGATTCCGCGAATTCCGCGGATTTCAGTTGCACATTAATTACGACACTTTCACTTACCTTGCCCTTCATATTTTATGCAAATTATGTGACGTCACGGCGCCCAATTCGCTAATTACCAAATTAAGCAAATTGCGCTAGAACTCTCATATAGGTATACTACTAGTGTCAATAAAAGAAGTAGGCCATCGAGGATACCAATGTAAATAATTTTCGCGCGTGCAATATTTTGCTATCCACGGATTAAAGACGAAAGAATTATCATAATATCATAATAATAACATAATCGATACAAACTTTAAAGGTTTTAAATGTTAGTGTAAAGTAAATTTTAACAAGATGCCTGATGAGGAAAACCCTCAACATTAATACTCCACTTTTCTTTTTAAAAGATTTCTCGATTAAATTTGCCTTTAAGCAAACATCACTAGAAAAAATATATAATAAAGTTTAAGAATTGTAAACATTTTCTTCCAGTTAATGCAATGACCATTTACAAGAATGAAAAAAAGCAAATCTTATTAAAAAACGTATTTATCGTTTCAAGATCAGGTAAAAAGCTTCAATCGGCATTTAACTCATAAGAAATCCTCCTCTTTCTAACGTTTAAATATAGAACTCTAAAGGAAGATAAATTAACCGCGTACTTATCGATAATTAAAGTGTATTTTCGTTAATCATTTTCTTCTTTACAACTGATAGAATTACACTCGCAAATATAATCTTACACGACGTCATTGTTGATGCGTACTTAATCCAAATTAAGAAATAAACATTTTTCCTCGCGAGTTTAGTTCATTTAATGGAAAATATTTCCGTTGCTTTTTTTTTCGCTCTTTGCCAATCGACCCTTTTTACACAATTTATTATAGAAAAAAGAAGAATATTTACTTCAAGGGGAGAATAAATAATTAAGGGCCTAAATTATTTGCTCAATGGGGCTTTCGGTTAAATTCCAATATTGCTTACGAAACTGATTTTTTTTTCCATTTTTTAATCTTTTCTCGGATTCATGGCTCCTTTATTTTAATTAAAATTATTCCACAAATATCTGATATATAGACCGATATAAATGGAAAGAGTATGCAATTAAGAGACTCAACTTAATAAAATGAAATAATAAATAAATAAAAAATTGTACAAAACTTGATGTTCAATTTGTAAACTTATTCATTAGTTTTACGGATTTCTTTTTCTCGCTTTGCAATGAAGGCCGAATGAAAATATTTGGGAAATAAAATTAACGAGATAAAGAGTTGGAAAATGGAGACTTGGTGAGAAGGAAATTGTTGTATCCTTTATAACACACTTTCTTGTTCTTCCTGTTTCCTGAAATGGCAACAATTTCTCTAGAAGCGATCCCGAATATCCCACTCAATTTTATGGACCTATTCAAACTACCATGTTTACCAAAAGGGATAGAAGCAGCAGTTTCAACTATTTTACCCATCGATTCTCGTATACTTATCACCAAAATATATTCGAAAGGGACATCTAATTGCAATAGAAAATTGTAAAGAAGTTTGCAAAAGCTAATATGCATTTACTCGAAAATTTTCAAACTATTTAATGTAGGAACATAGCGAAATTTAATATCTAAATGTTGGTCATCGTTCAATTTTGGTTTAATTACTACATAAAATTGGCTCATACTAATTTAAAATATTTAACTAAAATAATACAAATAAGAATATTACGTTTTAAACAATAGTTAATCAAGTTTGCTGCAAAATACAACGGTAATTTTTCTTACGAAATTATTTAATTAAAGAAAAAAGGTTGACAATTTAAAATGTTCAATTTAAAAATCTTATCCTTAACATTTTTTATCTCTCTCCCTCTCATCTTCATCATTATTAACTTAAGGCGTGTCGTATAATCACGATTTTTTTTCCTTCTTCATAATAAAATGTTAATGGCAATAATCCTTTAACTTTTACGTAACAAGAAGAACACTAAAAATAAGGTATTAAAATCTTCCCCTTCTTAATAGATCTGAAGATTTCCAATACGAAGAACGAATAGTACAAAATTTATTTAAATAATTCACATTAGCGATAAGTGATTGTGTTTTTTTTTGTGTTTATATGTATGAATAAATAAAATTTTATTTATATGAATGAATAAATAATTTACGATTTTGAATCATGCCGAGTATGTGATATCGAAATATCTCCTAAACCATGTTATTGTTTAGTTTCCTTTCGCGTTTATCTTTCCTTCTTCTTTTTTTATGGTTTTGAATATAACCGAAACATAAAGCGAAAAAAAATAAAATATAAAGTGTCCAGTTATTCGACAACGAAAATATATTTCGTCCTTTCACCATTTCTTTCATTTCCTCCATATTTTCCCCTCTTCTTCCCTATAAATAATATTTTGTAATCCCTTTTAAAAAGCCTCCCAGTTTTATATCACATAAAGAATTACAGGAAACACTTTCGTCTCTCTAAAGATTTTTTCCATTTAAATAATCGTTATTTAATTTTAGTGCAATTTATTGATGAAATTTCTTAAATGTCCTCAGAACGCTGGCCACTTTATAATTAATCATTAAAAAAAAAGAATTCTGTAAATAAAATATCGTTCGCGTGAACGAACTGCTTAAGGATTATAATTTAAGTAAACATAATTAAAGTCAATAATGTATTCATTCATTATTGAAGCTTTAATGAAGTTTTAGTGCTTATTTACATTTTACTCTTAAAATAATGCCCTTCTATAAAACGAATCGAATGTTATCCGTGCAAATTAAACAAATCCGAGAGAGAGAGATAGAGAGAGAGAGCAAATAAAAGAATCGTTCGGAACGTGACATTAAAGTAGTTGAAAGGGAATAAGTTTATATTGTTTAACAAGTTTCAATGAAATCAAAATATAACTTTGGAGATCATATGTTGCATAAGTAAAATAATATTCGAGTAATTGTATGGTTTAACATTTCTATAAGAGTTCCAAACAAAATGTTGTTGTCAACAAACTCACCTTTTGTGTGCAGAAATGCGTTGGAATTGTCGTTTCTTTTTCAAAATATCGTAACGTAAATTTGTTTTGTTATGATAATAATAAGGAATCCTTTCAATTAATTGGTAAATAAAACATTTTGAATGATCTCGAAATTTCATGGAACCTCATTTTCTTTTGTTTTATGGGTGCGTAATACTCGCTGTAGCAGGGAGTGATGAATAACGAAAATAACCGAAACCAAGAATTCGTATGCAGAGGAGAAATAATTTTGATTCGATTCCAAGGAACAAAAACTGAAATTGCCCTTTACGATTCGTACAGAATAAAAGTGAATCTAATTTGCAAAGTGCAATATAAGCTTTGAAGTAGTCACACCACTTACGTCTAACCAAAGCCTATAACAGTTAAAGAATTAATATTGATTTTAAACCTTTAATTAATGGAATAACTTGCTTTATAAAGATAAAAAGCACATTTGTGCCACAACAGGAACAATTCATGTTTATTTTATAAAACCGAGTAGCAAGAATTTCGAACAAAAGAACAATCAATTATCCAAATAACAGAGAATTTTCATTAATTTCCAAGTGCACAGTAAACCATTCACTTCGGTTTCAATCTAATAGAATAATTTCTCTCTTATATTCCAAGTCGTACCAAAGACTTTTTTCAAGTTAAAGAACATTTATAGCCCAAATTGTGAGACAGAGAAAAAAAAATGAATGGAGGAAATATGTAATTTATAATCTGAATCTAATTGCCCGTGCCATTCAAATCATTATATACGGCACCAGACAATATTTTTTTATAACAGAAAACGATAATCTGTTCCCAGTTAGTTTGGGACAAAAAGAAATTCTCGATAATTAATTGAATAATTAATTAAGTAAGCAGCTAGGAGTTTGCTTCCACGCATTTCTTAGCTTTCACAAAATCGTGAGGAAAAATAGTAATACTTTTCCTTAATGGGAAAACAGATGATAAACAGTTGATTAGTCATTTAAATTACGGTTTGCAGCAAATGAGAATTAAGCTAATGGAAAGTATGAAACCAATCGTTATAATTACCCAGGTTATCGGCGCAAACTGAAAGAAGACCGATCACATGGAGTGTGTAATAATAGATTATCCAAGATCTCATCGCAATCGTATCACATTGATTAAATTAATGTCGTTCACCACTCATCACCAAACGAAACGGAAAACGTTAAATAAATAAAAATTAAATCGTCCGCGCGGTTATGAACATTAATTGATAACAATTATTTAATTATCACTTCAATTTATTCATTTAGCAAACCAAAAATCCTTTCGATTTATTATTATTTCGAATCGCATAATCCGTGCAATACTTTTCGAACTTACGTACGCCGGCAAACGACAACTTTAACGGCACCTCTAACACCGAGTAACGTCGACCACACACTAAATTAATGCGGCCTAAAGGACTTCGAAGCAGCGGCATCATCGTCGGATGCACGAAGAAATAACGCGCGCAATCGCCAATCCAATGAACTACCGCGCTTCATTCAAACTTTCGGTAATTGTTAACAGGCAGAGTGGCTGTTGAAAAAAAACTAAATTATTTTAAGCCATTCCACCTTTACGATAAACATAATTTTCTTATATTGTGTGCATCGAAAAACTGTAAGAAAGATTTATTAATAGTCATAAATTTGTTTACTTTATCTTTAAAGTTTTACACGTAGAAGCAAATAGATACTGACGCTTGTTTAACAATTCGTGTGTAGAGTAAAATCGTCGAATAATATGTCTAAAGTGATGCTATTTTGTTAGGAAACAATCGTGGATCAAGCGGCAACATCTTATGTTATTAAGCATCGAGGAAACCTCGTTCGCCAGAACGGAGGAAGTCTTAATACAATTCAACTTGTCACTAATATACAGGGTGATGCAATATAACACCGACAACACTTAATGGGTAATTCCTCTCGTTAAAATAAGCCAAAAAGTTCGTATGAACCATGGTCCGAAAGTGCTTGGTCTTCGAGATATGGATTGTCAAAAATCGATTTTAAAATCACAATTTTATTCATAAAATATTGTTTGGACGCGAATCTTCTTCTCGAAGGACCAGTAGTAAAAACTACACGAAATTATACCTTATCTATTTATTTACAGAAATATATACAATTAGGTCGGCACTTCGACCTTAATACTGTTGACTGCTTGATGGTTAATTCGAAACTTGATTATAAATTGTCAATTTGCTTAAAATTACAACTCTGTTTGGAGGGGTGGTGATCTTTTTGACCAATGACCATCCCCGTTCACTTGGAAATTCCTGGCCTTTTTCTTCGCCTCAGCAATAAAACGCTTTCTAAATACCCTAATAATTTACCTAAAACTTACCATTCTACAAAGGATTTATGACTTAAGGGCTAATAAACTAAAATATAAATAACAAGTAATATAAAGTAAAATCTACAATAAAGTAATCGCGTAGCGACAAATATAAACGAAAGAATATTTTCCTTTGGGCTTTGGGGCATCTTAATTTCATGTTAAGAGGCGATAGTACCTCAAATGCAACCAGGAATACACCTTCAAAATCCCATAAGACTCCATTGACACCTTTTGGAGCATAAATAGCCCCTAATACACACTTAATCTTTTAAGAACCTGCAACGGGTTTTTCAGGAGGAAATTCCGGTGGTACACTCAAGAACGTACTTTTGATTTTCGCTTTTATAATTGAGAAATTAAATGAAAAGAGTGAAAAAAATGCCGATTTCGCTTATATGGAATTTATTCAAAAAAAGGGTTTTTACATCCAGACGGGCGATTTTTTTAATGAATTTCAGTGCAAGTACTTTTTAAAATAGTTCTAAGTTAATCGACATTTTTGTGTACCTTTGAATAAATAATTTGATCCCGTAAAGTGCTGCCATCTCTCCATATTTAAATGCAAAATGTAAATTTGGCAAGGCAGCATATAATTAATAATGCAATTCTGATAAATCTTATTCCACTGGTTGTAATACATTATTCTTTCAACTTCTATCGCTACTTCTTCACATCTAAAGGGATATTGCGTCACCGGAAAGATGTATATTTGCGCGCAATTGAACAAATTCAAATTCAAATTAATTACGAAATAAATACTATTATTGCAATTATCCTATCCATGTACCTGTTTCGAGGAAAAAAGATCTTTAGAATGCATGTTACACAATTGATAATGAAAATAGTATAACTAAAAACATTTCTGTTTTGTAAAACAATTGCAATTATGAAGTAACCTATATTCATGCATTGAAATTACCCATTGATATATAAAATATTAAAAATTATGCGAAATATTTGCAAGATCTGGTACAATAATTTCACTGAAAATTTGTACATACTCAAAATGCCCCTAAGAAAAACTAAACTTCTCTAATATGAAATGGGCATTTGAGAGGAACTGTCTTAAGAAAGTTTGCAGAAGTTCAACTAGGTAAAAACCTATCTCACAATGCGATTGCTTCTTCTTTTAATGAAGACTGTTGTCACGAAATATACGTGATAAATGTTTTCTTAACTGGAAAATAAGTTTTTAATTAATTATATGGCTCAATATTCTTCGAAAATATTTGTTTTATAAACGAAGGAACTAAGAATTTAAATGATGTAAGTAAAGATATGGACTTTGACAAAATTGATGAAGAAATGTAGTTTCAAATAGAAGTATAAACAAGGAATAAATGAAAAATATTTTGAGATTTTTTCAGGACAATCGAAAAGAATACGACATTGCATAATTTACTTAAAGTAATAAATAATTAATTTCAAAGCATCTTAACAATGTTTCAACGAAACATTAGAAGTTTCCTTTACTTTTAGTATGTCCTGTAGGATTTGAGTTTGTTCAGGTATTATCTTGTCCATTTTTATTCAATTAAGTAATTAATTTTGTCGTGAAATTCTGTTAATTTTATTATAAAATTACACTTTCGTATATATGTAGTTTATTAAATTAATTCAGAAATGAACAATTATTTCGAATTTTAAATCTCATGCGCTACTTTATGCGCATTACATCGAAATATAATTGTTCAGCAATAGTTTCGTAAATTAAATCGTAAGAGTGTTGGAAGTGCGATAAAATAAGTCGCAAAAAGTTATTAATTTAATGAGTGTTCGTAATCAAGAACCGTGTAACGTTGCCAATTTTCTTCCACATATTCGTATCGATTTAGTCACCAGCAACAATAACTACGATTGTCCTTTATTACTGCGCGTATTCGAGCCTGCGAGCGCGAGACGTATCGCTTAGAATTGTTCAGGTCGAGGACTAGGGTATATGTCTCCGATGGAGACGTAAGACGACTGTTTGTTTACATCGGAGTTGATCAGCTGGTACTGTCGCCTCTTAAGGGGCTTCTTTTGACGTTATTTCAAACTTTGAAAAACTTCTGTAAAGTGGTGTTGTCGATGGCCTCCTGTTTACTAGAAGCCAGAACTTTTTTGTCTTTAGAATTTTGACAATTTGGAAGGGATAATAAGGATCTCTCATGTCTTATGAATCGAAAAGGTACTCTTGTTGGATAGCGCTATCTTGCACAATTCTCGAGAAATTTTATGTTTTTTAGGACCATGTATTTCGACAATTATCCACCTTCAATCATCTAGTAGGTTTATCTCGCTTATTAGGATGGTCACTGATTTAGATATTTACGTACTAACGTATGTAATATGCAACTTTATGGCATCAAATTGAGTGCTGTAATGGAGTTTCTAGCAACACTCTTTTGAAAATTTCAATTTCCCGAATTTTCCACGACATTTTCTTAGCCAAAAGCATCCTTAAAGCAGATCAAATGTCGTAAGTACGCAATTCGGATCGTAGCGCCTTATTAGGATGATTGTTCGTGTTATTCTTTTCATAATTCCACTGATTGACATCGTAATAAGTCCACTTACGTAATAGTAGCATTAAACGCAATAGTACTTATTAATTATTGCTAGTGTTTATTTAATCCTTGCTTTTTATCAAAAGTTTAAATTTTGTAATTGAATTATGAACCGCTATTCAAATGGCAAAATGGTTGATATGGTGTTAATGTTAAGAAGGGCTCATGGTGATTCTCGTCAAGCTCGACGATTTTATCAAGAAATCTTTCCAAACAGACGTGTCCGCCCACTATTCAAGTTTTGATGCCGTAGAACAGCGTCTTAGAGAAAGATGTAAATCAAAAAGCGAAACTCTTGTTTCTAAATTTGTAAGTTTTTACCATGCCATCTTATTAGGATCATTTGGAAAACGAAAGTTTGATGTGGGGCGGCCACGAACAGCGATGATTGTGGAAGTAGAGGAGCGAGTTTTAGACAACGTGGAAGAAGATCAAGAAATTAGTACACGAGTGATAGCAAAGAGAGAAAATTTATCTCAACCTACGGTCCATACCATTTCCATCGAGTTCAAGCCCTCTCCCCAGGCGATTTTGTCACATAAAGAATTTTTGCAGGTGGTTTCAACGGCTGCGTACAGAAACTCCTAATTTCGAATGGCTAGTGCTTTTTACGGATGAAGTAGGTTTTACCAGGGATGGGATTTTGAATTCCATAACACCCGTCTGTATGATGGGCACTCTACAATTTTGGGTTTAATGTTAAACAATTGAACGTATTTACAACCATGTCTTTACCTCTCGAAGGTAGGTACAGTTCTCTCGAGATGTTGAATTCAATTTACTGATTAGTAAGTGGTTTTTGGTGATGAAGGACGCGTTCTGACTGGTAGATTTTTGTTATCATTTGATTTCTTTCTGTCCAACAATGTATAAAGAAGAGTCTCTCATTTAGTTCTACCTCTCTCTCTAAGACGTTGTTCTACGGCATCAAAACTTGAATAATGGGGGGACACGTCTGTTTGGAAAGATTTCTTGATAAAATCGTCGAGCTTGACGAGAATCACCATGAGCCCTTCTTAACATTAACACCATATCAACCATTTTGCCATTTGAATAGCGGTTCATAATTCAATTACAAAATTTAAACTCTTGATAAAAGGCAAGGTTTAAATAAACACTAGCAATAATTAATAAGTACTATTGCGTTTAATGCTACTATTACGTAAGTGATCTTATTACGATGTCAATCAGTGGAATTATGAAAAGAATAACTCGAACAATCATCGTTACGATCCGTATTGCTTACCTACAACTTCTGATCTGCCTTAAGAATGTTTCTGCCTAAAAAATATATGACTTGTTGGAAACTCCATTACAGCATTCCGTTTGATGCTGTAAAGTTGCGCATTACATGCGTTACCACGTGAATATCTAAATCAGTGACCATTCTAATAAGCGAGATAAGCCTACTAGATGATTGAAGGTGGGTAATTGTCGAAACGTTGACAAGCTCTCTTTGTTTAATTAAATTTTTATTCTACGTATGTAAATCTTCTTTTTCAAGATTTACTGTCGTATAATATATGTATGAAAGCGGTAGAAATGTTAAGTAAAAAAAACAGATTAAATAGTAGGAAGGATATAAAGACGAGGCAAAAGTAAAACGCAATCAATTATCACGTTAAATTTAACAATTAATTCCAGTACATTTCGGCCTATTTCCTTAACGCGAACCCATAACACTTAATTCTTTCCTAATTGCGAAACTAAATGTACTTGATAGGAATGCGGCTCTAATTATATTTTAAACACAGATAAGAACAGATCATTTTTTATTTGTGACATTTATTATTTTATATAAAATTACATTGAGCACGAGGGACAATTTCCCCCTTTTATTTCGTTCCATTTCATTCGGATCATGGAAAATAACATACGCTCGCAATTATATTCAACGCTTATGTTGGGGTCATCATTTTTCATATTATAAAAGTCTGCCTTATAACATTAATCATTAGCCTTAATTCTAGCCAATTTTAGGTAAATGAAATTTTTTAATTCATGCGATATTTTTAATTAATTAACATGTCGATTTTAATTTGTTACGTTGATCATCGTAGTCTATTTAGCACGTTTTGCTGGTGTTGCAATCGAAAAGGAATTTAATTGGATCGTGCAACATTATCTCGATCGAATTGTTTGTGTGACATTTATCAATTTACGAACAACACACACACATACGTACACCGATAAACGTGAGCCGTTTCAGATGTTGAAGTAACCTGATGCTAAGTCAATAAACCCGATCGTGATCGCAAAAACAATGTTTCCTTAAAGCATACGAGCTTTTATACGCGTTAAAAGCAATAGAGAGAGGGATATCGGGAACATTTTGGAGAATTTTTCGCAAACCATTTATCCTCATCGTCGATATTTAATTATATAAAATATTTAATAGATATGGGGGCGCATTTTTGAAGAAAACTTTCGTGTCAAATAGAAATGTCGGTAATTGCTTTGGCGTGTGTTTGACTCAATAATAAATAGCAGGTCATTCCATATAACGATGTGAAATTTTTCAACTATCTTCGCATGGGAATGAAATAGCGACCAAGTATTTCTCTCTACTCCAACTCCCAGTCGCTCCTCAACTATTTTACTTTCGTCCCGAATGGCGGTTGATATTCCTCGAGTATTGTTGAATAATTTACGTGACGGTTTTATCGAACGATTCGGCTCGAGACGGGATGGGAACGGGAAAAATGTTTGAGGAACGATCCGTTTGTTATTTGCCGTTTTCTTTTTCAGCGAGAGCTCTAGTTGCGGTGGCGCGTGAAATGATGGCAGGCGAACGCGCGGCAAAAGGCCTCGCGCGCTCCATTTACCAAGAAGACATCTGCACGCATCCGGGCAGTGCCCCATTGCGAACGCATCCGCAATAATAATTAACCACCAGCTACCAAACACTCTTTATACCAAACATGTCAATTCGCCGGAAATAGCTATTATCATTGTTTCGTACATATTAACAAACAGTTTTTATTACTAACAAGCGTCGAAAGCCGCCATCTAGTGACCATCACGTTTCTTTTCCTCGAAACTTTATTCCATTTCACTTGCCTCTCGCGCTCATCCTCTTCCCTTTTTGCCCTTTTCTGTATATTTCCTATAAATTATTCCAATAAAATTATGTCGACATTAAGAAGTAATATCGTTTATTTTGACACATTAAAACGTGCCCGCTCTTCCATAGTTTTATAAATTAACCTATTTAAGGCGACAGTTTTTGAGACACCAACTCATTTAGAAATTCGCTAAGAAGTTGCAAGTTCTCTTCTGTGTCGATTCTTAATTGGTTAGTTTAAGTAAATTAACTTCTTTTTTGTACGATTCTTTTATTTTTCTTCTTAAGCGGTTTAAATGATTGCTCAAATGTTCGATAATAAATTATTCATGTGAAAAAGGTAATAATAATGGATTAACTCGAAAAGAATTTAATATAAATGAAAGCAAAAAATGTTTGCCAATTCGTTTACTTTCAGTGCAAATTATAAAGATGGCAAATTAATGATGTCATTATGTCGATTAAATACCTTTCGTACGTAGATTTAACTTTAATTGAGAATTCTGACAACAATAAACTGTCAACTGAATACGTTAAAGATAAAAATATTTTCGGTGAGAATGTAGAGGCGAAGTGCAAGCGTTATCAATTTCATATCATAATTACTATCGCATGACTTGATCGCAATCTTATAATGCGAATTTATTCAGTTTCACAGTTTGCATTTATATTAAAATCGCTTTTCAAAAGTTTTCTAAAGTACGTTATTTGATCGAAATAAGAAATAAATAACGAAAGTTAGTGGTAAAACTGGAGTAAAATGAAAGTGAACTGAAAATTTCCTCTGACATAAGGTTAAGGAAATCTCTGACCTTACGACGTTTATGTAAAGAGAAAATATTGGAATGTAACTTTGCCGTCCCAAAGGATTTTCGCGTGTCCTTAATTTTTCTTCCTTACCGTAAGTGATGATCAAAGAAACAGAAAAGGAAACGATTATTCCTGAAAATAAGCGAGACTGATACATTTCGTTTTCCCTTTTCGACAATATTTAACGGTCCGATTTTATCTACGTTTTTCTCCCGATCTCCGTAACTTTTTTCCTAGACATGGAACATTTCGTAGTTAAAGATAAGAATTCATTTATTGTTGAACATCCTGAATCCACATGCGGAGCAATTTTACATACTAGCACCGTTTAAAAGCTGCACATTTCTAGTTCTTTTTAACACGTGGAATCGACCATCTGATATGGATATAGGAGACTGTAATTGAACTGGATGATAATGTGGACCTTAATTAAAAAGTTGTTTGTCTTTACGATAATTTTTTTGTTGCGAACCACTTAAAAATAGCTTTCAAAAACGGCGGATAATTATGCACCGATCTAATAATCTCAGGAAAGAAAGCTCTAGTTATCGAGCCAGTGAGTAATTAACCGACATTTGAATGTGATGGCAGGTTAATAAGTCCCTGTCAAGACTCGGTTATAAGTCCCGAATCGTCCAGAGTAGAGACGTCCTCTAGAAATTTCAAGATGATAAATCCATCCTGAATTAACGAGACATAATAACGAGATGCTAATCCATAACGGACAAGTGTTAATAAAGCTCTAAGACGGCCGAAATGTTAAATTATCAACCGTTATAAATGGAAAATTAATCTTGACCAATTGTAATCGGTCTCGTAATTTACATTTATAACCTGAATAATTTCGAATGGGCAGGCATCACAGAAAAGAAAAACACTTTTTCTTTCTTCCATTCAAAACTACTTCCGATTTTTGCTCTTTTTCTTCACATTAACATTCATTCTGCGTACGTGTATCTTGTTTCTTTTGCAGCCGCTCTTTCTTTTGGATCGCTTAGTGTTTCTAACGGATTTGTGATGGCATTTTGCCATATCATATTCCATATGGATTATTATTAAGCATTTAAGTACCACTTGCTAGCCATCACTTTATTTATAAAAAAATATTTAATCGATACGATATTTATGTTTTATTATAAAATCATAGTTAAAGATCATTTTCAATGTAATTTACGTTCTGTATAGCCATCGCAAACATTTGCTGGGCGAATTTAAAATGGAACCGTTATTTGTTTTTTATTTAAACATTGCGGAATATTTGGTACAGTTTCATGCCCTCAGGATAACTACATCCACATACATATGTACATATAGTTTTGGTAATAGGGATAATAGAAATTTGATCATGCCGAATCTCTTATTTAAACTAATTGAAAGATTAAATTTAAATGCCAATTTCTTAATTATTTTTTATATGTAATTAGCCAGTGAAACGTTCGTCTCAATTAAAACTTTTAAATCTAGTGCACATTGTTTAATTAAAAACGAAATATATTTTTTGTTAATTGGTTTTTGCAACGAA
Organism: Hololepta plana; assembly: GCA_963695495.1. Lineage (NCBI taxonomy): Eukaryota > Metazoa > Arthropoda > Insecta > Coleoptera > Histeridae > Hololepta > Hololepta plana. The sequence goes on from OY968835.1 coordinate 4,573,212, forward strand.
ATTAATTCTCTATCGGATATTTGTTAAAACATTACATAATATTTTATGGGATTAATTAATTGACCAGCCAGCGGAGATATATAGAAATAACATGGTAAAAGCATAAATTGGAAATGCTTTCTATGTTATTAAATGCAATTTATTAAAACAATTTATTAATCATCAATCGATTAATACGAAACCAGTTGGATGTAATTAAATCGTGTATTTTTTTTTAATTCTATGCATAAATATAATTCTATTACAATGAAACTCTTTAACTGTGGTCTATTTCATTTCAGGAGTCATTTTAAAATGCAAAATATGTCACCAATACGATGGTGATAATAATGGGAATTGTGTACGTACGCGTTGAAAGGGTGAAGCGAACACCACGAACACATTCATCAATTGATATAAAACCGAAACATATTTCATTGCAATATTTCGTAAAAAATCCGAAAACGAAAAGGAACGAAGTCTGAAGTAAAAAAGAAATTTAAAAAAGGCATATAATAATAACATCCAAATAAATATGAAATTCCATAATGAATTATTTCATTGGAACTCCATTAAAATCGCTTATTTACCTGTAAAGGTAACTTTTCGGCCAGTTTCAATGCAACCAGAGCCCATTGTGTAATGATAGATTTGAGAATGTAATATATTTAATCGTATCTGTAGGTATTTACTTTAGTATCCATATTTGCATTTAAGTATTATAAATTCTATCTGCCGCAGTCGCACAGAAGGGAGCAGAAATGCAAATGAAAAAAAAAATGGAAACGAAGAAATAACAAAATATGACGAAGTAGATTCCTTTTTATTCCACGCATCTTTTGCACCTCACCCAGAAACTAATTTCTGGAATGTTAGAATATTTTTTACATAAATTCATTCTCATATTAGCAAGGAAACAGAAACATTCGCAATGCCATTACGGCAATTCATCAATAATTGTAAATAGTGTAAATAAAGATATTATTTTTACAAATTCTTTAAGTCCGTTGAAAAACGGTCGTCCTTCGAGAAAACAATATAATTCATAATAAAACCAGAAGAATTGCTTGTAAATAAAATCCTCATTTTATTCGTTTTTATTTTGAAAATAAATCACTTTTCTTAGCAAATTATCGCCGCCGAATTAAATATTAATCGCGAGTAAATGCGAAGATTAATGTGAAGGGATGTTTGTTTGTTTTTTTGAATGCGAACTCATTTCTGTCACGATTGTTATTAATTTGCATGTAATTCATTTACTTTAAATATGCATTTATTATATTTGCCCACTTTTTATTCATGCACGCGCAACATTGTGAAAAACTATGGATAAATATTCATCGCTTATTTTTATTCGAAAGGATTTAATAAACACAATTTTTAAATTCGAATTCAAATTGAATACAGAGAGAGTGAGAAAAGAGATAATTAATATTCGATATAATTGTAAATTTATTAACTAGTTTATTACGTAATGCTCACTTCTCAACCAACAGGTGGGGATTTACTATTATTACATTTCAGGTACCGCTAACATTTACAAAACCCTCATGCGCCAATTCCAACTACGGTTGAATAGTAACACCCTCGACTTCTTTTCTGAAGTCTTTTCAATTACGGCGACACCTTCAAGTATCGATGCATATTACCTTTAAAAATTCATTTAATTCACCTACCTTCTTCGCTTTTTTATAAAAGATACATTCGAAAATTGATTTTAGCAACGGTTAAAAGATTCTTTTTAAAACATTTTCGGGATAAATAAACTTTTGTGGTGAATGCATTTAATCCTTGCGTAAGAAATTTAAATGATAACGACTTGTTATAATAATTGTTGGCTATTTGATTAAATTGCATTATATTTCAATCTAAATTTAATGAATGTAAATTAATAAATAGATAAAAATGAGGAAAGGATAATCGTTAGTTGCGTGTAGGCAATGAAAAAGAATAGAAATGAATTGGATGATATTACTTTTTATATTTGACCTTTCTATGTTATAGAAAAATATTTAGTTATTTCTAATCTACCATATATAATTCCGATTATATCCTCTCCTCTTCCACACACCTTTTCTATTCATTCTATTATTTCATTTATTCTTTTATTTATTTCTTTGCTATGAAATATTTACGTATTCGTTTACGTTCCTATGTTTGCGATACTGCCGAGTGTCACTTATTTTCCACACGTATTGCACATATAAATTTAAATATGTTTATCTCATGGACATAGATAATAAAATTGAATAATAATATACCAACTAAGATTTTTTTCATCTATGTGAAAATTATACACTTTTTTTATTGGCAACAAAATCCAAAATCCTACAAGTAATTTCTGCGGAATACTGAATATTTTACGATGGTAAAAATTGAAAGAAAAAGAAACTTTATATCCAGCTGATATGGTTATACATAATAGAATAGGTTATAAATTTTTAAAGGAAATTTTCTGCAAAATCCAAGTAAAGTACTTGTTGCATAACAAGTTTTACACGACGCAAAATAAACTAGACCAAATGTAATTTCAATATTGATTAGAAGCCATTTCAGTTTCAATCATATCTCGTCCGCTTTTTGTTCTCGTTTCTCTTTCTTTCTTATTCTTATAATGTTAATAGTAATAATAATACATATCACATGCTCTAACGTAGTAAAATAATTAGTAAAAAATGGGATGTAATATATTTATCTGAAAGAAGCTAATTTCGTTCAGTCTTCCGCTTAATAATCCCCCGGAAAAAGAAATTGGAACAGACGGGCGCCGGAAAGCAAATTGTCGATGTAGAAATAATCACATTTTTATATCGTAGCATTGTATGTCTATACAGACATTTAGATAGGCAACTTCCACTTCTTATGTGTGCGTCCACAAGTCAATACTTTTGCATTCAATAGGTGCGATTGTACTCAGTTATCGTGATATGATAAGAATAAAACCTATGTGCAGTGCCTTAAGGGTGCGGTTCAAAACTACAATTGCAAGACGAGCATTAAAGGAGAAAAAAGTAACAAATAGGAAAATTTCAAATAAGCTTTCCATAAAGAGACGAAACAAAAAACTTCAACTTCTTAGTTTACAATTAAGAGGCGACAGTACCAGCTGATCAACTTCGATGTAAACAAACACTCGTCTTACGTCTCCATCGGAGGCATATACCCTAGTCCTCGACCTGAACAATTCTAAGCGATACGTCTCGCGCTCGGAGGCTCAAATACGCGCAGTAATAAAGGATAATCGCATTTTATTGTTGCTGTTCACTAAATCGATACGAATATGTGGAAGAAAATTGGCAACGTTACACGGTTTCTGATTACGAATACTCATTAAATTAATTATCTTTTGCGAGTTTTATTTTATCGCACTTCCAACACTCTTACGATTTAATTTACGAAACTATTGCTGAACAATTATATTTCGATGTAATGCGCATAAAGTAGCGCATGAGATTTTAAATTCGAAATAATTGTTCATTTCTGAATTAATTTAATAAACTACATATATACGAAAGTGTAATTTTATAATAAAATTAACAGAATTTCACGACAAAATTAATTACTTAATTGAATGAAAATGGACAAGATAATACCTGAACAAACTCAAATCCTACAGGACATACTAAAAGTAAAGGAAGCTTCTAATGTTTCGTTGATGCTTTGAAATTAATTATTTATTACTTTAAGTAAATTATGCAATGTCGTATTCTTTTCAATTGTCATGAAAAAATCTCAAAATATTTTTCATTTATTCCTTGTTTATGCTTCTACATTTCTTCATCAATTTTGTCAAAGTCCATATCTTTACTTACATCATTTAAATTCTTAGTTCCTTCGTTTATAAAACAAATATTTTTGAAGAATATTGAGCCATATAATTAATTAAAAACTTATTTTCCAGTTAAGAAAACATTTATCACGTATATTTCGTGACAACAGTCTTCATTAAAAGAAGAAGCAATCGCATTGTGAGATAGGTTTTTACCTAGTTGAACTTCTGCAAACTTTCTTAAGACAGTTCCTCTCAAATGCCCATTTCATATTAGAGAAGTTTAGTTTTTCTTAGGGGCATTTTGAGTATGTACAAATTTTCAGTGAAATTATTGTACCAGATCTTGCAAATATTTCGCATAATTTTTAATATTCCCATTGAATTCAATGGGTAATTTCAATGCATGAATATAGGTTACTTGGTAATTGCAATTGTTTTACAAAACAGAAATGTTTTGAGTTATACTATTTTCATTAACAATTGTGTAACATACATTCTAAAGATCTTTTTTCCTCGCAACAAGTACATGGATAGGATAATTGCAATAATAGTATTTATTTCGTAATTAATTTGAATTTGAATTTGTTCAATTGCGCGCAAATATACATCTTTCCGGTGACGCAATATCCCTTTAGATGTGAAGAAGTAGCGATAGAAGTTGAAAGAATAATGTATTACAACCAGTGGAATAAAATTTATCAGAATTGCATTATTAGTTTTATGCTGCCTTGCCAAATTTACATTTTGCATTTAAATATGGAGAGATGGCAGCACTCTACGGGATCAAATTATTTATTCAAAGGTACACAAAAATCTCGATTAACTTAGAACTATTTTAAAAAGTACTTGCACTGAAATTCATTAAAAAAATCGCCCGTCTGGATGTAAAGACCCTTTTTTTTAATAAATTCCATATAAGCGAAATCGGCATTTTTTTCACTGTTTTCATTTAATTTCTCAATTATGAAAGCGAAAATCAAAAGTAAGTTCTTGAGGGTACCACCGGAATTTTCTCCTGAAAAACTCGTTGCAGGTTCTTAAAAGATTAAGTGTGCATTAGGGGCTATTTATGCTCCAAAAGGTTTCAATGGAGTCTTATGGGATTTTGAAGGTGTCTTCCTGGTTGCATTTGAGGTACTGTCGCCTCTTAAGACCTTAAAACCTTTTGGAGCATAAATAGCCCCTAATACACACTTAATCTTTTAAGAACCTGCAACGAGTTTTTCAGGAGAAAATTCCGGTGGTACCCTCAAGAACTTACTTTTGATTTTCGCTTTCATAATTGAGAAATTAAATGAAAACAGTGAAAAAAATGCCGATTTCGCTTATATGGAATTTATTCAAAAAAAGGGTCTTTACATCCAGACGAACGATTTTTTTAATGAATTTCAGTGCAAGTACTTTTTAAAATAGTTCTAAGTTAATCGAGATTTTTGTGTACCTTTGAATAAATAATTTGATCCCGTAAAGTGCTGCCATCTCTCCATATTTAAATGCAAAATGTAAATTTGGCAAGGCAGCATATAACTAATAATGCAATTCTGATAAAATTTATTCCACTGGTTGTAATACATTATTCTTTCAACTTCTATCGCTACTTCTTCACATCTAAAGGGATATTGCGTCACCGGAAAGATGTATATTTGCGCGCAATTGAACAAATTCAAATTCAAATAAATACTATTATTGCAATTATCCTGTCCATGTACCTGTTCGAGGAAAAGAGATCTTTAGAATGCATGTTACACAATTGATAATGAAAATAGTATAACTCAAAACATTTCTGTTTTGTAAAACAATTGCAATTACGAAGTAACCTATATTCATGCATTGAAATTACCCATTGAATTCAATGGGAATATTAAAAATTATGCGAAATATTTGCAAGATCTGGTACAATAATTTCACTGAAAATTTGTACATACTCAAAATGCCCCTAAGAAAAACTAAACTTCTCTAATATGAAATGGGCATTTGAGAGGAACTGTCTTAAGAAAGTTTGCAGAAGTTCAACTAGGTAAAAACCTATCTCACAATGCGATTGCTTCTCCTTTTAATGAAGACTGTTGTCACGAAATATACGTGTTAAATGTTTTCTTAACTGGAAAGTAAGTTTTTAATTAATTATATGGCTCAATATTCTTCGAAAATATTTGTTTTATAAACGAAGGAACTAAGAATTTAAATGATGTAAGTAAAGATATGGACTTTGACAAAATTGATGAAGAAATGTAGTTTCAAATAGAAGCATAAACAAGGAATAAATGAAAAATATTTTGAGATTTTTTCAGGACAATTGAAAAGAATACGACATTGCATAATTTACTTAAAGTAATAAATAATTAATTTCAAAGCATCTTAACAATGTTTCAACGAAACATTAGAAGCTTCCTTTACTTTTAGTATGTCCTGTAGGATTTGAGTTTGTTCAGGTATTATCTTGTCCATTTTTATTCAATTAAATAATTAATTTTGTCGTGAAATTCTGTTAATTTTATTATAAAATTACACTTTCGTATATATATAGCTTATTAAATTAATTCAGAAATGAACAATTATTTCGAATTTAAAATCTCATGCGCTACTTTATGCGCATTACATCGAAATATAATTGTTCAGCAATAGTTTCGTAAATTAAATCGTAAGAGTGTGGGAAGTGCGATAAAATAACACTCGCAAAAAGTAATTAATTTAATGAGTATTCGTAATCAGAAACCGTGTAACGTTGCCAATTTTCTTCCACATATTCGTATCGATTTAGTCACCAGCAACAATAAAATGCGATTATCCTTTATTACTGCGCGTATTCGAGCCTGCGAGCGCGAGACGTATCGCTTAGCATTGTTCAGGTGGAGGACTAGGGTATATGCCTCCGATGGAGACGTAAGACGACTGTTTGTTTACATCGGAGTTGATCAGCTGGTACTGTCGCCTCTTCAACTATAGCAAAAACCTTATGGAATAAATAATGTTTATTAAAAATATATTCGAATTAATGACACTAAGATTTCATCTTTCGATATCATATAAATTTTTCTTTTTTCTTTTTTATCAATTCAGTTTGCAAAATTAATTTCTCTCCCAAAATAAATGGTCTCTTATCTGAAATAAAGGAAGTTGATATAATTTTTTTAAATTAAATAATGCTGCAATCAAAAAAAGAGACGAAAATGTTAAAATTGTGTTTGAAGGAAAAAATGTTCATTTTTGAATAAAATCTAACAACAAAATTATTTATTCAACCCTGACAAGAGACATGAGAAAATATTTACACCAGAACCGAACAAATTTTATGTGTTCCACTTCATTTTCATTCTTTTATAGCTTCTATATGGTTACAAAATTAAAAAAATATTGTTAATCTATGGAATAAACTAAAAGGCGGACGGCAAAAAGTACGAATTCTCTCATTTTTTGCCCCAGGTTTCAACTTCCTTTTTGTTCTCTCGCTCTTTTACCTTCCATATTTCATTTTTCTTTACTCTTTTCACTGGACCTAACGCACTTTATTGTGTGGACAAAATCAGTGACGAAGACGAAGAATCTCATTCTCTAAAATCGTTTATGTCATCGTGTGATGCGAACAACAATGCAAACGACTCCTCTTATTGCAGTGACGCTCAGTGACCACGATGACCTTTCGCAAAATGAAAATTTCCCCATAAGATTTCTAAGAAAACCCCGCGTTTGAATAGATAATTACCCGAATACCTTAAGATTAGTTAACGATGATTAATCCGATTAGAATTATTTTATGTACAGCGGACATTCCTTCTTGTCTATGTAACATTTTTTTAAAGTAACGGCTTGTCATATTTTTATGTAAAATGAAAATGTCAACAACTTACACGTAAAGGACATCTTATTTGGACACCTATTTGATTTCCAAGCGAAAACGTATAGAGGAAAATGTAATTAAAAATAAGAAAAGGAACCAAGCAAAACGGTTTCTGAGATACGAAATTACTTTAATAAAAAAAAACTTCCTTCTTTTCTTTGAGGTCGAACAAGTCCCAGTGACTCGAATTGATTTCGAATGTGGCCACATTCTTTTGTCGTTTATAGACATTAAGTTTAAATCAGGTGTCTGTTCTTTTTAATTTTAAATCCGTATTAGAATAAAATTTGATACGTATATGAGGGAATGAGACGATATAATCTTTCTGTCTTTCGTTCGACGAAAAATCTTATCGGTAAATTTTATTCGATAAAAATCGAAGAATTTTTGCAACAAATACAACTGGATTTTGAATAATAACTTTAATTTTAAAGGTCGTTTTTTCGCATCCTCTTTTACGTTAGTGCTATAATAATTATTGAATTCGAAAGTAAAAGAAAAGTGATGATAAGAGCAAGAAGAGTGAAACCGTTATTAGTTAGGCTGGGATCTTTTTTAAATTTATTTATGAAATAGGGATTTTCTTTCCACCAGATTTTCCCATTATAATTTTTTGGTGAAAGTCTTTTCCTTTGATAACCTCGTCCACTAGAGAGCATAATACAACGACGTATATGTTGCACGATACCTAATTAAGGGGCGAATTAAATTTTTATATGTTTATGCAGAGGAGATTCATTTTTCTAAATGTTGACCGTAAAATAAACAAGTCTAAGACGCTTGCCGACTACGTGCGTGATATTATATATATTTAACAATAGAGAATTTTCAATTTTTATTTTATTAGACTTATAATAATAATGATTTTCTTAGGAAAATAAAAATTTTGTGGCTCGTTGTTTAAAGTTGCTATAACGATTTATGGTGAAGTTCCTGCTTTATCGAAACTAGAACTCATTTAGGATAAAAAAAATACGAAAGCGAAACTCTTGTAATAATTTAAACAAATTAAACAATGTCTGCAAGTTCCTTTTAACTTTTCAATGAAACAAAATATTTAAAAAATCGAGTAATTTAGCTTAAACAATTTCGATTAATCTAGTACATAAAGCAAAGAAAACGAGTAAAACAGAATTAATGCAGAAATCTCTCAATGTGGAAGCCAATCGTATATTGTGGCTAATGCTCCTTTCTCTCCCGGTCTCCGACGCTTTAAAATTATTTTATTAACCGTAAAATGATCATGATCTCTCGATTATATTCTTATTAACTCGAATAAAATTTATTTCGAAATGAGTTTATTGTTTAAGAAAGTAATGGCAATCAATATAAATCGTATAAGAAGTAAATTACTTAAATTATTACAATTTATAGTGCAGGTGCTAATGGTACGATTATTTTAAGCATAAAACTTATTTGTACTTGATACCTTTGGCAAAACTAATTATATTTATATAAAGTTCCCCGAGTGTATTCGGTTATTTACCAAATTAATTTACATCACGTTCCAATTGAAACATTTACAAATTACATTTTTCCTTAAACTAATAATTTTTATTTTCTCAAGGAACAATATGCAAGAGGATTTTTTCAGCCACTTGAACCATTCCTAAATGACAGGTTATTCGGATAAAATGTTAATCGATTATTATTATTATTCCCAACACTGTGTCCCATATAAATTCTTATAATTTTATTTGTATAGATGTTATCATCCTTAAGAATCGTTGCCTCAATTCTTATGGGTTCTTCAATGGCCGTATAAGATATTAAATGCGATTCAACGCTCCCCAACGTTGTATTACGTTAAATACAGCGTCACGAGTTGCGAGAAAAAGTTTATCTTCCTTTAGGTTGGTATTTATTCACAAAACGTTATCATATACGTTTTTCAAATACTTGTTTTGTGTCGAAAACGTTCCATTGTTAACGTAAAAAGTTAACTTACGATTGTCGTTTGGAAAAATCGTATGATCAATGCCATAATTTTACTGGTTTGATGCATAATTTTTCTTGAACATTAATTAACTTTCTTTTAAGTCCTCCACTCTCATGCGAATTTATATTGATTGTAAAGTGAATATTTCACGGTAGACTAGTTTTTTTTTTGCGACGCATCGTTTTTTTATTTAAAATCCCGTTTGTATTAAAATAAATTGAGTTAAAGGGCATAAAATTACGTGGCGATATCGTTGTGAAATTTATCAAGCTTTTATCTAGATGAAGGAGTATTAGAATAAGGATTTGGTTTTTGTATACTCAAGCAAGGGAATTTGTTAGTTTTAAATTCGTTTATATAAGTTTGATTCGATGATGATCAGCACTTTACATCATTTAAAGGAGGAACTCTATAAAACTAAGAACGTCAATATGTGATAAATAAAATAAGTGGGATTACATGAACAATGAATCATTGTTTGATTTAAGCGTCGTGTAATTTAAAATGAGAACATTTCATTGGAACAACATATTCTTTAGGGAAGAAAAAAAGTATTCTCATATTCCCTTAATTGATCCCGGTAAGCTTCTTTTACAGGTAATGCCCTCGTTTTTTGGATGTAATAAATTTATGCAATTTAAAATATTTCCATAAAATATTAAACTATTTATGGAGTTCGAGTGGGGCAAAGGCGTTCTATTCAAAACGAAAATCCCGCAATTTTCGTACAACTGAGGCAGATAATTCGTTCTTCATGTTTTTATATTCGCGTAATTACATAAATGTATTTCATACACGTCGTTGTCGAATCCATTTTTGGCGCACTTGCGTTTATTTTTGGAATAACATTCTCATGAAATTTCCACAAAAAAAGAACCAAGTTACACCTCACCAATCATTCGAACATTACGTGTTAATATAAGAGTTAGTAGTTAATACAATTAGTTCAAAATATTATTCGAAGTAACTCGTGCCTCAACATTACGAGAGAAAAAAATCAATAAATTACATTAAGTCGATCATTCGAATTTGTGCTTCAAAGAGGATAATTCCTCTTCTTCTAAAGTCCAAATCTAAAATAAATTTAAGCAGATTTATTTTAAAGTGGGGAAAATTGGTTTCATTTCAAAGGTTTTCCTAGAATACTATTTTGTTGTTTGCCTCGCCCTTTAAGAGTTAAACGAAATTAGCAAAACACATAAATTATATTGAATTCTATTAGGAGACATTTTAAAATCACATTAACAGCAATAACATAAATAAAGAGATACATGAAATTAATTATTAATAAATTACGTTAATAACTGTTGTTGTTACCCGTACAAACCTTCAATGTCTTTACACAAACAAACCCCAAACTATTATAACTGATTCGTTATTGTGATTATGGTTGAAAATCGATACAAAGTAAACACAATTTCATGACGGTTTGTTTAATTAATATTTTTGATTGATTACAATTTCATTCGATGATAATTCAGTTAAGGTAATTGAAATAATGCAATTTATTAAGTATCGTAAACCACGCAAGAGGACTCGCTTCCTCTTTTGGAATAATTAGCGGTAAATTAAAGTTATAGAAATCAGGTAAATAAAACAAAAGAGAACGTAATGAAACTAGTTTCAAATTGAATGCGTGAAACAAACTGAGATGGAGTAAGATTTCATTCCATTTCGTTATCGTCATCATCACCATCATTATCATTGTCATCATAAACATTTCAATCCATTCCAATGCAAATGGGAACATATTATTTATCTCGTTCCATCACACGCACCCTTTTATTCTTTCTCCCTTTCCCTCCTCCATTTTCTATTATTTCCTCACATTAATTTTATATTCGTAGAAGGAAGAGAAACAGAATCTAAAAACACCAACTAGTAGAGAACAGCTTTCGAATATTTTACTTTTATTTCGGTTTATCCAATATAATTATTTTGTAATAATTTTTGGACTCATACATCAAAAAAGAAAAAAAAAACAAAGGAAACATAAAAATTAAATTTGAATAGTTGAAGGGTTCGCTAAGAAAAATAAACTTACGTTTGAGACATCGTTCATTGATTTTAATGTAATTTTTACGTCCATGAATTTAATTAAATAGGTGATAAAGGTAAAAGCTTCTGTATATGCCCATAAATTAGCTAAATGAACTTGAGGGTATTTTGCGAATTTGCCATTAACGTAAGTTGGAGATCAGTACGGACAAAAGTTATTAATTAATTCAAAGTTTTACTACGTTATAAAGCAAAACATTTAATGCATTCATTCGTAATGTGTTATATAAAATTAATTTCCTTCGATTTGAATAAGAAAATATTTGCTGTTCTTTGCCTCAGTTAGCTAATGGCGCAAGATCATTTTTGGGATTTCTATCTTCTTGTTCCTCGTTTACAAATGATTCGCCGATATTAATTGAAATTCGCCTAGAGACATCATCGAGCGAGGCGAGCGGTATTGGAAATATCTGGAACCTGAATTAAATTTCTACCGTGTCCGTGACCGTGTCCTCTACATTCAGTTGAATTAATTACAATATTCTGTTTTCAAGTGCGTTGGAATTGTGATAAATGATAATCTGCAGGAACGAAAAAGTTCAAACGTGATGCAGTACGAAACTCAATATGTTATAATAATTAGTTTCGTTAACACTAATTACACGTATTATTTTCCCTATCGAACAATATGGCTCATATTGAATTAAGTTTGGTCATTAAGTTGAGTGACGTAAGTTGATGAGAATTAAATATTTCGATTTCAACATTTTCAAAATCTTATTTGTCAGCTTGTCAAGGAGCAGAGGTGAAACTTGAAGTGAAACTTGAGGTGAAAAATTTTTAACGAAATAAAAGGCTCGATCGAATAGTTAAATAAATTGACCCTTTTTTATTAAACGAGATGATCTTTTACAAATTTTCTTTATGTAAGAAAGGACATAAAGCATTATCTCTTTTTTTGGCATCTTGATATTGTGACGCATTCAGGAAATAATCTTCATCTTAATGAAATTTATGAAATATTCATAAAATTTTACAGGGTTATTATAAGCGAAATGCATAAACAAATTAAGGGGATGAGCTTAATTTCCTATGCTATTATTTTTTAGCGTATTTTCATTTTCCTCCTTTTTCTTTTCCTTCTGATACATTATTTTATTTTAGATTGTCTTCATATAATAAAGCAAACTGTTGGAAAATGCCGCGTGTAACATTTTCAGTAATCCTCTTTTATAACAAAAGAAGACTTATTTCCAAATAAAGTTGTAGTTTTGTTAGGAATTGTGATGGGAAATTTCGTTTGAAAAAAAAAGAGATGAAAAATATTTTTATTAATTAACAGCCCTCTGTGTAATACGTGTACGTATAAAAAGGCGAGGAATAACAGAGAGTCAGGGTAGAAAGGAAAATTGCCCTCTTTTCCTTCGATTTTTACAATATTTTATTTTCTCTTGATTATGACATTTGTTTAAAAGCATAAAATGCTCTATTCGGTGTTTTCGGAGTTTAAAAAATTTTGCCCATAAAATGCGAAATTCCGACTGAAAAGATGTAAAAATTTACATGAATCCTGAGTGAATATAGTCTCCAACATAGAGAGATAGTTCAGTAATGGAATATTAAAATTACAAATGAAATAACAACGACGATGAGGAATTTACTAGACGAGAGATTTCCTTCCCGTCATTGTCACTTGGAACTTTTATAAAAAAATGCCATCGACAATATAAAACTAACGCATTGTTTAATTCGGTTTAAAATTAAGAAGTGCATAATATCGAGACGAAATTAATTCAATGTTTTTCGTGTGGTTAATACGTGTAAAAATCAGTCAAAATTGCCATTAAAAGGGCATTAATTGATTGTGATAAAGCGCTTTAATAGCGGCTGTCAGTGCTATGCGTCACACTTCTTCGAAGCGGGATAATCAGACCCTCAAAAAGCCCATGGGCTGCACCTTTACATATGGTGCCGAAGAAAGGAGAGCAATGGAGGCCATGCGGAGACTACAGGGCACTCAACGCTCGCACAGTGCTAGACAAATACCCGATTAGGCACATACACGACTCTACAGCCACGAACTAAATGGTAAAACCTTCTTCTCCACGATTGATTTGGTACGGGCATTCAACCAAATACGCGTGACGGAAGAAAATATACCCAAGACAGCGATAACAACACCGTTCGGACTGTTTGGGTTCAAATATATGAGTTTCGGTCTGAGGAAGCTCAATCATTTCAACGTTTCATTGATGAGGTATTGCGCGGATTAACCTCATGTTTTGCATACATTGACGACATCCTCATCGCATCAACCACGGAAGAAGAGCACCTAGACCACCCAAGCAAGTTTTCGAACACCTGAAACAATACGGCGTAGTCATAAACCTGGCAAAATGCGTATTTGGACAGACCGAAATAGACTTTCTCGCATTCTACATCTCTGGTGACAGAACACGACCACTCGAGGACAAAGTAGAAGCAATACGAGCATTCAAGAAGCCGACAACAGCTGCGTCCTGATGCCGCAACGCTACAAGCATCGCTAAACAACCTACTTTGCGTTAAAAAGAAAGGCCAAACAACCATCGAGTGGACTCCAGAAGCAACCACAGCATTCGAGCTGTGCAGAAGCAGCATCTCCAACGCTACATTACTCGTTCACCCCAGCGACGACGCGATGCTAGGCCTTTTCTGCGATGCGTCGGACCACAGTGTTGGCGCCGTGCTACAACAGCTAGTGAAGAACGAATTGTAACCATTAGCATTCGCATCACAAAAATTGAGCAACGCCGAACAAAAGTGCAGCGCTTACGATAGAAAGTTGGTTGAAGTTTATCTCGCAGTCAAGCATTTCCGATATATGCTTTAGGGGAGACACTTCACCATTTTTACGGATCACAAACCGCTTACCTTCGCTTTTAAACAAAAACTAGATAAGTGTTCTCCACGTCAATTCCGACACCTCGATTTTATTAGTCAATTTTCGACAGACATAAAGCAAATATCTGGAAAAAACAACGTCGTTGCCGATGCATTGTCACGCATAGAAATCATCGAGAACAAAGATATAAATTATGCGGATTATGCAACGAATATTGAGAGAGCAGAATACATCATTAGAGCTCAAGAAGATCGTCCTACCGGGCACCAACGCGAAATTATACTGCGACATAACAACAACGAACGCAAGGCCTTTCGTGACGAAACCATTCCGTCGTGCTGCATTCAAGATTGTCCGCATGCTGTCACACGCAGGATCCAACGTGACAGTAAGAGAAGTAGTAAAAAGGTTTGTATGGCCAGGCATGAAGAGCGATTGCCGAAAATGGACAAAAGATTGTGTTAACTGCCAGCGACAGAAGATCGGTCGCCATACAGTTAGCGCAACGAGGAACTTTAACACGCCATCGGGACGCTTCGAACATATACACGTCGATATAATCGTAATGCCGATATCGGAAGGATGCCGATATTGCGTCACTTGCGTCGACCGATTCACAAGATGGCCCGAAGCCCTCCCAATTCCGAACCAAGAAGCAGCGACAATCGCCCGTGCATTGTACAACGGTTGGATAACGGGGTTCGGATGTCCTTTGCGAATAACTACAGACCAGGGACGCCAGTTCGAGAGCCGCCTCTTCGCGGAATTGTGCAGGGTAACAGGATCCACAAGAATACGGACAACGGCACATCAACCAGCAGCTAATGCAATGGTAGAGAGATTTCATCGCCAACGGAAAGCAGCCATAGGCTGCCACAACAGCGAACAATGGACAAGAGCGCTACCAACCGTCCTTCTTGGCATCAGAACCGTTTTCCAAGGGGATCTTCAAGCCACCGCCGCGGAGATGGTGTACGGAACAACAATTCGTATTCCTGGCGAGTTCCTCACTCCGTCACAACAAACGGACCAGACGGAGTTCATCAAGAATTTGCGGCAGCAAATGAACGACATACGACCAGTTAGTGGATCAGACCACAATAACAACAGGAAGATATTCGTGTCGAAGGATTTGCAAACAGCAATACATTTTTTCGTGAGGAACGATGGTCCAAAAACCATTATGTCACCGCTTTACAACGGTCCTTACCGGGTAGTATCAAAAACCGATAAAACCGTTACTATGGACTGCGGCTCGAGTGCCACAACCGTCTCCATCGACAGGGTCAAGCCAGCGTTCACTATGGCCGAAAACATCCAGACTCCTGCAGAAAACCCACAGACGCCAACCACCATCGGAATCCCAGGGAACATCAACTTCAACAATCCCCAAGACCACGCAGGATATCGTACTCGATCTGGAAGACGAGGCCGCTTCACGGAGCGATATCAGGCCGCATTCCCCTAAAGAAAAAAATCACCCGCAGCTTCGTCACTGGCAGGGGGGTGATGTGGCGGTTAATGGCTTTCGACCACCAGACGGCAGCAAGCTACTGCGATCCAAAAGCGACCAAAATAACGTATAAAAGCGACCGTTTAGCACAGTACCAGATACGGTATTATTGTACATATATATTATCGTGTTGTATAAATATATAGAGTGTGTATAAAGTGTTACATCTTGTGAAGTTATTTTACTTCCAGTTCCCTCACGTGATATAAATACACCCACTCCTCGCTTTACGGCCTAGATACGTTCCACGAAACTTGGCCGCAAAGCGAAAAGCCGTATAAGGAATCAAAACAAATTCATACAAAAATTGGCAACATGCCGTTATAGCGAAACATTTTAGACCATAAATCGAAAACGTGCGTTAATTGAAGAGGGCCGTTATAACGAAATGCCGTATAAAGAGCGGCCGTATAGCGAGGTATGGGTGTATTATGTATAGTCAAACAAGCGTAAGAAGTCCAGTGTGGCAAGGGAGAGGTACGTTTGGCTAATTCTGCTATCGGTAAAGAACCGAGCAATCACAAAGAAGTACGACAACAGTAAGAGTAGCCCAAAGAACTGTTTCTGGTGGCTCAGCGACGTTTACTCTGTAACATATTTGGTTTACTACGCAGTAGATGTGGACCGATTTTATACTGAGTAATAATTTGGCACAACTATGCATTCGCTTAGTATTAACGATTGATAAAAATTACACGCAGTCAGAAATTGAAGGCGTGAAATAACATTCCTAACCTTCCATTGTCCTCGACTTCTTATACTTGTCAGACTATACGTGTATTCGAACATATAACTTTTCCTCTGGATTTAAGTAATGTACGTACGATAATTCTTATGATAAAATAGTCAAGTACAAGTCTCATAAAATGAAAATAATTAAAAAAATTATTATATCATAATAATATGGCAATGTTAAAGGAATAATAATGTAATGGCGAAAAGGCAGAAGTTTTACGATATCGATTATATTCTCGCTCTAAAAGAATCTATGCTGCATAAAATTGTCTAGCAAGTATAACTCTGAATAACCATCAGCAGTGGCAAATATTCGGTGGGAAATTCTAGCTTAGTGTTTGATTGTTTCGTTGGCTGCGAATAATTTTGAAAAGGTTTCGCCGCAGATTAGTAATAGTTAAACGTAACGAAAAAGTTCGAATGGCGAATTACCGAATTCGAAGCATTAAGATTAGATGCATGTTATACAGGGTGTTACCAAATAAAACTCTCACAAATTGTAAGAGTTGATAAGATGCCCTAAGATCAGCAGCAAAGTCTCAATGAACATGAGATTCTTCGTTCTTCTGATATATCTTCGTTTATCTCCATTTTCCAATCACAAAACTTGCATTTTCCTATCGTAGTTAACAGAGGTTACGGCATACGAAGAGTTTGCAGTTGATATTAAGATGCCACTGAATCTACGTCAATGCTTGATTGCCCTTTGATTCTTCGAAAGAGTTCGAAGATGCCTTTACGGCAAACACTGGTCGTCGCTGCCATGAAATGGAAGGAGGGCACTTTGATAATCGTATTTGAGTTATTCTTCATTTGCTTTTTTTTTTCATAGTTTGCATTGCTTGTAAACTAATTGCTAATAACAAAAAAGTTGGAAAATCCTTCTTAACTGCGAAATCATGTGTCCGTTTCCGGACACATACTCATTAAGACTTTTCTGCTTATTATCACTCGTTGAAGTTAAACGCCCTAAATCTAAATGCATTATCTAGTTTAATGCATTTAGTTTTATTATGAGCTTAGTAACAAGGCATTTAAATAAAGTAATCTAAAGATCATTAAAGATCCTTCCAAACGTTACCAAGAAAATGTAAACAAGAAGATAATGAAGAGAGTTTGTTAATTAAAAACACACAAAATTAGAATTTCCTTTAAAAATGTTAAATTTATTAATTTGTCTATTAAACTTTATTTTGCTAAACTTTATATTGCTAAATTGAATTTTGCATCTATGAATGCACAATGAATAAACATAATGAAGTTATGTTTGTTCCACGTCAACTATCGACAATATGAACGCACACACACACACACTATTTGTCACACGATTTATACCAAATGGCGTACAGCTTAGGAAGTCAATTTTCTTAATGCATTCTACGTATGCAAATATACGTTCAACCCCAGAAGGCCGTTTGGCGTTATTTTTGTATTTATTTTTCTTTTGAGCGGACGAAATGAGTATTTATTTCACGTCAAAGTCATTTACTGTTTTAAATCGACAAACAAATAAATGTAAATGACAATTTTGAACATTAACCAAAGTTAACCTTTCAAAAATAAAATTGAGAGTATCGGACGTGTATCGAAAACCATCTTTTTACACGTAGAAGCATTCATCGTTTGCATTTAGACAAACTATTATACGAATACATTGTCCTTAAAGTTGATAATAAGATGGAGAAAGTTTTGCCCAAAAATAAAATCTTAATAACTTTACGAAACTTTTTATAAAACAATAACAAACATTAAACCCACACACACACACACACATACACCTATGTTATATGCGGAACTATTTGTCTAAAAGTTTATTTAAATTTTAACGTCTTTGTAATGGCAAACAAATTGTATGAAAGGAACGAATAAAGTAATCAGGCAAATCCCTGCGGATAAAACGAACATATTAGATTTCCCTATTCATTGCAAATTTATTTACAACTGTCGAACATTTAAAATAATTTTTTGAAATTTTCTGTTGGCGTTAACTACCCGATTCTTACTTCTGAGAAATATAATTTGAAGATGACGATTAATTGGATGTTTATTTGCAACGACTAAAAATAAAATCTGGAAAATAGCGTAAAAATGAGACCAAGAATCAAATAATTTCACACTATTGCATTATTTCCTACATGAAATATGCTTTAGCTGATAAGTGATAATTTGCAATGTAACGATTTTGCGAGCGTTTAAATTCTGTGATAGTGACGCGTGTGTGTTGCCATCTGGTTTTTAAGCAGGAAAAATGGCACTATTTCAAGGAACCGTTTCGGTAGGGATAAAGTACGAATTCGTTGCCATGATTAAAGTATCGCATTATCATCTCGTAACTTGTTACAGATTGAGTAAATAACTATTTAACAACGTTTTATTAAATTTGTTTCGTTCGAAGGAATCCGTTCAAATGCTTTAGATGATTCGTGTCTCGAATGAAATATGAACGAAATCTAATTGTAATACTCACATGGTCTACATTTGTATGCAACTTCAACGTACTTCCTGTCGCCCGGACACGGATCGCCGCCGAACGTTTTGGCCGATGCCAAGAATTTGCACTGCTGCTTCTTCTGGCAGACTTCGATCACGGTCTGCAACAGTGAATACTAGGAATCGTCAGTCAGATAGACTGTAATCGTGCTTAATCGCTATTAATTAATTAATATTCAAATGCGCTAATAATTCGCACATTCACACGCAATCACAAAATTACACAACGCTCTAACGACAATAAGAATTTGCAGAAAAAGCACATCTTGCTCAGACGAGAAATGATTAAATTTAACTTGATTAATTCGATTACGACACGTTAACATAGATTTTGGGAGCCCATTAAAGCTGGAACATTTGCCTTTTAATCCTTAAAATCCTACCCTTGTTTACGACTTTTCTTAAGCCCATCCATTTAGTGGCCGCAATCTTTCTTTGTTAAATTACACTACCTGGCGTTGTTTAACCAGCGAGAACCACGAAAGCACTTTACATTTTATATCTGCGATTTCTTTTCCTTCCTCGGTCTTTCTTCCTACACATTTTTCCTTTTCGGGTTAATACGAATGTAATATTTACGCATAATATTCGTTCGTTTATTTCAATGCATTTATATACGGGGTGGATTAAGGTTTTCTTCACGAATCGTCATGTATACAGGGTGTTAAAAGAGTGTCACAAACTTTAAGGAGTGGTAATATAACTCGAGATAAGGCAGAAAAGTCTTAATGAACATGGGGCCGGAAATGGACGGTTTCGAAGATACGGAGGATTTAACGATGTAACAACAAATAACTTTTAGGCAGCATTTAAGAGCTTAATGGCACGTCGAGGTAAAGTGGCCGACATATATTCGGACAACGCCACAAATTTCAAAGGAGCGTCGCATGAATTAAACGATCTCTATAAATTCCTTAACACAGACGCTACCAAAAACGAAATAATCGATGCTACTGCCAATCAAGGAATAAAATGGCATTTCATCCCTCCGTCGTCAGCTCATTTTGGAGGAACATGGGAAGCCGGAATAAAGGCCGTGAAACATCACCTAAAAAGAGTAGCAAAAAGCGAAATACATTATTAAACTTCGAAGAGCTGTACACATTATTGACGCAAATTGAAGCTATTCTCATCTCAAGACCCTTAACCCAAATGTCCTCGGATCCTTCTGACCTCGAAGTGTTAACGCCATCCCATTTCCTTATCGGGGACACATTGTTATCAAATCCAGAACCAGACTTGGACCACATCAGGATTTCAAGGTTATCCAGGTGGCAGCATATTGAACAGCTTCGCTAGCACTTTTGGAAGAGGTGGTCGCACGAGTACATAGCAAGCTTGCAACAGAGGTTCAAGTGGGGTGCGAAGTCGAAACCAGACTTAAAAATTGAACAACTGGTGCTGGTACAGGAGGAAAACTTACCGCCATTGCAATGGGCCCTGGGACGGATCATCAGCGTTCACCCAGGCACAGATGGGATAGTAAGAGCCGCGACTGTGAAATCAACCAGGGGCGATTTCAAAAGGACGACGAGGAAGTTATGCGATCTACCGGAAGTTTAATCGCGAGTTTTCTTTTGGTTGAAAGTGGTCTTTCAACGAGCGGCGGCATGTCCGGTCCCTGTTCGCGCCGCGAACAAAAAAGCAATGAACGCACACTTTCTTTACTAAACTGGCTTTATTGTTTTGCTCAACTTATTCAACCGTTCTGTTCGAGATCACAAAGTAATTTATTTGTCTTCACTATATTTCGCTTATCAGCATTGATGGTTATATATGTAACAACAGCCTTTAACATATAACAATAATGTTTGACAGAGTTAACAATGGTATTTAATAATACAATGGTAGTTAACAATAATCTTTAACAAGGACAATTTAGTTTTAGAATTTAAATGGTTATATAGCCACCATAGAAAAAATTGTGTTTCTACAAATCGTAAATTCTGGAATGTATTTCTATTGTGAAGAAAAAGAAAGGTGAAAGCGACCATTTGGCAATTCCAAATTTTTACATGATAACAACCGCAGCCAATCACGGAACACTTTCACCTCCCTCTTTCGCCTTTACGATGGGCACATTTTTCTGTTCATAGTTTTTAAGTTCAGTTCAGTTTCGAGCAGTTGAGCAGAGAACAAGTAAAAGAAATCGTAAAGCAAATTAACAAGAAGAAACAGTTGTTTCATTCACAAACCCAGCGTGCAAAAAGGGCTTCGTGATATTGAAAGGCAGAAGACTTTCAACGCGACCCACCAGTCCCATCAATAGAAATAGGATACTTTATTGCCATTAGGAATTAATTTCATTTGAATATTTTACGATAATTGTTAAACAAAAATGTATGTTACTTAAGTTTTGTAAATTGTTATTCTCAATATGCATTTGTTGTCGCGGGTCTGTACCCAGACGAATTTTATCATTCGTGCAGTTTGGTGATAACACGCGTTGTCGCCGAAATGTTTATTGGAGAACGAACCAATAAAAGAAGAGCGTTCGCGTCCCTTCCTCGATAGCGAAGTTTCGTTAAAAATTGCACATTATCGAAAAGAAAGTTCTGGAGTTCGCATCAACATTTAATCGATTTGTAACCGCGTCGTATTAATTAAATTATTGTCATTGTTAACAAATTTAAATAAATAAAAACATTAATTTTTATTTAAAAACAAACCGGGACAAGTCCCAACAAAAACCGTTAAGTAAATCCAAAAATAGTAAAACTCAGTGTTCCGCGATAACCGCGGTGGTCCTTCGACGAGATACTGGTCAGCGATATCCAGCAGGCCGAACCAAGCCCCTTAATATGAAATTAAGAATCCCCAAAGCCCAAAAGAAAATATTCTTTCGTTTATTTTTTATGAATAAAATTGTGATTTTAAAATCGATCTTTGACGGTCCATATCTCGAAGACCAAGCATTTCCGGGCCATGGTTCATAGGAACTTTTTGGCTTATTTTAACGAGATGAATCACCCATTAATCGCTGCCGGTGTTATTTTTAATCTCCCTGTATATGTATACTCGATCGGTTAATAGTCGATTGTTGTGGGTTTGAAATAAACAAAGTCTATATTCTTAAAATATAATCAATTTTATCTTAACTGTTTCAATTATTCAGATGGACCAGTCGCTTTGACGATCTTTTAGAATCTAAAAATAACATTTTTAACACTTGTTGTTGATGCTTAGTTTCTCTTGTTGAAGAAGGGATGGTCGAAGTTCATATACACAATAACCAACCCAGATGTTTACTACCTGCTTACAACAAGGAAGAAAGAGCCAACCAAAGTACATGATGACTGTAGTAAGGGCATATGGACTTCGGTACATAACATCCCTCCCCCCTTAGAAAATTCACAAAGTACTAAAATGATAACAAAACGAAATGTTTACAATTTTCTTATACTAATGTGATTTTTATTTTATATTCGAATTTTATTTTCCCCTTTTTTTTTAATTCTAATCTAATATTGCATGGCTGCAAGCCTAGGACTACGTCTAGGCAGTGACGTGTTGCTGCCTAAATTGTCGGCTTATGCTGCTGTGTTTATGTTTTCATATAGCACACATCATTCATTCATACATCATTCCGATTTACAATATTATTTCTAGCATGATTACGGCGAGATGTAATATGTTTGGCGATTTTGTAGATGAAATAAAATACAATGATCGTTGCAGAAAGAATGACAATAAAATTATAGAATGTGAAATGTTGTGTAACTTTTTCTTTATTTAACATTTTATCGACCTTCGTATCGAATTTTCTTAACTTGTCTGAAATGAGGTGAAAATCATCTAATCCTGCAGCTAAATAATGCATTTTATCAAAATTGACATGTTCGTATTTTTTTTTAATTGTGAAATTACAACAGTTGTCCGTTAGAATGTCGACCGTAGGAATTAGAGCTTCATAGTCGGAAGTAAGCGTATTCTCGGTTGTTAACAAGGTAGTTGGTGTATACCCTCGGCAATTCTGCACTAATATTAAAATACCTGTACCGGCAATGGTGACGTCAAATGTTTTTCGAGCGCACAAAATTGTGATTTTCTGTGGAGAGGAGAGCACACATAACCACTGGTTTCTTGAGCGAAGTTTATGCCAAATCTCAAGTGGTGGAAGAGTTTCTTGAATTACGCATGATTCTGGTATTTTATCTGCGTTTATTAGGTCGGTTTCACAAGATTTACGCGTATGAGCAGTATAAATGGGTGTCTTCTGTTTGCATATGAGCATGAAAAAACTTAGTCGTTTGCAAGCATTTAAGTCAGGTAGAAGTAAATATTGTATTTTAGTCGTAGAGAATGCTAGGTAAGGTTCACTAGGATGTATAGAAATATACGAATGAGATGATAAAATTGGTAATGGTAGTAGAGAATAAAGATTAAAAATATGATTATTCGTTAGAGGGATAGATAACACGTAAACTAACTTATTTTTAACGTAAGCTACTTGGAGTTCAATTATATCTAGCAAGGTATGAGAATTTGTCGAATATAAAGGTACTGGATACGTTAAATCCATCGGTAAAAAGGATTGTGTGTGTATTAATTCCTTAACAAATTGATTCGGTGATATTATCTTAGGATGTATGTGACCACTTTTAGCGAAAAGTGTAGCGTCAATGAGGATATTAAATTCAATTTCAATATCGTTTAAATAATGACTCAACTGCGATGTATGACTTATTATCAATTCAGATAATTCTAATGAGAGTATTCACGATGTTATATTTTCAGCAAGGGAATTTAAGTTCTGAACATTGTTGTTGAATTTGTTCTCGGCAATATAAAGTGAGGATAGTGTTTGATTGAAATTATTTATCGTCGTTGAGATAATTTGTGTGTGTGTTCCTTCATTAACTTGAGAGTTTCAGATTCCTCTTTAGAAATTTTCTCTATGCAATCATTATAATGTTGAGCATCATCGGAGTCCATTGTTCCGAATAGAAGTTTTGATATTGAGCCTATTATATTTATTAACCCACGTTTTTTACGTCGATTAACATCCAATTTTCTGTATACGCCTAACATACTGTACAAAGAATCTTTCAATGAACGTAAAGTTGGAATCTTAGCAGAGACATAGTCGATTTGTGTTCTGCAAACGCTTTTGTCAAGTGTGGATGTTGTATAATTACATATGTGCGATGTTAGATGGAAATAATTTTCAAGAACATCTATTTTTGTGTTTAAATGAGTTACGTTGTAATATGAGATGAGTCGCCATGAAGATGTTGTGAATTTCGTCTGTCCCAAGTGTTCGTAAAACAGCCCAGGCGAGCTCGTTATCCTTGTGAAGTTGAATTCGTTTACTGCTGCGACTGCGAGGAATTGCCTACAACAGCGGCTTTAACTCTGTTAGTATGAACCTTAACGAATTTGTTTTTGATTTTTAAGGTAACGTTTAGTGGCAAATGAACTTTTGTGATTTCATATGGACCCGTATAAGTAGGTGTTAATTTCTTTGCACGGCCGCGATATGATGTTTGATTTGAAAGGTATACCATATCACATACAGCGAAGGTACGCAACGACTTGTTTTTGTTGAATCTTTCCGATACTTTCACATTACCTTGTTGTAGATTTTCTTTTGCTATTTGATGTGACTTGGAAAGTCGTAATTTTAGGAAATGCAGGTAAGTTTCATACGTATATTGGAATTCTACGTTGGATAAACTGCTTGGTAAGCTAGGTTTAATACCGAAAACTAGTTCATGTGGACAATATTTGGTAGCTGAATGTGGTGTAGTGTTGTAACTAAATATAGGAAAAGGTAGCCAGTCATCCCAGTCAGTTTGTTCAGGAGTGATGTAATGTTTCAAATAATCTGTCAATGTGGCATGACTACGTTCTAATGCACCATTAGTTTGCGGATGATAAGCGGTGGTTTGAATTTTTTGAATCTTAAACAATTTAGCAACATCTTTAAAAAGATTACTAGTGAAATCTGTTCCTTGATCTGTCAACAATTTTTGAGGTATTCCGAAGTTACATATAAAATTCTTCGTAAAATAATCAGCGATTGTGCTGCTTTCATGATTTGCCATTGGATAGGCTTGAGAAAATTTTGTTAGATCATCCTGTAGGGTGAGAATAAACTTGTTACCAGTTTCTGTCATTGGTAAAGGTCCTACTATATCGAGCGCTATACGTTCGAATGGAACATTACTTGTAGAAGTTACCTCTATAGGTTGCGTTAAGTTTTCCTTTGGATTTTATTTTTCTGGCAAGGTTCACAATTTTTTATATAATTCTCAATGTCCTTATTCATTCCAGTCCATTTGTATTTTAATTTGATCCGCTTTAATGTTCTGTGGAACCCTGAAGTACACGATGACTGTAGTAAGGGCATATGGACTTCGGTACATAACATCGCTAACCGAAGAAGATATTGCGGCCATGCTCTCGAATAAAATAGCAATTACTCACAAAGGAATTAATGCTGATGATAAACATAAATGTAGAGTAATTGAATTTGTTAACATATAAAATTTGTATATTTGTAAATATAAATATATACATATACGATTTGTTCCGTATCAGTACATCCTTCATATTCATATTCGCACTCCTTAAGTTTTTCAAAATTATTTTCCCCATATATGTTGTAGACGCGAATAAACTTTTCATAATTAAAGATCATGAGCTGTATTGTATCTCCTGCTTCAATTCTTTTCATATCCACTAGCACTTCCACATACTTCATATCACTTTCGAAGTACTTAATTTTCAATAAGTGATCACTTAGAAATTCTAGCTCCTTGAAATTAAAATTCGTATCTTTTTTTAAATTTATACTCACATTAAACCCCACTAAAATATGTACATATGCAAGTTCTAACATGTTATGAGGAGTGCAGGTTTAAATATTTTTCTATTTTTGTTTTCATTTGTTCATAGAAATATATAAGTTATAGCAGTTTTATGGCCTAGAGAAAGTAAAGAGGATCTTTGACAAGTGAAAATATCTAGCGGTATTGAAAGTCCACGATATTTTATTATTGCTTTTCATAAAGATCGGAAAGATAATTTAACTAAAGATGCTTCAGTGTTTGATCATGTGAATGTTTCGAACAGAAAATTAACATTAAACAATGAGCGTTATACATATCAAAATATGTATTTAAATTTTGATGATGGTAATTATGTTACACTCTATGATGATTTGATGTATAGATCGTTTCAGAAAAGTTATTACGAACAATTATATGAAGACCTCTCCCTGTTTTACTATACGAAATTTAAAAATCATATGTTATATGTATTCGATTGTTCTAAAAAAATGAAAATGTAAAGAACAATACAATCGAAATGATAGTATATATGGAATGCAAAACGAGACTTGAGAAGGATTACTGTCTCGTTTTATATGATACTCTTTTCGAATTTACACCATTTGGAAATAAGAGACTGTGATTGAAATGGATGATAATTTGGGCCTTCATTATTAAGTTGATGGCATTTACGATATATACATTTATTTATATATTTTTTTGTTGCGATGTGCTTTCAAAATGGCGACGGTTAATTATGCTGGACGGGCCCAGTAATAAAAACATTAGATAAAGACCTATGAAACATATTTTTATATTAGTTTATGATACTCGTACAAATTTACAAAAAAAAAAGAAAGTGTAAAATAAATTTCTGTAGAAATTAGAAGTTTATTACAAGGGTAAAGGCAGGTAAAGGGAGAAACCATCGGGATTTCCAACATCTGCGGAATTCATGTTTTGACAATAAAGAGATGTTGTCCCTTTACCTTCCCCCGCCTATCTGGAAAAATGTATAAATTAGGAAAAAAAAATATAATTACACCTCTCATCATCATCGTTTCTTCGAAATGTACACCGCGAACGTTTCGCGTCTTTACATCAATAATTAGACAACCTTTGTCATAATCTTGTAATTTGTGTAAAGTGTAAATAGTAGCTTAATATTTAATAATAAATAGTTATTAAATTGTTTAAAACAAACTATCAATTTCGAACCAGCTAAGTAGTTTGTCTCTTATTTTTACCGTAAAATATGGCAAGCACAAAACATATGCATCGACCTAATATAAGTTGTAGAAATTTAAAAAATGTATCCGATTTCTCTTTTGTTGTTAACTACATTGTGATATTTACCGAGTACATTTTTTCATTGGTTTCAAGCCCTTTAAATAGCAATAGTTGCGATTTCTCGATCATCAATTTGGTTATAGTTTTCGTAGCCAATGTTAATTGTGCAAAAAAATTGAATCGTTGAAAATGGCCGAAAGTGTAGTTCTCGCGAGTGGTATGGTAAAAGTCATGATTGATCTGCTGAAGACGATCGAAAAATCAGATAAACTAGATATTTTAATTCGACGCTGTAATTATACGTTAAGATTGATAACACAGGAATTAAGGAACACGAGCAATATGGGCGAGAAGAATAATTTAATATCATCAATTGCACATCTTAAGAGTATTCGGGAGAAAGCCAAAAGGAAGCGGGTTGACGCAGGAAGACGCAATGTCATTAGAAATAAGCAAAGCGATAGAATTTATTGGTAAGATATAAATTCAACGTTTAATAAAAGGTTGAAAACTGGATGCATCACGAATTTAATTCATAGCGATCCAGGGGCCTTTTTAGATGGTGCCTTTTGTGGTTTTTGCAGATTGAAAACACAACTAAAATTTAACAAGATATATTTGTTTGCATCACGCTCGTTGCGGCACGACTTAGTCACGCGGTGGTTCGAAGAGAGGAGAGATGAGGCTTAGCGTCGCTTCCTACGACCTCGAGTTTTTCGCCCCTCTTTTTGTTGGTTTCCGCTGGGTGGTGGTTAGGTGGCCTGGGTTGTTGTCAACCGAGAACGATGTGGCGGTGGATTCTCTCTATCATGCCGTTTACAGCAGGATGATAAGCCGACGTCATGTGATGTTCTGTCCCTAAGTACGCCATCAAAGACCTGAAGGTTGTGCTGTTGAACTGACTACCGCGGTCCGTTGTTACTCGTTGAGGGCAACCGAAGCGTGCCACCCAGTTGAACAGAAAGGCGTCGATTATCGTTTGGGCTTCGATGCTCTTTACCGGTACGACTTCGGACCATCGAGTATGCCTGTCGATTATTGTCAGACAATAACGATTTCCTCTCGATGGCGGCATTGGTCCAACCAAGTCCATGTGGACGTGTTGGAAGCGCGCTGTCGGAACCTCGAATTCACCGGCTGCGGAATTAGTGTGCCGTTGTACTTTTCCTCGCTGGCAGCTAATGCACGCCTTCGACCATGCCATAATATCTTTTGCCATGTGATTCCAAACGAATCGTTGCTGGACCAACTTGGTCGTGGCTTTCCTGCCGGGATGGGACAGATTATGGCATATGTCGAAGACTTTCCTACGGAGTGTTTTTGGAACAAACGGTTGTATACGCCCCGTCGAGGTCTCGCAGAATATTTCCGCGTCGTTTTGTTGTAATGTTTTTAGTTCCAGCGACGTCTTACCACGGAGGAGTTCTCGGAGATCGTCGTCGCTCTGTTGCTCTCGCGCCAAAACCGCATAGTCGATGTGGCGTAACTGTCGTGGGCTTACCTTTTCGGGTTTTTGGTTGAAGGCGTAAATCAACGGCTTGTGGTGAGTGCATATAATACACAGGCGTCCTTCGATGTAATGCCGGAATTTCTTCACCGCTGAATACATCGCGAGCAATTCCCGGTCGTATGTGCTGTATCCTTGCTGCGCTTTGTTCAATTTTTGCGTGTAGAACGAAAGCGGTTCCCAAACGTCGTCTTTGTATTGTTGAAGCACAGCGCCTACCGCGACATCCGATGCGTCAACGGTAATTGACAAGGCGGCGTTCTTTGCGGGATGGACGAGCAGAGTTGCTGCTGCAAGAGCTTCTTTAAGCATCGTGAATGCTTCGGTGGTCGTTGGAGTCCAGGTGATCGGGGCATTGTTGTTCTTAGGGCCGCTTAACAATGAAGTAAGAGGCGCCTGGATCTTGCCTGCATCGGGTATGTAGCGCCTGAAGAAATTTACCATACCCAGAAAGCGTCTCAACTGTTTCACCGTTCCTAGTGCGGGATGGTTGAGAATGGCCTGTACCCGTTCCAGTGGGGGTTTGGTCCCTTCGGCGGAGATCTCTTGCCCTAAAAATATCACCTGTTCCTGGCCGAACCTGGACTTCTGCGGGTTGATTATTAAGCCGTAATCGCGTATGCGCTGGAACAGCTCTTCCAGGTGGCGCAGATGCTGCTCCTCATTTTCGGAGGCCACTAGAATATCGTCGATGTAGGCAAAGCAAAAATCCAGGCCTCTGGTTACTTCGTCGATAAAGCGCTGGAACGTTTGCGCAGCGTTCCGAAGACCAAATGACATATAGCGGAACTCGTAAAGTCCGAAAGGCGTCGTTATGGCCGTTTTCTTTCTATCTTCATCTGCCACTGGAATTTGGTGGTAAGCTTTAACCAGATCGACTGTTGAGAACACACGTTTGCCGTGTAGGTTGTTCGAAAAGTCTTCGATGTGCGGCACTGGATAGCTATCCGGCACCGTTCTCGCGTTCAGCGCGCGGTAATCGCCGCAGGGTCGCCATTCCCCATCCTTTTTGGGGACTAAATGAAGAGACGAACTCCAGTTGCTGGAGGAAGGTGTGATCACGCCTTCCTTTACTATTTGCGCGAACTCGGTCTTCGCTATGTTGTAGCGGTCCGGCGCCAATCGACGAGGTCGGCAGGTAACCGGTGGCCCTGGCATCGTGAGAATGTGGTGCACCGTATCGTGTCTCTTTCTCACTTTACCATAGTTTGGCACCGTAATGTCGGTAAATCGTTCAAATAGCTGACGATATCTGACACTTACGCAGATCTACAAGGAGCCCTTAGTGGGTGAGAAAATCCGCACCGAGAATGGCATGTTGCGTATCGGCTATTAAAAAGTCCCATACGAAATCGCGGCGAAGTTGTAGACTCAGGGTGGCCGTGAACAACCCGTACGTGTCTATTTCACTATTGTTAACCGCACTCAATTTATATGTTATCTTTATCAACGGTCGGTTAACAAATACTTGGCGAGGTCCTTCACAAACAGGCGACGTTGAAGATGGAGGGCGTCTGCTGCCATGACCAGAGACGGCTCCTCTAGTTTTTTGGTTCGGATTCGCACGGCAGGACGCATTTACGCGCTTTGCTGCCAAACCTGTTGTGGTAGAAACATAACTTCGAATCGAGCGCTTTCCTACCACGTGAGTGCGAACGGTTTCGGCTGCGGGATCTCGGTGTCCTCGTGCTACCGGTTGCGCACGCACCTTCCAATCGCTTGCACAGAGCGTCCATCTGCCGCTGCATTTGGCGCATCTGTTCGCGCAGGTCGTTCTCATCTGTACCGACGCTACACACTTGCGGCTTGAAGGTCTGCACGATGCGGTCCGCGGTTTCCGCCATTTTTGTCACGCTCGCGCCATCCATCGATGCCAATATGGCGCGCACTTCTTGCGGAATCCGGTTCAACCATATTGTTCGCACCAAATCCTGGGGAACTCCTGGGCCCGCGAGATCCTGCAAATGCCGCAAGAACTGGCTTGGCTTCTGGTCGCCTATGTCCGCGCCTTGCAAGAGCAGCCTCGTCTTCTCCTCTTGAGATTGCGCCAATCTCCGAATCAGCGTGTCCCTAATTGCGATACACTTATCGGTCGCTGGTGGCTCGAGAAAAATGTCTTTCACCTCGGCTAGGTGCTCCATCGACAAATTCGTCGTCAGCATGCTGAATTTGATGGTGTCGTCAACAATTCCCAACAAGCTGAATTGTTGTTCAAGTTGCGCGAACCACAACGACACCTGCTCCACGCAGAACGGCTAAATTCGGATCGCCGGTTGTGCCATTTTTTACAAAAGAAAATATAACGTTCACACATAAAATAAACAAATAAATGCTGATTAACGTTTCGCGACGATCACGTCGGGGTCACCAATTTTGTGGTTTTTGCAGATTGAAAACACAACTAAAATTTAACAAGATATATTTGTTTGCATTACGCTCGTTGCGGCACGACTTAGTCACGCGGTGGTTCGAAGAGAGGAGAGATGAGGCTTAGCGTCGCTTCCTACGACCTCGAGTTTTTCGCCCCTCTTTTTGTTGGTTTCCGCTGGGTGGTGGTTAGGTGGCAAATTTGAATTTGCGCCCTCACAGTGCCCAAAGTATGTTCACGAGACGAATTTAAAAATATTGACCCGTCATCATTTTGCAAAAATTTGGATGACGTTTTGCGGCGAATTTATAAAAGCCAGTACTAGTGCCGAAACTATTACTGATTTTAAATATATTACCACAAAACAGTAGATATAAATGAAGACAGCGATATAACGGCCTGGTACATCACAAGTATCAAGGAAAACATATTGAGGCAGTTAGAAGAGTTTCAAGTACGCGACAGCAGCTGGGCGCTATCTGCAATATTTAAGTTAACTATTAATATAAATGCATACACGCCTCTCACAGGATCCTCGGGATCCTGATCTCCGGATCCGGATTTACCGGAGGCTATTAAAAGGGAGAAAGCCTGTATCAACGTAAAAAATAATGATGACTCCTGTTTTGCATGGGCGATTACATCAACATTGTATCCGGCATCAAGAGACAGCGATAGAATATCCTCATATCCAGACTACCGGACAGTTTTAAACGTTGAAGGAATCAAATTCACTATTAGTAGGAAGGACATTCAAAAATTTTGAAAAACTAAATCATTTATCAGTGAACATGTATATGTTAAGCAAAAAGAAGAATGATAACTTTAAAGTTCTTCCATCGCGTTTGACGTCCGATAAAGTACTGCGTCATATAAATTTGTTACTAATACAAAATAAATATAGTGAAAATGATAGTGATAGTGATAATAATGACGATAACGAGAATGAGCCGGTAAAATTTAATTATGTGTGGATAAAAGACTTATCAAGATTAGTTTCGAGTAGCTTAAGTAAACATAAAGGAAAGAAATTTATTTGCGATCGTTGCATGCAATATTTTCATAATAAGGAAAAATTACTGGAACATCATGAAAAGTGCTCGGAAAGAAACAATATGCTTCAAAAATTATTCAAATAGTGAAAGGACACCGTTTATTATGTATGCCTCTTGAAGCCGATAGACATTGCAACACCTGAGGCGTCGCGTAAATATCAGCAACACAATATATGCCTCGTGTTAGCTATTATTTTAAAAGTGACATTTCGGACATTAAGTCTCATTACAATGCTTATCGAGGAGAAGATTCAGCACAAAGGTTTGCAAATGAGATTTTTCAGAAATCGCAAGAGATAGAGAGGACGTATAATAAGCCCAAACCGATGAAGCCATTAACATAATCTCAACAAAATGATTATATGACCAGCCGCGTCTGCTGAATTTGCGGGAAGGCAATTAACACTGGAACTGACAAAAAAGTACGTGATCAACATCATTTTACAGGGGCATACAGAGGGGCTGCTCACAACGCATGCAATCTAAGGTACCACGATTCGCATCTCGTGATAAAAGATGTAAAGCAACGGATTGTAGGCAATATCCGTGTTATTCTCAATAACATGGAAGAATATATATCTGTTATAAAACGAGTGCACGGTACTAGAGTAAAGTTGCAATTTATTGTCTCTTTCCGATTTATGGCTACATCTCTTGATAAATTGTCGTCGTTATTAAAAGATCTACCAATTTTAAAGAGCGAATTTTTACATTTGACGAATCAACAAATGGAGCTGTTAAAACGATAAGGGGGTTTTCCTTATGATTATGTTGTCAATCATAAGACTTTGGAAGAGGAGGAGCAAAGACAATTTTTATAATAAGTTAAATTAAGAGGAGATAAGTAAAGCCGACTATAAGCATGCCACAAACGTCTGGAATAGTTTCGATTTAAAGACGTTGGGGGAATATAGCGACTTATATTTAAAAACTGATGTACTGTTGCTCACCGACGTCTTCGAAAATTTTCGAAGCAGCTGTTAACAGCATTATGGACTGGACCCGGCACATTATTTTACCGCACCAGCTCTTAGTTGGGATAAGTTTGACAACTTTCGTTTTTTGGCCATAACATTCGTTTAAATTAATGTAATTGAATTTTCTTTTCAAAATTTTAATCCTTTTTGAATGCACCAATTGATTTTATAACGAAGGTTCATATAAATCAAAGACATTTTTTAGAAATAGAACAAAACTAAATTTAACGCGTCAATAGTTTGAGAACTTTTTAAAAATCGCTATTATTTCGCATCAGTTAAGCTAATCTATAGTTCATTTTCATAAGTTGACGAGTATTTAGTGTTTCTGAGGTGAACCATGCGGAACTAGGTGAAAAAATGTTAACTGCGGATGATAAAAAACGAATTTTCACGCTACTCTCTGTAGGGCGTGCAAAGGCCTTTGTGGCAGGCATTTTTGGTGTTTGCAAAAGCACAATTACTGGGGTTAAATTACGAATGGAAGAAGGAAAGTCGGCAGAAGGAAAGTCTAACTCGATTCGACCCAGAAAGACCATTCATGTCACCGATCGTTCAATTTTTACTTTATCATCTGGGAACCCCAGGCTTTCTGTGCCCGCTAATCGTACCAAATTGGAACGTTTCAACGGTATTAACGTATCAAAAAGTACTGTGCAACGAAGGCTTTGCAAGAAACGATAATTTGGTCCACATGGTGTCCGTAAGCCATTGATTTCGAAGAAGCGTAAGAGGGCGCGTTTTGAATGGGCAACGGAACATCGAAAGTGGTCAGCGCAGAAGTGCTCTTCGGTATTACGGAGTGACGAGAGCAAGTTCAACTTATTCAACTCGGAAGGCATTCAATATGTGTGGGGTCCTAAAGGTGCTCGTTTCGATTCTCGCTATCGAATACCGTCCGTGAAGCATGGGGTTAGGAATGTGATTGAATGCAGTTACTTCAGTGCTTTGAGTGTTGGTCCGTTATTTCGGATTCGTGGCAAAATGAATGCCACGATGTATATGAACATACTGAGGCATCAAATGCGTCCATTTGCCACCGATACAACGCCTGATGAATGGTATTTTCGCACAAGATAATGACCCCAAACACACATCACGACTTGTCAGTGACTGGTTAAAAGAAAATAATGGTCGGGTTCTTGCTTGGCTGTCACAACGTCAGCACTTAAATCCAATAGAGCATCTTTGGGACGAGTTGGGCAGGCGATAAAGGGCAAACATTTTTAAAATACGGATGAATTATTTCAAGTTTTGAAGCGAGAGTGGGAATCGATCGACACCGCCACAATTCATAAGCTGGTACATTCAATGAAAGCAAGATGTACGGAAGTTTTGAAATCCAAAGGCTTTTCAACGCGTTATTAATTGTATTTAAAAGGTTTTGTTGCATTGAGTTAAATATTTTGTTGATTAGACTATTTTTTCTAAAGTTGTCAAACTTTTTACGCGTTAAATTTAGTTTTGTTCTATTTAAAAAAGTCTTTGATTTATATGAACCTTCCTTAGAAAATCAATTAATGCATTCAAAAAGGGTTAAACATTTGAAAATAAAATTTAATTACATTAATTTAAACGAAAGTTATGGCCACAAAACGAAAGTTGTCAAACTCATGACCGATACTGTACATAGCTAAACCTAACTTTTACCGCAGCTCAATTTTCACGGATGACTTTGTTGGCGTCGAGCTGCTTAAAAATTAAATCACTTTCAACAAACCCATCTACGTAGTGACACATGGGCGATTTTTATTTTATTTTTTCGAAAAGAGTGCAACACAATATACATTGATTTTTCTATTGTGTTCCCGGGTCTTGACCTGGCATACTCGGTTTTCCTCGACTACCGGCCTGGCTGCGGTAATGAAAGAAATGCACACATGAACCAAAAGGGTTCAGTAAGACATGCAGGTCTAAACTACAAAAGAAACTAACTATAGGGGCCGCATCGACAGGGCTTCACACACGTGAAATAAACCCTGCCGAACCAGACGCATCTGTCGTTCCCGGGATTCTTGTGGTCTCCGCCACTCACCCACGACGTCCCCTCCGTTGCTGCAGCCGGAGTTTCCCCCAAGACTGCACCAGGAAGACTCGCAAGTCTTGACAAAGCCTGGCACGGGAGTTACTGAGTGCAAAGCACCTTCTCCCGTCGGCAACGTTACGCAGGGCGCGCCAGGTGGAGGTACTCCCCCCAGCCTGGCCCAGGTCGTACGGCCCTAACGCCTGACCTGGCACGGGGGTTATGGGGTGCAGACACCCTCCCCCGTCGACGACCAGATTGTCGCAACACCTGTAGACTCTACGCTAATACGTGCGAAATAACAAACATGACTTACATTCGCAGACTCCAGACTCCACCCACCAAACTATTTTACAAAAATGCCAGCCGCCGAAAGTGCTCGCATTCTTATAGTCTAGCTTGGTGGTTACTGAGCGGGTGAATCCGGAGGGGATTCTCTCTCGCCATCGAGGGCCCGAAGATCCGATTCCTTTTCTCTCATCTGGAGAACATTAATATTTCCTTTCACATTGAATATCGGACCTCCGCCCCCCGATCGCGGCCTGTCAGAGATTGTTAGTTTTTTAAGGAATTTCGTTCACTAATTTATAAGTGGGGAACGCCCAATGTTCTGCTTGCAATTGCTTTAAATATGAGACGTTTATGCAAGAAAAAAGGCAAGCCACATCTCGTTCCCAACCAATAAATCGTGAAGACTTATTGAAAGGTTCCTCATTCATTCTCGAGTATCGGCTACGTCTCTCGCGTCGCCGATAGACAGATTTATTACTGTCGCCAGAATTGGAGTGCACGTGCAAATGTTTAAAGCCCTTAATAACAATAAGTGTTATTCGATATTACTTTTCCGTGCACGACGTTCTCAAATTCTGACCCTGTAACACTAGGTATGGCTATACTGGACATTCCGAAAACCATTTTGTATGAATTCCACTACACAAATATGAAGAACAAGTATGGGAATAAGTGTCAGTTGTGTTATACTGA
Organism: Hololepta plana; assembly: GCA_963695495.1. Taxonomy (NCBI): domain Eukaryota; kingdom Metazoa; phylum Arthropoda; class Insecta; order Coleoptera; family Histeridae; genus Hololepta; species Hololepta plana. The sequence goes on from OY968835.1 coordinate 4,609,337, forward strand.
CACCAACTCACTAATTTATAAAATTCAATCAGAAGCTATCTATCAAGATATGCAGCAGAATTTGAAGCGATTTGATGCTTCAGAATATGACATTAACAATATATATGGTATACCGCAGGTTAACAAGAATATTCTAGGCCTTATGAAAGATGAAAGCAATGGAATGATCATGACTGAATACGTAGGGTTGCGTGCAAAAATGTATGCGTGCAAAGTTGAAGACGAATCTTTAATAAAAAAAGGCCAAAGGCACAAGGAAAAACGTGGTGTGAAATAGCATCACATTCAAGGATTACAAGCAGTGCCTTTTTGATGAGGAAGAGAAAATATGCGCACAAAATAACATAATTTCCGACAAACATGTATTATATTCGAAGTCGTCAAAAAATCTCTTTAAGCGCATTTGACGATAAACGCTATGTTACAGCAAATAACATTAAAACACTTCCATGGGGGCACCATTCGTTTTTATGTTAATATTTTATTGTATAGTTGCTTATTAAAATGTTAATAAAGTGTGAATTGAAAAAGAAAGAAAGAAAAATAACTCGACTTTTCCTTTTTTTATAATATGTAATTATATCTCTTTACATAATCGAGAATCCTTTTAATATTGTCCATTGCACAAACATTTAAATCCGATTCGTGAAAAATGCATTTATTAAATCGCTTTTTCAACCTAAGTACATTCTCTTCTTCTGAGAGGTCTGACATATTTCCATATGGTAAATAACCCTCCAGTACCTTCTTTTTCTGGTGTCCTAAGACGATAATCGGTTGATCATTGGTTTTTATAAACATTCTCAAAATTGTCGGAAGAAGATCGTAGTCAACAAACCTATATTCGAAGTTTAATTGATGATGATTATGCTGCAACTGATATGTCTGTCTTTTATCATTTGATGATAAATCAGATAAAGAAATGGGTTATTTGAATAGAAATTGATAAATATTTTCTTTTGAGAATGTTCATAAAAACCAACGATCAACCGATTTTTGTCTTAGGATAGCAGAAAAAGAAGCACCTCCAAACACTTGGATAATAACACAATGTCTAGAATCTTGTTGTTATATTGTAATATATCATATTAAAATTAGAATAGGAGAAGAAGAAAAGAAGAAGTGTCATAGTGAAAGACGAATTGATATGTACATATCATGTCTTGAAGATTAAATTAAATATTATCTTATTTCAATTTCCATCGCCATTATCGTTATTGTTACGTATTATCTGATATTTTCTTTCCTATATCGAATAATAATTTTCCATTCGCGACGAGCAGATTTCTGCAAAATTAAATTTTAATACTTGAAATATCTTCACCAAATCAACTTCCACTGTACATAACTTCAATAATAATAAAAGTAATGTAAAATTGATTCATGAAAAATACTTTTTACATGGAGAAAAAAAAACCAGGCCAAGTTAATAACGACAGCAAAAAAAAACAATCGACGAAGGAATTTTTCAACTGGGTATGTGGATAGGCTATAAAAAAATAATCCCGAAACGATCGGATTATTGCATCAAGTTCGGGATAAATAATCGAATTTTCTTTCTTTTATTTTACCGAACAAAAATGTCTTCTCTTATTCGTACAGAAATGTCCCATTTCCCTTCTCGAAAAAGGAGGTTCGCGTTGAATGGAGAAGTTTTTCGTTGAGTAGGAAACAACAACGAAATTTTATAAAAGAAAAATATTATAAAAGTAGAAAGAAAAAGGGACATTTTTCCATTTTACCCTGACTCTCTCTTATTTTTGTGTTTTTTATACGCATACGTATTACACAGAAGGCTATTAATTAATAATAGTACTTTTAATCTCTCCTTTTTTTTTCAAACATCATTTCCAATATCAAAAATACAACTTTCTTTGGAAGTATTTTTTTTTATTATAAAAGGGGATTACTAAAAATGTTACACGTGACAGTTTACAACAGCTCGCTTTATTATATGAAGACAATCTAAAATAAAATAATGCATCACAAGGAGAGGAAAAAATCAAAATAAAAGTACACGGGAGACTGAAAAAGAATAACGTAGGAATTTCAATGCATATCGGCGAATCATTTGTTAAAGGGATTGAGATAACAAAACAAAAACAGCTGGGGCCTGTTGCCGAGAATTAGTCGATCGGCTAATAATCGATTCATGATGTCATTTCTCATGTACGAGGAGTTGGCGCGTGAGAGTCGCGGTCTCGCTGTTCGCTTCTTGTGTCTGGTTCGCGTCCAATGCCACTGCCTATGCCTCAAAAACCTAAGAAAATGAGATAGATTTCAATAGAATATTGTCTTCTGCTTGACATCGTCAGAATGAGCAAGGATGGATGATTGAAATAAAACCAATAAACTAATAATCGACTCAAAAATTAATCGACAACGACCCCTAAAAAATCGTCGATAATTTGCGGCACATTGAGAGGCGAAGATGAGGTATCTTACGCAATAAAATTAAAAGAAATACACAGAAGGAAATGGAATATTTCAATTGCTTAACACTGTTAGAAAGGGCAAGGATTAGGGATTACATAAAAAATAAGTTTTTGAAAATCGGTCGACATTTGACAAGGTAATTGAGGGATGAATCATTCTGTACGGAATCATCCTATATTGTACACAGAACAAAGGATTTTGCTTGAATTGACCGAATTTTATTTTTATATAGGAGCCTCTGGTGTATGATTCCCTTGAGAAACTTAAGAAATCATTTCACTCGTAGGATAATTAATGCGTGTAAATATTATTTTAAGTTTAGGAGTGTCGCATCTGCTCCCCAATTTTCTCTTTTTCTATTATCAACAATTTTTAGGAATTTCGTTAAATTATCTACCAGTTAAGCCGTCATAAACATTTATGGTATTTGTGCATTTTCATCTTTAGCTGTATTCATACATTGTACAACTAATTGCTGGAAAGAATTTGTATCGCTATTGTGCCCTCTCTTTACCTAAAAAAACGGAAAAATCCTTAATAGCAGAAACTTTCTCTCAAAAAAAAAAAACGGTCCACCAATGGTGACACAGATGTTCCCTACAAAGAGACAATTTCTAAATTATTGTTTACATAATGTTAATATTAGGAGTTAGTTACATTCTCGCTCTTCGACAAGTAAGTCGGATTTTTGTAAATTCCGCACTGCGACACGTAAGTCGAAGTGTAAAACGAAGAAATTAATCGCGTAGTTTCATAAAGTAGTATTTAAGTTAGCAAAACTCGCGGTTGTTTTATTCCGGACTATTCCGTCCGGTGGTCTTTCCAGGAAGAGATTCCACATCAAACAAGGACTGAACATCAAGTATTGACGCGGACTAATTGATTATTTTAATATGTCGCGACGAAACCAAAGGAATTTTTATCCTATCTGCAAGTAACGGGATAAAATTTATCCCTTTGATGTTTTCTTGTCATATTTTTATGTAAAAAGAAAATGTCAACAACTTACACGTAAAAGACCTCTTATTTGGACACCTATTTAATTTCCACGCGAAAACGCATAGAGGAAAATGTAATTAAAAATAAGAAAAGAAACCAAGCAAAACGGTTTCTTAGATACGAAATTACTTTAATAAAAAAAACTTCCTTCTTTTCTTTGAGGTCGAACAAGTCCCAGTGACGAATCGATTTCGAATGTGGCCACATTCTTTTGTCGTTTATAGACATTAAGTTTAAATCAGGTGTCTGTTCTTTTTAATTTTAAATCCGTATTAGAATAAAATTTGATACGTATTGGAGGAGATGGAACGAAATTATCTTTCTGTCTTTCGTTCCATAAAAAATCTTATCGGGAAATTTTATTCGATAAAAATCGGAGAATTTTTGCAACAAATATAACTGGATTTTGAATAATAACTTTAATTTTAAAGGTCCTTTTTTCGCATTTTCTTTTACGTTCGCGCTATAATAATTATTGAATTTGAAAGTAAAGAAAAGTGATAATAGGGACAAAGAAAGTGAAACTGTTATTAGTCAGGCTGGGATCTTTTTGAAATTTATTTATAAAAAGTAGATGTGGCAAAAATTCTCATTTTTGCACGAATCTTTGTTTTGTGTTCAACCTCCTTTTACAAATTATATGCATTTTTGGGTGAATTTTGGGAAATCATGCAATTCGGAAATGCGGCATAATTTTCCTCATCGGTTTGCACTATACCTTAAAGTTATTGCTCAAGTAATTGATAATTTGCATTGATATTTGTAGAAAGTTGCACGAATATTCCCTTTTTGCACCCTTCATGTAGCCCTTTTGCCATCTCATATGGCCTCTGCAACAGGAACCAACATTTACTACGTTGAAATAACATTTTTGCCACGTTCGGGTGTCAAGTTAAAAAAAAAGTCGATTTGGACCTGAAATATTTGCATTATTTTTATTAGCTTCCCAACTGTATGCATATGACTGGTATTTTGGAAAAACGATTATTGCATACATTTCTTTTCTAAATTTCATTGATAATAGTTGATGTGGCAAAAATTCGCATTTTTGCATTAACTTATGTTTTGCGTTAAAAAAATAATGCCAATTGGAAGCGCGGCATAATTGTCTCCATCGGTTTACACTAAACCTAAATAATTGAAATTATTTTTTAATAATGGCTTATTTTCATTGGTATATTCTATTAGAAAATTGCACTAATATTCCCGTCACCCTTCATGCAGCCGTTCTCAAGTTAAAAAGAATCGATTTGTGCCTCAAATGTTTGCATTATATTTATTAGTTTTCCAATTGTACGCACGACTGATATTTTGGCAAAACGATTCTTGCATCAACTCTTTTCCCAAATTTCATTGATAATCCCATCAATTTTGATCGCTCTTAATCGTTACTTTCATGCCTAATATCTTCATTATTATTCTTATCATCCACTTACGTTTGAATGGTACAATTACAAACGACGGATTATCTTAAATACAAAATATTAACATAACCGAAAGGCTGTAAATTATTAATTTTTAATTAATGCGGCGTATTAAAATTTAAATGAACAGATCTTAATTTTAAATAACACAAATAACTAGTAATTAGTGGATCCAATAGTTTTAAACTGTTTATCTAAATCCAATGTATGAATGAATTATTTGAAACAAAAATCCCTCAGTTCTAATAATTCGGAGCGAAATATTCAATAAAAGATCATTGTTTTCCTAAGATATGAAGCAAAATAATTCGTCCCATCGATATCTGTCTAATTTCGTTAATTTACTTGGGCATTTCCCCAACTGTCATTGATAATTCCACGAATTTCTGCGGATTAATCTCCTCATTTCTCTCCCAAAATCTCCTTAATTATAGTCGTCAGCAAGGTTTGAATGGTATCATAATAAACGGCAGAAAAATTCCTATCAGAAACAGTCATTGTCTCGAAATATTTATTTTCGTCCAACTTCTAAGGATGGCCGTTTTTCCTCGGAACTCTTTACCGCACGCACGGCATCGCTCCGTTTGCTGTCCCACTCATTTGGGATTTTTCGCTCGATTCGAGAATCGTTAGTACTGCATACGTTCCTATTGCGTCACATGCGCTTTAACTGCATCCTATGTATTTTAAAGGAAATTACGCCGAGCGAGATCGGCGAGAGAATGGGGCGATGACGTCGTCACGTACTCGCTCCCACGCACACGACGCGTCTTCTTTCGTGGACTGGACGTACTCGATTCTACCCTGCTTGCCGAACGCGAGACTCGCGAGGAAGTAGCCGCATTTTTACTCGCACCCTCCCCGTAACCCTTTTGCATTCTCACCTAGACAGTTGCGTTGCGGAAATTTCGAGAATATATTTAGAAAAAAATATCAGACTTTTACGACCAGCCGTTCCGGAGATCCTTTTGCGTTATATGTTCGCGTAAAAGAGGATAGGCAATCCGCAACGATATCGCCTTTTATTATTGTTCGTTCCGCGAACAAAGAAGCGAAGACCCGGAGCAGGTAGAGTGGGCCTTTTCACCAAAAGGGACAAAAAAATAAAGTAAAAATAACATCGGGTGAAAGTTGGCCAATAAGCATTCCACCAATAAGTGGATTACCCTCTACCAAAAAACAAACCCCGCAACAGAAGGAGAAAATAAAGACATTAGAACAGATACCATCAAAAAGACAGAAGTGCTCACTTCACAACAGTAATAATCATTTTATATCTAATAAGTGTTAAGTTAAATTGTTAGAATATTAAAAGAAGTAGTTTAAAAAAAAAGATTAAGAAATTTACCAACAAAAAGAGTTTTTCCGTATCACCGGTTAACCCAGCAACGTGAACCAGCATTCTTCGTTTGAAGACAACTTGCTTGTAAGGGCACAAGCAAAGCAACCCAAACAATTATATTAATAATTAATAGGGATTTATTTTGCGACCAGATATCCGCCCTAAAAATTTGTTGGTGAAAGTCTTTTCCTTTGATAATCTCGTCCACTATAGAGCATAACTAATTGAAGTGGCAAAAATTCGCATTTTTGAATGAATCTTTGTTTTGTGATCAACCTCGTTTTACAATTATAAGCATTTTTTTTTGCAGAATCTTGAGAAAATATGCAATTCGTAAGCGCGGCATAATAGTCCCCATCGGTTTTCAATAATGTTTAATCATTAAAGTTATTGCTCAATACTAGATATTTGTATTGGTAATTTGTAAGAGAAATTAGCATTAATGTTCCCTTCATCTTTCATGTAGCCCTTTTGCAATCTCACATCGCCTCTGCAACCAACATTTATTACAATAAAAAATCATCTTTTGCCACGTTTCATTCTCAAGTTTTTAAAAAGTCGATTTGTGCCTCAAATGTTTACATTATATTTATTAGTTTCCCAAAGTTGGCGTGGCAAAAATTCGCATTTTTGCATTAATCTTTGTTTTGTGATTAACCTCGTTTTACAATTATAAGCATTTTTGGGGTGAATTTTGAGAAATTTGGAACAGCAGCATAATTATCTTAATCGATCTTCTTCATTCAAGTTATTGGCTCAAATTAGTTGATTATTTGCATTGGATATGTTCTAATAGAAATTCGCATTTTGATTCCCTTTTTTAACACTTCATGTTGCGCTTTTGGAATCTCACGTAGCCTACGTAACAGCCATCAACATTCTCTACGGTTAACAAAAACTATTTTGCCACGTTCCTTTCTCAAGTTAGAAAAAATCGATTTGTGCCTCAATCGTTTGCATTATTTTAGTTAGTTTCGCAATTGTACATATGTATAGAAACCCATTTTTGGAAAACCGATTATTGCATGAACTTTCTTTCAAATTTTCATTGAAAATTCCATCAATTTATTCCACGGAATGGGAGAATTAATTAGAGATCGTACATGCTTCGCCATCTGTCCTGTTATTTGGTTTTTACTTTTGCTTTGGTCAATTCTCTGTTTGTTATCGATCATAAAGATGTAATAGTTTTAAAACTGAGCTGACGAGCTTTCAAAAAACGGCGGATAATTATGCACCGACCTAATAATTACGTGCTTCATTGTATTGTTCGATGTCGATCACTTAGTGCGACGGAGAATGCAACAATCCATCTCTCTCTTCTTCGGGAACATGCGGATGGCTTGTAAGCAGAGGGATTTTTAAAAGGCTGTTAACGTTTCTTAATTAAAATGGACAGATCTTAATTTTAAATAAGCTATTATTGCTAATCAATGGTATCTAATGGCGCACCCAAATTCAAAATATTAATTGCTTGAAACAAAAATCCCTCAAATATAATAATTCTGACCGAATTATATTGAATAAAAAGCCATTATTTTCGTAAAAAATTAGCCAAATATTCCGAAATGTCCCCTACATATATCGTAAATAGTTCATTATTCAGCATCACTATTTCCCCAGTATGATTTTTCTTTTGCTTCAAAGCAAATTTTTCACCTACATACAGGGTATGAATTAATTGTTGGCATCGATATTTATCTAATTCCTTTCCTTTGCATGCACATTTCCCCAATTTTCAATTATAATTATATTATTTTCTGCGGATTATCCTCCTCACTTTTCCCCTATTATCTCCGTAAATATAATCGTGAACGAAGTTTGAATGGTACCATCGTAAAGCGCGGATCGAAAACATTCATTTTCTTAAAAAGAAATTTTTCTCAAATTTCTAAGTGGTGCCCCTTTGGGTGGCCGATTTTCCTCGGAAGTCTTTACCGCACGCACGGCATCGCTCCGTTTGCTCTCCCACTCATTTGGGATTCTTCGCTCGGTTCGAGACTCTTAAGCGATACCACGCATATATATTCCCTCACATGTATTTTAAGTTAAGTTGAGGCGAAGAAGAACGGCCGAAGAATGGTCGGATGTAAGTCGCTCCGCGCACACGACTCGGGGCCTTTTTCGATTCCCTTTTGTGCGAGGATTCGTGAACGCGAGACTCGAGGAGTCTTCAGAAAATGGAAAGAAACACCGGAAAATTTCTCGTGCACCAGACACGATGCGCCAAGTGTGTTTTATTAATATTAATAGTTGAACAGGCAAAAATTCGCATTTTTGCATGAATCTTTGTTTTGTGATCAACCTCGTTTTGCAAGTAAACGCATTTGTTTTTGTGAATCTTGAGAAAAGATGCAATTCGGAAGCGCGGCATAATTGTCTGAATTGGTTTTCACTAATCCTTAAAGTTATTACTTAAATAATTGATAATTAGCATTGATATTGATAGAAATTTGTGCGGATGTTCTCTTTTTGCACCTTTTCTCTATTATTTTCAGCGGAAAATGAAAGAAGTAATTAAGGAAAACTTCCTATAATACGTTTGAGAGAAACAAACGCAGCAAAAGCTTGTGCCCTTTAAGGGGGCCGGGATGTTTAGTCACGTAGATACATTTTAGATAGTTTATTTTAATTGTATAGCTTTTAGGTACAATTTAGGGTATTTGTTAATTTAGTTAAATTCTTACTTTATTGATGGTTTAATTTCGTATTTTATTTTATTACTTTTATTTTTATTAGTTTGTAAATTTATTAGTGTTGTAAATAAATATTTATATTTGTTTTGTTAATTTGAAGTTTAGCGAGGCATGGAAGGAATTCCCGATCACCCAACGCGGTGATTGGTGGAAAATTCACCCCATCCCCTTTACCTGACGGACATGTATTATCTATTTACGCGTTAACACTTAGTATTTTGAAGACATTAGTAAAGACATTAGAAAAGAGATGAGAAGAAATTACTAGAGAGATTAGTAGAAAGAAATCGTACGAAACGACAAAGAGTATTTACATAGAAACAAATACTCTGCGCGACAATATAGATTGAAATCGCGGTTTAAAGTAACAAGTTATACAGTGTATTTAATATATTATTAATTAGAAAAAAGGTTGTATTATTGAACCAGCGACAACCAGAAAAACGGTCCTTCGAACTTTACAAAAGGTTCTAAAAAAGATAAAAAAATTATGGTTAATTTAATCAATTCGATCCTTTTTGTTCGGGCCTAACGAAATATAGGAAGCAAGTAAAACGTAACCGAAGGAAAAAGAAATAAAATCGTTCTAGTTTCAACTAAATTAAATTTGTATATATTTATGCAGAGGAGATTCATTTTTCTAAATGTTGACCGTAAAATAAACAGGTCTAAGATGCTTGCCGACTACGTGCGTGATATTCTATATATTTAACAATATAGAAACCTTCATTTTAAATTTTTATTTTATTATACGTATAATAATAATAATTTTCTTAGGAAAGTATAAAGTTTGTGGCTCGTTGTTTAAAGTTGCTATAACGATTTAGGGTGAAGTTCCTGCTTTATCAAAACTAGAACACATTTAGGATAAAAAAAATACGAATGCGAAACTTTTATAATAATTTAAACAATTTATTTAACTTCTTCAAGTTCCCTTTAACTTTTCAATAAAACAAAATAAAAAAAATCGAGTAATCTAGATTAAACAATTTCGCTTAATCTGGTACTTAAAGCAAAGAAAACGAATAAAATAGAATTAATACAGAAATCTCTCAATGTGGAAGCCAATCGTATCCTGTGGTTGATGTTCTCTTCCCTCCCGTCCTCTAACACTTTTAAATGATTCTATTAATCGTAAAATGATCATCATCTCGTGATTATATTCTTATTAACTCGAATAAAATTGATTTCGAAATGAGTTTATTGTTTAAGAAAGTAATGGCAATCAATATAAATCGTATAAGAAGTAAATTACTTAAATTATTACAATTTATAGTGCAGGTGCTAATGGTACGATTATTTTAAGCATAAAGCTTATTTGTACTTGATACCTTTGGCAAAACTAATTATATTTATATAAAGTTCCTCGAGTGTATTCGGTTATTTGCCAAATTATTTTACATCACGTTCCATTTGAAACATTTACAAATTACATTTTTCCTTAAACTAATAATTGTTATTTTTTCAAGGAACAATGTTGTCGCGTCCGCTCCACTATATTTTTAGGGCATATTATTTTCTATAATTTTAAATTTATTATTTTATTATTTTATATTATTTATTTTATATAATTATATTATCATTTATTACTCAGCCAGGTGGTTGGGAAGGTTGGATCGGTTTATTGCAGGCAATAGATACCCAATTTGTACGTGCCGTTTCCTGCAATGAACCGACACAAAGGTGGATCGGTCACTCGGGTTTTTTCCCAAAGTCTGTATAGCTTCAATAGAAAAAATGACCGCGCCGATTCCACCCCCCAACCACCAAACCGAGTTGACCTTTTGGGCAACTTTAATTGTAAGAGACCAGAAATAAACTGTCAATCGAAGGTGATATATCATCAACTTTGCAACAACATTTAAATTAAGTTAATAGATAATTAAGAAAAAACATTGTTTTTTATTCCACAGATTATTGTGGTGGTCCTTCGAGAAATTAAAAGGCGAGCGCACTAATATTAACGCGTCTCAACAAATGTGCAAGAGGATTTTTTCAGCCACTTGAACCGTTCCTAAATAACAGGTTATTCGGATAAAATGTTAATCGATTATTATTATTATTCCCAACACTGTGTCCCATATATATTCTTATAATTTTATTTGTATAGATGTTATCATCCTTAAGAATCGTTTCCTCAATTCTTATGGGTTCTTCAATGGCCGTATAAAATATTAAATGCGATTCAACGCTCCCCAACGTTGTATTACGTTAAATACAGCATCACGAGTTGCGAGAAAAAAGTTTATCTCCCTTTAGGTTGGTATTTATTCACAATACATTATTATATACGTTTTTCAAATACTTGTTTCGTGTCGAAAACGTTCCATTGTTATTCATATGTTGGGCGTAATACCCGTGCGGGAAATTATTGTTACCGCTGGTTCAATAGTTAAATAAAAACACTACCGAGTTCGTCTTAAAGTTCTACTTTATTTACAACCTTAACATTTAATTGGTAATCGCGGAAATCTTCTCTTAGATCTTTTTGTGATGATATTTGAATTAATACTACTTTTTAATGATGATTTCCTCACCAAGAAACCTCGGTTCATCCCCGTATTTTTGGGGGGTGGAATTGGGGGACGTTACAATTATAATTTATTTATGACATCTTGGTTACTACCTAGAACGGACTTTAGCCATTGTTAACAGTAGGTATTTTTTATTGCGTTCGTCCGTTCTAGGTAATGTTGTAAAAATGTATTTTGTCCCAATTTTATGGGGTACATGATTTTAGTTTTCAATAGGATCCTAAAACGTATATAAACACTTACAATAAATAAATAAATTGCAAGTAAAATAAATATGCTGTAAAAATGTAAAATTAATATTATAACTATTTAATAAATGAAATAGTTTCCAAATTTCCTAGAAGGTACAAAATGTTGTTTTTCCCAAAACGGTTTTTTGGCGTTAACAACGTAAATAGTTAACTTACGATTGTCGTGCAATTTCCACAAAACCGAGCGACTTTCATTACAACTCACCAAATATTCGAATATTCAATGTTAATATTAGAGTAATTAATTAATATACTAAGTAGTTCAAAGTATTATGTTAGTTTAAATGGATATCGTGAAAATGTAATCGACGGATAAAGGAGATAAGTTTACAATGTTTCCACGTTAAATCCACATGTTCCACGATCATAATATTTAAACTGAAATCGATAAAACCGCAAAACGACATTTATTTGTTATCATTAAACACCAATAACATGTAGTTGTAAAATAACATTATCACCACAAAATAAATCGAACCGCACGCAATAACATGGCACGCTCTTTCGTATGGATTTTTATTAAATTGCTGTGGCACCAATTAAACATTTTTCAAACAATTAATAGAAATAATTGATTTTCGATGCTAATTCTTTAACCCTTTTTTCACTTTTCTTTTCGAACATCCTGTTTTCGCGTTTCGACGATTACCCGCCGTTGGGTGATCTTTCTTTTTACGGGTTTGAATTGAATTGCTGCTGGTTTAGTGAATATGAACTATATTTACATTATTGATTTTACAATTTCTTGCTGTTGATCGTTCTTGTCGATCGCTCTTACATTTTCATATTAATTTTAGTTTCGTGATTTTCTCAAAAAGAAAACGTTTAATTTCCTTTTCCTTCTAATTTAAAGGGTGGTGAATCTTGGCGCGTGATTGCTTTGTATTCACGTTAAAATTCCACATTTTTGGAAAAATCCAACACGCCAGGATTTACTGGCTATTGTTGACAAAAGGGGTCGTTTATTGCGGACCCAATTTGGACGCGACCTTTAAAGTAATAAACTAATAAACATAAATTTTTCTTGCCTAAATTGTTGGTACGTGACCAAGGAATTGTACAAAAAATGAATAAATGAATTTAAAATTACAAAGGTAAATAACTAGTAAACTAACATAATATACTAATAAAATAAACTATTTGCTGCGCGAACACATCCATTTACGAAACTTTGGATAATTTTATAATAAATACAGCGCACCGAAGACAATTAATCATTCTAATTACGTTGCCTTCATGGGAATTTATGCAAAGTCATAGAGTTCAAAAAAAATCAACTGACCACTTAAACGTATATGTAAAATGCACCAAATGGGTAACGAAGAAAAAACTTTGGACGTCCTTTCATTTCGCTTTCCTATGCTGGTGATTTTACCATCGATAAGAGGAGTGGCTATAAAAAGTTGCATCGGCACCAAATTAAGGAATTCGCCGATAGGATTATGGATAATTAAAAGTGGATTAACTGTTCAAAATTATCTTTCAATTGATATACGCCGAAATTTTATTATTAGTTTCGTTAAGAAGAGCACTTAAAGGTAACAAAACCCCAAACTGCCTATTGATGGTAAATAATTTACAGCTTTAGTAAGTGTAGACATAATCGATGTCGAAATTATGATAATCAACGTTGCGACAAGGGAGGAAATCCATTTTGCGAACGCCCTTTCAACGTGTTGATTAATTAATTTTATTTCGAAACTCTTTCTATTATGGTAATTGATTGCCTTTGATAGGTTTGTTAATTATCCTATTTAATTTTGTGAACACCCCATGATTCGAAAACCTATTCAAAATCATCAATTAAGACTAAAAAACGTAACGTAAAATAAATGTTAATAACAAGAGAGAAGTACAATCGAACGATGAATGGAGATCAAGAAAAAGGCTTTGAAGCCGCTAAATGGCTGACAAAAATGAAATGACATAATGATCTTATTATCGAATTTGGAATTGCATTTATTTTCCATGAGCGGTGCAAGCCATTTCGAATTGTATTATCCAAATCAAGCATTAAATAACGACGACTTAAAGCAATAGAAACTGCGTACTTTAAAACTTATGTCTGAGAGATCGTTCATTGAACTTAATTAAATAGGTGTGCTACAACCCTAATGTCGAATCTTTTTTAAATATCGTTGTAAATATTTTGTAAATTTTCAAGCCAACTTTGAAAAATTTATTATGCCATTGCAAATTCTTTTTTCAGTTATGATTCAGCTTTTTATACAAGTAAAAGACGCTGATCAATTTCCTTTCCTCATCTAAGGTGCTATGACCTATGGTGCTGCGATAGAAAATATTGAAACATTCAAACACAATTGAAAGTGCAACTTTAGCTTCACAATCTCAACAAACCTCGATGAAAATATGAATGATTGTCTATGGTCGATAATTACTTAAATTTGGGAATTAAAATATTTACAAAGATTAATAAACAAACGCACATATTTTTGTTTGTTATTGTGTTTTGGACAAACGAAAAATATTATTTTAGCTTGAATCTTTTGATTTTCCCAAATAAAAAGAAAAAGACGTAGAAGGAGAGAGAGAGAGAAAGAGAGAGAAAATCATTTAATAGAAAACATTTAAGTAAAGCTTAACCTTTTAGTAGGCAGCGAAAAATGAAAAATGCACACGGTGTTCTTTTTTTACTTTTTTCCCTTATCATAATTTATATGTGCAGAATTCTTTACCCGTTTCCAATCAGACCTTACCATTTGAGGTAGCATTAAAATGCATTTACAACTTCTGCAAGGCTGATTTGAGTTTTAATCTGAGACTTTAAAGGCTAAAACCAACTGATAAACTAAAATTTTGTTATCGATAATCGTTCGTGAATAGTGTGTCGATTTATGACGAAAAATTGTCTTGAAAAGGTTTAACATTTTTTAATAAATATTTTATATTGAATCGAACAGACGAAAAGCCGGAAGAATGGCCGAGAATAGCCGGATTTAGAATTCCGTTCCACCCTCGTATTACTCTTGAAAAAAAGGTAAAGAAAGGGAGACATAAAATAATAAGGGTGGCAAAAAAACTTGAAAATATATTGGCTGTTATCTTAAATTTACTATTACGTCTTTAAGTGGCTATCGAAATTCAAGGAGACTGTTTTTTATGCCTATATATAATTCTTTTCTTCGGTAAATTCAAATTCTCCACCATCTGCTAGTCTCGTGCTATCCAACAGTGAAAAATTGTCTGATAAATGACAGGCTCCCATAGTGGAGAGCCGAAATGTGAGGGTTTTACGGTTGTTACAATAGCATTACAACATTTATCTTCGAATACTCCTTTGATCCTTAGCTTTCGCAAGCAAAACGTGGATTATTTACAAATGATCCCGAAATTCAGTTTGCATATGCTCATTATTCAATCTAAATTTAAAACTTTATTTAACGCTCATATGAATCGCATAAAACTAGGGATTTATTATGAGAAATAAACGTTGGATAATTTACTCGAAACTTCCTACGAGACTAAACGTTCAATTCGTAAAACGGCACGAAATTAATTCGCGTACATTTACAGCAATCGATTATGGTAATATTGAGTTTAGTTTGTACGAAAATAAAATCTCTTCCATTAACCTAGAACGAATACGTTTACATTGAGGGTCAAGTTCAATCTAAGACACTATTATATTTATGCCATTTTCATGTAAATTCACTAATAAACTTCAATCTAACGATGCTGAAACGTTCAACGTGCAGTTTATCAGCGACGCTCTCGATGTGATCGATTTAAAATGACTTTGATCGATTTCGAATACAAAACGGTCTGTGAAGTTATTAGAACACGCGCAAGAATCGATATAATGATTGCTTGAATTAAGTTCGGTAGATACCCGAAAGTTTTATGCGAAGAGAAAACTCAAACTTGGAACGAAACTTTTCCGTTCGAGGATCATCCGAAAATAAATTTACTCCATGCTCCACCCAGATAATTATTTCGCCCTATTTAAAATTATTCGATTTATCGTGCTCGACTTTTGGCAAGTTACTGACCTTTGAACTTCGCGCACTTTGTAAAAATAAATCAAGTTTGCACTTGATAAAAGTTTCGGCTTAAAATAGATTTGAACATCAAGAGATAAATCTAATTCGGGATCGAATCTTCCGGCAGTTTTATGCAAAACCTACGGAATTTCCATGCAAAACGAGAAACTTATTCGCCGTCAGCGGTACAAATGTCATCGTCGTCGCCAACCGACACCTTACAAACGGGTGGCTATCAAAAATTGGGCACGATCACGAATCCTAGGTAGTTGTTAACTGCAGAAGAAGTCGATGGACTGATTGAGAAATTGATTTTCAGCTTGGAAATTGCTTTGGTTGTCATTGATAGAAAAAAGAGAAACAAGCAACAATCATTTTTTCTTTGTGACTTCGTCCAAGTGGCCGTCAAAGTCATCGAAAAGGTGGCCATTAAAGAGGAGTACGTGATGCGGAATTTGTACAGGGAAGCGACAATTTTCTCGCGACTTTCACATCTCTGCACCGCAGGCTTTTACCAGAGCATCGCGGTAACTCTAAAGGGTGCTGTTGCCTCTGTTACTCTAATCGTTCTTCTACTCAACGAGAACGAAGGAAGTTGTAGGGATACACACTACATTGTAAATATATAAATATATGTGTATTGTAAATAAATGCAATATAAGCACTTTGTAAAATTGTTTAATAAATCCGGCGAAGCGCTAGGAAAGGAGCTGATCGCAGCGGGCGCACTGGTAGGGTAAAAGCCCTGCCGGATATAAAAGCATGACCGCCGCTGCGATGGATACTCCTTCCCTACTCTCTTCGCTCTCAAAAGTCTACTCAGCGTTTCATTTATTCTTCCTTACTCCATCGTGGTCTGTTGGTTGTCCCACCAGCACAGCCGAATATTCCTCACCGTGGTCGTTAATTGTCCCTTCGACCCAGTTCACCCGACTGCGTTTACGGGTTGTCGCCGCAGGGCAGTCGGTACCCATCTCTGGGAGTCTAACGAAGACGCGCCTTCTACGCCAAACAACGAAGCCCGACAGAAGTGAAGAAGAATTGTTTCTCTTCGTTTTTGTCACTTTGTTTTTGCATTTGTTTTCTCAAAGGAAGTGTTGAAAATTGCTTTTTTTTGGATTTCTTTTAGATTACTGTTTGGTTTTGTTTGCAAATAATGTTTTATTTGTTTTGCTTCTATTGACAGCACCGTAAGATGTACTGCTTGCTGATGGAACGTATCGGTGGCAACGGTCTTGGCAGGTTCCTGAAGAATCGGCCGTTCCGAAAACTGCAGGAGCGCCACGGCAAAGTCTACGAGCATCAACTGCATCGTGCATCGGTAAAAAGTGTACAACGAAAATTACTTTTGGGCTTATGTCTTGGGAAAATCCTTTCTCATGCAGAGAATCTTTTGCAAGAGTTCTACAAAAGTTCTGCAAGAAAATTCGTTTTCCCTTTCACGCAAGAAACCGACCGTTTTCTTACGCGGACAAAATACTTGTTTTTGAGCAGGACCATTTGAATTTTTGAAGAAATTTAAACATCCCATCCTTTCTATGTTTCTTCCTCTATCAGGGATTATGTCGTGGACGCATTGCGGTTCGCCAGAGTAGTGTTTCTTTCTGTTTTAGTGATTAAAGGTTCTTTTGCCGCATCAGTCCATCGCCCGGTCGACTATCGGCTACATGAGGAGCAGTTGAAGAGGGTAACAAATGAAGTTCACGCTCGTTTCCTTGCGGTGTCTTCAAGTTTTAACGGCAATTTAAACCATTTTACAGTGGACTGGCTTCGGTGAGGAAATTGTTTAGTATCTGAATTACGAACCAATTAATTTGGGTTAAACTAACTAAACCAATTACACTAAGCTAAATCAATTTTCAAATTGAAGATCATTTTCTCAATCAGTCCATCGACGTCTTCTTCAGTTAACATTCAGAATCGATCCTCGTCAGTGGCACGTATCTCGGATTCGTGATCGTGCCAAACTTTTAATCAATACACGAGCCCCTCAAGTTTAGCTATTGCGGATAATCCGCATCGCATCTGTAGGATCGTTCCCACGAAGACGACGAAGTTCTTTTTCGAAGGACCACCGATTATTAACCGGAAGCGAATTGAAACAATTTTGAAGTTCGTCTAAACAACTATATTCAACTTATTTACAAACACTTATTGTCTATTACACTATAAACTTAGGTATTACTTGGCTGCTATTCAGACGTTCACCCGCGCATTGTCAATATTATATTCTCTTGTTTTTAGCTTTAATTTAGGGCTGAAGTAAAGTCGGTTTCCCCATTTGCGGCGTGGTAAGGATGCTTTTTTGCCCGTTGGTGGGTTTTTCCCTGGGTTACATCCGTACGTGCCGGAATGAAATCATATTGCTCATTTTCATTAGAATTAGTAACATCTTACAATCTTGAATATTGAATTGTTCCCGTCACTAATAATGGCTGGGAATTAGGTGATAAAAAAACCTTTCGGTCGACCCGCCCGCAGGTACTGGACCGAACAGCATGTTTTTCCGAATGAAGCACTTTGTTTCGCTCCATTTAAATTAAGAATCTTCGGGAGAATTAACGCTAGTTAGAGAAGATTTTTCACCATCATAACGATCTCTCGCAGCAACCGTAGCAATTACAACATCATCCACCTTCTTTGCTTTTCATCATCATCAGCAATGGTACCGGTTAACACATTTCGAACCACATCATCATCAGCAGCAGCAACAAAGTGCTTCGTGGTGCAAACAGTATTAACGGTGGTGATATGGTGGTAGTAGCAGTTACGGTACTGCAAGTGCTAGTTGCAGCCAAATGCAGATGAGCAACAACGAACTCATGGTGCTGTTCCATTTGAATCCCGGGGTCAATGCAAATTATCTCATCTTCCTTGGCTATTTATGCATCATCCATAACATTAGCTTTTATTGGTCCCTGAAAGCAGTTGTGAGGTTGGAAGTTTCTATTGCTTGCAGATTTAGAAATTCCCGCTGCCTTCAGGTACCAATCATTTCAATAAAATTTGAGCCATTTCTTGAATATAATCCTAAACTAAATTTATAAAAAATACCATTTAGAAATGTTTACGACTGGAACATAGCCGCCGCCTTAAAAGACATAAGTTTTTTTTAATCAGAATTCGGTACTAAGCAAATCTTGTCGTCTGGTTTCTTGAAGAGACCATGTTTTGTTTTTAATGTCCCAACTCGAATTTGTTCGTCTTTCCTGGGCCACAACTTATGGATTCTTGCAAGTTGCCACTTTCATGGTGGTTCGTTACCTTACATTAAAATCACTATTGCTCCTTCTTTCAGTTCAGCTTTATTTTGTTGCTTCCCTTTTCTTCTTCCTTGAAGATGGCTTAAGTACTGCTTTTTCCATCTAGTTCAGAACATTTGCATCCGTTTTTGTAATCGCTCATACGCCATTCTTGCGTTATTGTTTGATCTCTATCTGGCGCCGCAGTTAGTGGTCGTCCAATTAGGAAGTGACCTGGTGTCGAGGACTCGAGGTCTGTTGGATCGTTGCTCAGTGGGGATAGAATTTGCTACAGATTCTTGTTGTTAAAAGGACTTTGAAGAACAATTCTAAGAAAAGTGAGGGTGCGTCTTTTACTAGAACAAATAAAGTATGAATAAGGAATTTAGGTGCTAGGGCACGACAGCATTGAGTTTCACGATACTTCCTCGCGCAAAAATATGAAAAGTTAAAGTCTTGATAGGAAACTAAGAAGCAATTTACTTTATAATTGAAATTGTTTTATTCGCACAAATAATTTGACAAATTTTGGCCGGAAATTCTTGCAGAAAATTTCATTCCGTCTCTTCTCTTTGCAATGTTTGGTCGTCCAACTTTTTCAAATGGGGCAAATGTCGTGTGACCTCAATTCGCCACAGGCTCCTCCCGATATTCTTCTGGAGCGGGTTGCCTTCAATCAAAAACGATTAATTATTTAGCGCAATTATTTTTAGGGGCGAATTGCAATTGATTTGTGTAACCAGCAAATGTCAACTCCTCGAGCACCGGTAACTCTCGCAACTGGTCGAACTCGGCCCAATCCTCCACTAGATTGCGGTCCAGATGGATGAGTTTGAGCTTCTTACAAGCACCGATACCCGTCAGCGTCTCTATCAGGTTGCGCGAGAGGCAAAGATCTTCCAACGTTTCGGCCACCGCTTCCTAGAGGACAAAGATTTCAATGACAGCGACGTAAATAATTTTCTTTTGCATTGGAACCAGAAGCTTTACCAATCCATCAATGTGTGTGATGCAATTGTCGGTCAACATGAGAATTCAGAGGCGTTTGAGGCCCTCGAGACCGGTGATCTTCTGGATTATGTGGTTACTTAGCTCTAATAACCTGAAAGAAGTAGGTCATTATATTGTGGGCAACTTTAACTCGATTTGATAAAATATCGTATTTTAATTTTTTATTAAACTGAAACCTACTCGCAATTTTTGAGTGCAGCGAATGAATTATCCATTTCATGAATTGGCGGGAACATAGATCGGAATGCAACTGCGCAATCTTCTCCCGCGTCTTTTCTTCCCAACTCTTTATGGCATCTTTAATGGTCGACATTTTTAACATTTTGATTCTGATTCTTTGGTTTGAGAAGAAGAATTTCGTTAATTTGACTTTTCTGAATAAATCAATAAAATCCCAGCGTTTAAAACAAAAAACAAAAATACACGCTCTCAAAGTGGACATATACTGAAGAAGGGCAACTGTCAACGTAGTTACTCGTTTTTTTGAGAATCCATGTATTTAGCAATGAAGTCAAGAAAAAAAATACAGTTTCCTGCAATGCAGCTGTTACCGCCATAACCATCCATAACTAGCATGAATTGCTTCTGTCCTCCTCTTTCAATTGGCATAATTAAATTTGCCAGTTTGCGAAAAAATTGCAATGTTGTTTCCAAAAGACCTATTAACACTTTAGAAAAAAATAACTTATCAACCGTTATATTGCGAAAAATTGGCAACTTTCTGCACGCAAATATGTGCGAATATTTAATTTGCAAAATTCTTATAGTGCGAGCTAAAGCGAAAAAATAGTTTATGGGCCGAGTGATATAGACACGATTTTCAATGTGTTAGACACAGAGCCAAAAATTTAAATTTTTATGAAAATGCATTTTTGGAATTTTTGCAAATGAATGGCATATTTGGAGAGGAAATTTTATCCCGATTCCAACGGAATACTGATGTTGGTAGTTATGAGCAGAAATGACGGAGATATTTGAGACAAGAAACAAAAAAGAGAATGGAGAAGCGACATGTGAAGGGATTTTCGTTGATTCAATTATTTCTCAACTTTATTGCAACTGAATGAAATCGGGACAATACGGCTTTGATTTCAAATTTCACGGCCATTCACTCTGTTCTTTTTTTACAATAACCATGGGCCTCACCGTAGCCGAGCGATTTCAATTTGAAAGTCAAAGAGCGAGAAGTAACATGTGAAGAGATTTTTTTTTTCAATTATTCCACAACCATTTTACAACTCAATGAAATCGCGACCTCGGCAGTTCGATACATTATTTAAACGCTTTTTTATAAACCTCGATTACCCTCACCGGAGCCGAGCAATTTCAATTTGAAACGCAGGAATCCCAATAAAAAATTTCGATAATCAGTTTTGTTGCAATAATTTCGCGACTTTCGTCCAGCTGGAGGAAAGCCGCTCCATGTTCCGCTTGTCCAGAATTTCCTTGGCTATCATTTTGATTTTTTTAAACGCACAATCGCACACATTTCGCAGCCGTCAGACAACTTTTTGCACATGCGACAAGCCGTTAGATTCGTATTCGCGAGACGAACAATTTGAGATTCCGCATGCCCCCATCGAATAGCAAATTCAAATTCAAATTCAAATTTGCGCCCTCCAGAGCAAAAAAAAGCAATTTTCCCTCTATGTAGTGACTACGTGAGAGAGAGAGAGAGCGAACAAGGTTTTCCAAAATTTTTGCATTCTGACGAATTGGCGTCATCTTATTAGGGTAAATTGTATCTTGCACTACCCCGTAGGTAATGGGCCCGCACCCCCAACACGTTCCGCACCATCCCCACACGCAAAATCGCCTCCTTGTCGCCGCATTCCACTCGCATAAAATCCGCAAATGCGTGCGAATGCAATTCGCAAATTTTCGCAAGTTTTCGACCCGGGGAACACGTTGTCGACGGTCTCGCGCATAATTTAGATTATCTTAATGACAGCAGAGATATTATATAAACCTGTAGACTTCCGTGCCCTTATATACAGGGTGATTTAATATAACACCGGCAGCGCTTAAAGGTTGATTCGTCTCTGTCGCATCCGCTCTTTTGTTAATTTGTATTTTTATTACTGAAATTGTAAATTTGTTTGTAGTTTAGGGGCAGTTAAATATCGCGTTTGTGGATATTCCCTGCAAGCAACAAAAGGAGCAGGCAATACACCACATTTGCAGGTATTTACTGCAATTACCAAGAAGAGGGGTAAAATCGGCAAATTTGGGTTTCTTCGGCAAAACAGAAATCAAAAATATCAATAATCGCGCCGATTGTCCGTTCACGGAGTTATAGTATCAACAAATATTTATAATGTTTCTTTTTTGTGAACTTGGTTACGCTCTCTTGTATCAGCGGTGCGTGCACTTTTTATTGTGAATTCCATCACGTTCCGGCCCACCAGTAAATAGAGCCCCGACGGTGGAGGAGGAGGGAACCGGAAAAAGTCGAACATTATTAAATTAAGTTGGTAGTTGTACATTCTTATTTTTGAGCTGAAATAGACTTACACATTTTTGTATCGAAAAAGAGTCGCGATTATTTATTCGCGTGGTCCTTCGAAACTTGGCTCAAGTCAGGCCGCCACATTGGTCCTAATCGAGCCGGATCCAGAAAAACCAGCAGAAAAAAAAAGAGTCAATCAGGAAATCCAATCAAAAGGAACATCGGTCTGCAGCAAGGTAGGTCCTCAATTCCTTTTATTCCCGTTTTACCATAACAAGTTTTACTTTCCGTGATTGTCTCAATTAGTAGAATCAAAATGTCGGTACAAGAACTACCAAAATTGTTAAGTAAGCGCACAACATTAAAAATATTATTAACGCGATATAGAAATCAGTTCGAAAACTTGTCGATTCAAGATCGTAATTTGAGCACGTTTAAAATTTATTTAAATAAAATGGAGCCACTGTATGATGAGTTGTCGCTTCTCGACGCTACCATCATTTCTTTAGATGAAACTCAAGCCGACGAAGAATATGTACAAATGACCTTTAATACAATAACCGAGTTACATAGACAAGTCGACAATTTAAGTTGCTCCATAATAAATTCCAATAACAGCCAAACAACGCCATTAAATCATTTTTCACGCGGTGACCAAATAAACGTAAATTTGCCAAGATTAACACTGCCATCATTCAATGGTACGTACGAGCAATGGCCAGGCTTTCGCGATACATATTGTTCGTTAATTCATGAGAATAATTCAATAACAGACATTGAAAAGTATCACTACCTTAGGTCGTCATTAGTGGGCGAAGCCGCTAAATGCATCGAGTCTTTGCAATTATCACAACAGAATTATTTAATCGCGTGGGAGACATTAGTTGATCGCTTCGACAACAAGAAGCAAATTATCAAAAATCATGTACGGTCATTATTAAATCTCCAACCAATAACAAAAGCTACATTAAGGGACACTGTAGACGCCGTCACAAAAGAGGTGCGTGCACTTAAGGCATGCGGTGAACCCGTGGAAACATGGGATACATTGTTAATAGGAGTAATTTCGTCAAAATTTGAACCGCGAATAAACGAGGAGTGGGAAGCACAGATGGCAGATGTAAAATCACCAAAATACAGCCAATTAATGGATTTTTTAACAAAAAAATGCAAAATATTAGAGGCGGTGAGCGATCAGTTTAAACCGTTTAATTTTTCACCAAATCGATCCACCTTTAATAACAAAAACGCTACCCCTAAAAAATCATTTATAGGAATGAAGTCGTCAGGTAAATGTCCTATTTGTAGTGGTATGAACCACAATATTTATAAATGCGATACTTTCTTAAGTTTTAATACACAAAAGCGTTATGAAACCGCAAATGCGAAAGGATTGTGCACCAATTGTTTAAGAGAAGGCCATAAGGTGCATAAGTGTAATTTAGCTCCTTGCAGATATTGTAATAAGAAACATAATTCATTATTACATTATTTAAACAAACCGAGTACAAATGATAACAACAAAGAGCAAATGTCAGCAGCATGTTCGGAGGAGTCAGTAAGCGTGTTACACACCCAAGCCGCATCTCAGGTACTTTTGTCGACAGCGGTAATTAAGGTAAAAGACAATAGTGGTAATTTTCATTTACTAAGAGCGGTGCTCGATACAGGCTCGCAAGTAAATTTTATATCCCAAAACGCGTTCAATAAATTGAACCTCCAGGAATCTGATGTTGATATACCTATTGTGGGAATAACAAATAATACAAGATCAATAAAGAAGGCAGTAACTTTAGATATAAGGTCACGGTTAAATAAGTTCAAATTAGTATCCCAATTTTTGATAACCGAGTATGTTTCAAATAAATTGCCGGCCGTTCCGGTATCAAAACAATTATTCAAGATACCACCGAATCTTGCATTGGCCGACCCCAGTTTCAACGATCCACAACAGGTAGATCTGTTGATTGGTGTTCATAAATTCTTTGAATTTATGAATAAAAATCGAATTATACGCAAAGGATTACCAGCGTTACAAGACACGAAATTCGGGTGGATTGTAGGAGGAGAAATATTACAAACAAAAAAAGAAACAAATGCTAGGATATGCAATTTAGCGGAGTTGGACGATCAAGTCGAGCGATTTTGGCGCATTGAAGAATTAATCGAGACAAATAATTTCACGAGAGAGGAAAAGTATTGCGAGGAACATTTTAAAAAAACGTATGAACGTAATAATAGCGGCCAATTTGTTATTCAATTGCCGCTCAAACAAGACCCATCAGTATTGGGCGAATCAAGGCCACTAGCAATAAAACGACTCTGGTCAATAGAGCGCAAATTTCGAAACGATAGCCAATTGAGGGATGAATACAAACGTTTTATGCAAGAGTACATCGACTTAGGCCACATGAAAGAGGTACCCTATGTCAACAAGGCAAGCGAAATGTCTTACTATCTTCCGCATCATCCCGTCCTCAAGGAGGACAGTTTAACGACGAAGTTGCGCGTCGTCTTCGATGCATCCGCCAAGTCTAGATCCGGCTGGTCTCTCAATAACATTTTGCACGTAGGGCCAACCATCCAAGAGGATCTTTTCTCCTTGATGATCCGTTTTAGAAAATACAAATGCGTTTTCACGGCCGACGTGACAAAAATGTATCGCCAGATATGGATAAACGCCGCACAAACTCCATTACAAAGAATTGTGTGGCGCTTTTCACCGCATGAGCCAATCAGAACATACGAACTATTAACACTAACTTACGGAACGGCAACTGCGTCGTATCTTGCGACGAAATGTCTTAGCACCATTGCAGAATTGTATGAGACGGAATATCCGGATGGAGCGCGTACGATTCGCAACGACTTTTACATGGACGATTTGATCACGGGCTCGAATTCGTTGAGAGAGGCTATTAAGCTAAGGGATGAAGTAATCGCGGTTTTAAGTAAATGCGGATTTGAATTACGCAAGTGGTCAGCAAACGACAAAAGAGTTTTAGAGAATCTTCGTGATAAAGAAGTAGAAAATAAGGTGATTAGCTTCGATAAAGATACTTTTATAAAAACATTGGGCATACAATGGAGCCCGGCTCTAGACATTTTTACTTATGCGTGTGCGAAAGCAAATGCCAACAGAAAAATAACGAAACGAACAATTCTGTCGGAGATTTCAAAGTCATTTGATCCGTTAGGATTAATTTCCCCCATCTTAATTAAAGGAAAGCTTGTTATGCAAAAATTATGGCAATTAAAAGTGGGATGGGACCAGGAATTAACATCCTTCAAGTGCACCCTCTGGAACGAATTTCAAACGGATATAACCTGTTTATCCACAATCAAAATTAAAAGAAACATCGTCTGCGGCGATCCTATTAGATTAGAGTTACATGGTTTCGCGGACGCGAGCGACGTTGCCTACGGCGCCGCAATATACATACGATCTATTGATACGGATGGCAACATACAATCGAATCTTCTATGCTCAAAAACGCGAGTAGCGCCATTGAAATCGCTTACAATTCCAAGGCTAGAACTTAGCGCAGCGCTTTTATTATCAAAATTGGCCGCCAATGTTAAAAATATAATGCAAATAAAGTTTAACGAAATCCATTTATGGACCGATTCTACAATAGTCAACGCATGGATACGCGCCGAACCGAGGCAATTTCAGACATTTGTAGCAAATCGAATTTCGCAAATACAATCGCTAACAGAAGGATGTCATTGGCACCATGTTCGATCAGGAGATAATCCAGCTGATATCCTGTCACGCGGTGCAAGTACACTTGCATTAAAAGCGAGCAAGTTATGGTGGCATGGTCCCGCTACAATTACATGACGATAAATGGCAAATAACCAAAGATGAGAAAGTGATTGAGTTACCCGAGCAAAAACGGGCAGTAAATAAAATAGTTAAACATCAAAACGAGTTTCCATTCGAAAATTTCTCCAGCTACATGCGGTTACTACGCGTCACAGCTTACTGCTTACGATTTCTCCACAACGCTAAACCATATAATCGCAAAACAAGACGAACTCATTGCTTGATATCCAACGAAATAAATCAGGCTAGAAATAGTCTCATTGAAATTGTACAAATTGATAGTTTCGATGAAGACATAAAGTCATTACGAAAGAGTAATACGGTGGAAAAGCATAGTAAATTAATAAAATTATCACCTTTCATTGACAAAAATCTAATCAGAGTAGGAGGACGCTTATCGTACTCGAGCTTACAATTTTCGAGAAAACACCCAATCGTATTACCACCCCGGCATCATTTTACACAATTATTGATAAGACACGTTCATATAGCAAACTTACATGCCGGACCCCAAACGACGTTATCCATTCTTCGTGAAAACTTCTGGATAATCGACGCCAGAAATATTATTCGAAACTTGATCCATAAATGCGTGACCTGCTTTAGAACAAATCCACGCCCATCAAATTATGAGATGGGCAATTTACCCAAATACAGATTAACAAGTGCACGTCCATTCAAAATATGTGGCGTCGACTACGGTGGCCCTATTTTGATTAAACAAGGTGGCCCACGATCAAAGCAGTCAACTAAGTCGTACATAGCGGTATTTGTTTGTTTAGCCACAAAGGCAATTCATATTGAACTCGTCACTAGTTTAACGACACAAGGTGTTTTAGCCGCGCTAAAGCGATTAATGGCACGACGCGGCAAAATTTCTAAAATTTACTCGGACAACGCTTCTAACTTTAAGGGAGCGGCTCATGAATTACACGAGCTGTATCAATTTTTTAAAAATGAAGCAAACAAAAATGAATTAATTAACATGTGCTCAAACGACGAAGTTGAGTGGCACTTCATTCCCCCGTCTTCACCTCATTTCGGAGGGATTTGGGAAGCGGGCATCAAAGCCGTGAAATATCATTTAAAGCGGGTTACAAAAACCGCTCTTTTTACTTACGAGGAGCTTTATACGCTCCTAATACAAATTGAGGCAATCCTTAATTCAAGGCCCCTAACACCGATGTCCCATGATCCGGCAGACCTTACAGCCTTAACACCGTCCCATTTCCTTATTGGGGACATGCTACTCTCAAATCCGGAACCCGATTTGAGTCACATCAACGCGTCAAGACTAAGTCGCTGGCAACATCTGGAGCTCATTAGACAGCAGTTTTGGAAGAGATGGTCCAAAGAATATTTAGCCAATCTTCAGCAGAAATCGAAGTGGACCGACAAAACACCATCCAACATTGCAATTGGAAAACTGGCTCTATTGCAGGACGACAATTTGCCTCCAATGGAATGGGCCCTAGGACGAGTAGTAGATATCCATCCAGGCAAGGATGGCGTCGTAAGGACAGCAACCATAAGAACGACAACCGGCACTTACAAAAGAACCACTAAGAAACTTTGTCCGCTGCCGGTGGATTAACAACGTCAGCATTTGGTTGAAAGGGAACCTTCCAACGGGCGGCGGCATGTCCGTTCACGGAGTTATAGTATCAACAAATATTTATAATGTTTCTTTTTTGTGAACTTGGTTACGCTCTCTTGTATCAGCGGTGCGTGCACTTTTTATTGTGAATTCCATCACGTTCCGGCCCACCAGTAAATAGAGCCCCGACGGTGGAGGAGGAGGGAACCGGACAAAGTCGAACATTATTAAATTAAGTTGGTAGTTGTACATTCTTATTTTTGAGCTGAAATAGACTTACACATTTTTGTATCGAAAAAGAGTCGCGATTATTTATTCGCGTGGTCCTTCGAAACTTGGCTCAAGTCAGGCCGCCACACCGATTTCACCCCCCTTTATAAAAATTAGACATAATTAGCATCATTCAAGGTATAACATTCAAGCATTATTCATTATCCAAGTATTCACAATAATTATCGTCACTTTTTATCGTCAGTTTGTAATTTAAGTAAACGTGTAAATAAAGTTAGTTATGTTAAGCCAGAACTTTTTTGTCTTTAGAATTTTGACAATTTGGAAGGGGTAATAAGGATCTCTCATGTCTTATGAATCGAAAAGGTACTCTTGTTGGAAAACGATATCTTGCCGCATTCTAGAGAAATTTCATGTTTTTTAGGAGCATGTATTTCGACAATTATCCACCTTCAATCATCTAGTAGGTTTATCTCGCTTATTAAGATGGTCACTGATTTAGATATTTACGTGCTAACGTATGTAATATGCAACTTTATGGCATCAAACTGAGTGCTGTAAGTTTCTAACAACACTATTTTGAAAATTTCAATTTCCCGAATTTTCCACGTCAGTTTCTTAGGAAACAGGATCCTTGAAACAGATCAAATAATGTAGGCACGCAATTCGGATCGTAGCGCCTTATTAGGATGATTGTTCGTGTTATTCTTTTGATAATTCCACTGACTGACATTGTAACAAAATCATTTACGGTACTTGTTACTTAAATAATCATCAGCTTCGAATTTCTTTAAATTATACCACTGTGGACATTTTCTCTTTTTTCTCTATTTCCACTCTTTTAGAAGATTACTCGTTGGTGCAAGCAACATGATACGAATATTGGAAAAAAGTATTGCGAGTCAAAACAAATAATAGTTGCTTTCCTTTTTGCTATATTATGCAGTCAATTTAATTTACCAAAAGAAAAACATAATTAGAGAATCGTACATACTCCGCAATCTGTCTTGTAATTTGGTTTATCCTATTGCATTGTTCAGATTTCTTTACCATTATAAAAATAATTAATTTACAATTAATATGAAAAATGCCTCCTCTTCATATGTTTCATTAAGGTTTTTGCATTTCAAATAATAAATTAATTTTTATTGGGTTGCTTTTCAAATAAATTTTAATTTTTAAGTTACACTTAATATGTAGAATAAATTTAAAACACTTTAATACACCGATTACAACACGTAACTCTAATTTTCTTTCTTAAATAAGCTTTAAATTCGAATTAATTGCGCTATAAATAAATGAGTCAACAGCGCCATCTCCAGTTCGATCGCCCAAAAGTCGTAATTTAGCCATTAGCCGCTAACGAAATCGTCCACTTCCTACTTTACCGTCGGCGTTGTAAACATCTTTAGAAGTTTGAAATGTTTATTAAAAAGCGTTCACAATTTCATAATAGTCAGCGTATATCGGTTTAATTTGTTATAGTAAATGGATCAAAGCGTTTCGGTGTCAAAGGTGAGCAGTTTTAACCGAGAAGTTTGTTTTTTCGCGAAACAATCACTTTTTAATACTGTTTCATTTTAAGCGAATGTTTGTCTTCAAGCATGAAACTGCACCAGTGAAGAGTAGAAAGTCGAAGGCTACGAAAAAGAATGATGGTTACGCAAATGGTCACACATTCACAAAGACTTTATGCTACAAATCATACAAGAAGAGGCAATGGAAATCCATTGACGATGCAAAGCAAGTACTTCTAATCTAATTAAGCTAAAAGTTTAGGTAAAATAAATTACATTGATCTGATTGTATTGTTGTAGCACTTGACTGACACAATGTCTTTGGAAGTTTTACTAAATTGATGGAATTCATAAATATCACTTATTACATCGTGGTTAGAGAAACGATACTGGCAGCTGTTTTATTGACCAATATGCCTGATCGTTCAGCATGCAGAAGGAGATTAAGGCAAAAGTGACATGACACATCATTAATTTGCAAGCACAGAATTGCCAAAATGTGCAATTCCTCATGGATAACATCCATTTGTGGGTTTAACAATCAGCATAATGAGATAGGATTAGAGGTTATTCTACTTGTCATTAATGACATCTTTCCACTTAAAGCATTTCTTTCTTAAGGATGAAGATGGTGATAATGAGGTAACTGAGGGAAGCACCATCAAGAAATCACAAAGCAATATGTCGCAATTAAACTGCTGGTATGAGTCACCACAAATATAACAACAAGAAGAAAGGGAACCAGCTGGTGATCCTCGAATATTTCGAATCCATCGACAAGGACGACTAGCAAACATACATCCTGATTCTTAAGACGTACGTCGATGAGCAACGTTTACCGATCGTCATGATATTTGTTGTTGCCACGACGTTCGACGTACTCCACAAATCGTTCAAATGCCACGTGTCATTGAGCATCGAAGTCCGCGAATGTTCTTCACGATCGTCCACACTATAACTCTACAATTTTCTGGATCGCGTCCTTTCCGAAGAGGTTTGTTCCCATTAGGGCGGACAAATGCTCGATTTTCTCCTCAACGTTTTCCTCTTCTACGATCTCTCCGTTAGCCGTTTCGTGCAAAACTTGAAGGTTTGTAGTCGTCGTTAACGCAACTTTTGAGTCTATATCGAAAATAGCTCTTCTTTATTTGTGCTCAGCTCCTGATGCTGGAACATTGCAGCTACGGTAACGCGATGGCATTGTGCGCGCCGCTGCAAGAAACGCAAATGATCGTCGCTGAATTCGTTGCGAACGATTGCGAGAACGCGCGTCGATTGCTATAGTTAGTTTCGCCGTCGAATCGATAGCCAAACGCATAAAACTCCTGCTGGACGACAACATTACAAACGCACGGCACGATTGCATGCGACTCTTACAGAGATTCTTGCGTTGTTTACATGTTCTAGTTGCCGATTTGTCGAAGAGTCCGCTTGGGCAACAAGTAAAAAAAAACTGAAGATAACAAAGTTTCTTTTATTACCGTTAACTTATTTATGTTTTAGCTGCGGGAAATCTATTCGCTGGCGATAAGCAATAAGCCGCTGCCGTCGACGGCGGAATACAAACGGCCCTTGCAATTGTCGATGGTGCAATCGGACGCCGAATTGATTGCAAAATGCACGAAACCCTTGGACGTCATCGAAGAGAATATTAACGGCTGGAGCGCAGATGAATCGATCGAAGCGTTGAAGGAATTTCGCGCAGAAATTAGCGGCGCATTGAAAACCATCGAGGACGATCACGATGACGTTATGGAAGTCGACCAAGAAGCAGCACAGCACAGAACATCTTAACAAAAACAAGATGACGAAACAACAGCTGAAGAAGGTACGGCTACAAACCGTGTGCCGCTGTTTTTTATGACCTTCGTCCTCTTCGTGCATAGGAATTAATGACGGCGATCGTCGACAAATCGAACCACCTCAGCAGCAGCAACAAAGTGCTTCGTGGTGCAAACAGTATTAACGGTGGTGATATGGTGGTAGTAGCAGTTACGGTGCTGCAAGTGCTAGTTGCAGCCAAATGCAGATGAGCAACAACGAACTCATGGTGCTGTTCCATTTGAATCCCCGAATTAGCATGCGTATGCAACTACTTAAAGGTAAGTCAACTTTTAAATTGCTTTAGAGTAAGGAAGAAAATTCTCTTTAAATTTGCACACTTTTACAAAATGTCCTTGGCTATCACTTGATCCTTAAGTATAATGATTTTTACACCATACATATGCTTTTTCTTTGTTCTGTCTATTTCCTGACGGAGGACGTTCATTTGGAGAAATCAGCTTCTGAATCTATGTTTAACAAATACTATACCATATCACAGTTAATTTTTAATTTATCTTTTTTGGTGGCATCGTCATGGTGAATAACGGTCCATAGGTTAGTTTTGATAGTTTCTTCGGCATTGCTGCGCCATACGATGGACAGTAGATTTCTATGTCCGGGATCAACCAGATTCCGGCGCTACATTTTGTTAATGTCCGCCATTATTACATGCTTACGTGGAACAAAACGTCTTCGACTCACCCAATTTCGGTACTGATGCCTTTAGTGGTAGTTGCACCATCTAATTAATGTATTTTACTTTGTACTCGAGTGTGAAGACGCAAAATCAATTCAATGTTGATCATTACGCGATCGGTGCAGTTTTCTGGTCTTTCACATCATTGAGATAGTAAATATTTTTCACTCGGTTGTCCAAGCTGATGACACAAGTAATTATTTAAAGGAACGCATCCATCGACAATCCAACCGAACTGTGAACTTTGTCAAGTGGGCAGTTTTTGTTTATGTAATTTTTCTTCCAATGGAATATCAGAAGAATATTCTGCACCTATCAGCATGCCTCTGGGTCGCATTACGTTGAATTTATTACAAATTCTTCGGTGTATGAAACAGAGCCTTAAGTATCGTGAAGGAAAGTAATTGCCCCGATACTTTATTCAAGATTAAAGCATCCGTCGTGAGATTGTAGCGATTAGCTCTTGAAGCTGTGGCTCTGTTCGAGAACCGGCTCACTAGATGATTGGCGCTAAATTCTCCTTATACCTTTCTTCCAGGAACGTGTTCCATGATGATGTTGGATGTAGTTTGATACTCGTCTTAAAGTCTAGAGTTTCTGAAACCGTCGCCTGTCCTTTACGCGGAGATTTTCGTTTATCCATTTTGGAAGCTGCAATCGTTTCTCTATTTGGCTGCATCATCCAGACAATGAGACCCAATTATTTGCTCTTTTTTCTATTTGTTTGCCATTTAAATTTATTTCTATGCTATCACGATTAAGTTTTTCTCATCGTTTTCATTTTTATGTAAATGAGTCATTGCTCTCGGAGTAAATCGAATGATTATGTTTTGTATTAATTTGTTTATGATTTATTTATTAATTAAGTTCATCGATATTTCTGAGCGGCGGCTGCTCTGAGAACCATCTTTTCACGTCTATAGTAACACATTATGGATCCGTGACGATGCTGACGAGTCAAGTTATACGTTGGAATTATGATTTTGAAATAATCTTGTTCTATTGGATCAATTATTAAGTGATAATCTATTCAAGTTTCAATTGTGGAAGTAATCCTTTTTAATCTCAATCATCTACCAATTATTGGTGATAAAATCACGAGAAGCAAGAGCTTTTTTTTTGTTTTCAACGTTCAAATCAAATTTTGTGCCAGATAACAAAATATGCAACGTTGATGTTTGCACTTTCGTGTGAATCTCTTGAAAACGACGCCAACTCTTTATTGTGTGATGAAAGTGCCAATAGGATTTTGTATTATTATAATTCTTGTGTCGTTGTATCTGTCTCTTAACGATTTCCATGCTTCTTTGTAGCTGCTCTCAGTTATATCCAAGTCATATATTATCTATTGCTCGCCGTCAAGAAACGCGCGTCTTTTTATACGAGCGAGCTCATTTTTTCTTCGTTGGTCTCTTTCTCCTCCACGACCTTCAGCGGCCCATTTTGTTATCGGCCCGGTCACCTTTTAATCTTCCCGCATCTCACTTCTGCCAACGATGTTTTCTGCAGAAATTGATTGCCCCCACAGTTTGCCTCCTCGTGCGTTCAGGGCATTTCTTTGCATCGTTGCCGAACTTTCAATGGTAACAGCATGTTTCACAATGTGATCGTGTATTTCACGTAATACTATTGTTTTTAATACATGAAGGGCAATTCCATTAATGTTTTTAAATGCTTCATAACAATCACACGTATGTTGTGAAGTCTCTCTGTTAGTGTTACCAGTGGAGGATTGTAATTCTGAGACTCAATTTTTTATTTAGAACTTGGTAGTACAAAATGTGCCCCTTAGTACCGGACACAAATAAAAATAGTCCTCTACAACCGAACAAGCTTAAGATAATTTGCATATGGGCATGTAAGAGGCACAAAACGTAAACGGTTTCGACGTTTACCGCTTTTGGTTCAAACACTATTATTTATTTTTAATTTTTACTTGTCTGTGATCAATTTATTTTCTATGTCGGCTTTTTGTGTGTTTATTTTCTTTTCGTTCTGTTGCAATTTATTTTTGTATGGTGATGAGCGTTATTTTGTAGCATCAGGTAGAGTGGGGAGAACCAATAATCATTTAAAGTTTTGACTGTTAAAAGAGGGATTAAGTAGGTAAATACTAAGACAAGCATGTGATCTTGCATTTTCGGTCTCAAACCATCACAGATTGACAGTGCAAGGAAATACTTATACGTTGATGGAACGTTGGTATTATTAACGGTTCTTGAGTGTCGCAAATGCGCTTTGCCATCGGGAAGGTTTAGGTTGTCCATGCAGTTTTTGCCCGCACAGGGACCCGCATGGAAGACCAGTGGTAGAATTGCAATTACTAACTCAAGTAATTTTCCAATTAAAAAATAATAATGCAAACGTTTCTCTTCACATTTATGAAGCGTGCAATCCATTGGGAATCACGCTTAATTGCGTTCTAGCGAATTGCGCAACGCACATGCAACATTTATGTTTGCAGCTGTTTGTTATCGTGTGTGTGTGTGTGTGTGTGGTTAATTAGGTGCAGGAAATCTGTTCTTCAGCGATCCGCTGGTGCTGAACAACGGGCCATTGGGCGTCCTTCAAGTGGGTCGCCAGTTTTAATCAGGGATTATATAGTGCAAGCGAAATTCTCTCTTTACACTTTAATGATTCATTTACTATAAAGAACTATTCATTTATATGTAAGAAGCATCTTTTTCTCGTTCCCCGATTTACATCCAAATATTTTCTGGTTGTACTTGTTGCCCGAGTTATTTGATTTCGATTCGTACGATTTGGAAGCTTTCTTATGTCGATGTTGTTATTTGTTCGCTGACGATTCCGATGGTGGTTCTCTATTCGCATTATCGCAAATGACAATGGAAGAAGTCGCAGATTTTAGCCATTCAAAGTGTGGCAATAGATCGAGGTCGCTTAGAGGATCAGACCTCTGATAACTTGATTCCAATCTGTGCCATCTGCAGTTGGTTCCTATTTCCCGCTCAAATACGTTTCTATCTTTGGCTTATTTATTTATTTCTACTCCTCGTTCTGCCATTACCATTGATCAGGCCATTACCATTAATTTACTTCAACGGCTTCTTTTTCAATTCTTATACCAGGAGACCTTGCTGGTCCGGCATAGGAATTTTCATTTTTGATAAATCATAATTTTTATGCAAAATTAAAAATTACAATCTTTCGGGGAGCTACACTTAGAATCGGAGGTATTTTGCCAATAATTCTCTGGTTTATTGTTGATCGTGTCGATCGCTCTTGACTTTGGTCACTGGATCTCCGGCGATGTGCACTAGAGTAAATCACTGGCCGAAGCAGTTATTTATACTGATAAGTACAATGGAATTGTAACTTTTTTAATTGGCGCAATTCAATGGTTACTACGGTATCATTTGCCTTGTGATTGTTAGGATCTGCCAATGTGATGTTTTCTGGAATCTTGTTTAATAGGTAGTCATTTGGTGATTCGCTCAACTATTACTATTACAATTGAATTACTGGTAAATGTGGACCGGGGATCGCATTGGCAACCGTATTTCACCCCTGGGCCGGCTCCTTCACTTCGAATTTGCACTTTTGCGGAAATTCATCGAAATTTTTGAATTCTTTTGCACCTTTGGTTTATTTTTTGGCCAACGGCCCGAGGGAACCGCTACCGGGGTGGTAATCGAGGTGCGGGGAACAGAAGAACGAACAATTTGATGTGTTGCACTTGCATATTCACTTTGAATTTGCTCCATCCACCGCCAATAAACCGATTTCTCACTCTACGTTTTGAGAGGAAATGAAAAAAGGTTTTCACGAATTTTCGCATTCTTGCGATTTGACGTGGGAAAATGATTTTCTTTGGGTAAATCTGGGCCGGGCAGCTCATTCCCGACCACGACGCGCCCCTAAAATTGCTTACTCCCTGAAAATCATTGAAAATTTGCACATTTTTTAAGTTTTCGCAAAAATGTTCGCGAATGTTTCTGCGAATCCACCACCCCGGGGGTAATTGTGGTGCTTCGGACCGATTCCGCACCATCCCGAAGCCCGAAATCGCCTCCGCATTCTGCGCGTGTCTGTAAAGCATAAAATTTGCAAATGCGTGCAAAACTAATTCGCAAATTGCGGCACGGCAAGGGTCATATAGGGTAGTTTTCGACCCGGGCAACATGTTTTCGACGGTGTCGTACCGCGAAAACGCCCCCAAGTCGTCGAAATTTCCGTTCGAATATACGCTCGAAAACCGCTTAATTTCCATTGTCTTTTCTCGCGCATCACGTTATGACGTCATGCGTGCACCGACCTGCAAGCGAATTTTCGCGCGCTTTTTTCGTACTTTTTCGTGCAAATAAGCCGGTCGAGTGGGGCGCCATTCTATTCCCGTGCGAATTCTCTGTAAATCATCGAAAACCGCATCGTCCTCCGTGCCGAAATTTCTTTTAAATTTTGTTTTGCGATTTTGATTTTCTCTAATCTTTACTTTATAAACTGTTCTATGATAAATTGTAGTCGATAGTTCGGTTGTGGCTACACCACACCTCCTTGCTTTTGCTCCGTTTTTTTTCTTCTTTTTTTAAATTTCTTCGTGCTCTTGTTTTTCGTGGTATTTATTTGTTATTGAGACTTGATGTTGGTACGGAAAGAGAAGATAATTTTCTTTTATAATCAATTCCTCGTGCCCAACCGGCGTGCAAACTTCCAATGGACCGTTCAAAAATGCTACAGATTGCAAATAAAATATGAATTAAATCGATGGCGATTATCATTCGATCAATTCTTCGCTTTTTGGTCTAAATAAAGAGGTTTAAAGGGGAAAAGGAAGGTTGTTCTGCAAATAAAACCGTATTTTTCTCGCAAATTCCGGTGGTTGCCTTAAGGAAATTGCAAAGCAAAGTGTCATCAATAAACATTGTGAATCATCCACAATTTCGGAATTTGATAATTGACACACAAGTCTTTTGCCAGCTATCACATGGATTTTCGTATAAA
The DNA here is from genome assembly GCA_963695495.1 of Hololepta plana. Taxonomy (NCBI): domain Eukaryota; kingdom Metazoa; phylum Arthropoda; class Insecta; order Coleoptera; family Histeridae; genus Hololepta; species Hololepta plana. Next base: position 4,646,379 of record OY968835.1, read on the forward strand.
AGTCTATGTAATTCTAACAGGAGGCGTCATCTTTAGAAAAAATTCTACTTCATAAATAACACTTCCAATCGGCGACAACTAGGAAGAAAGAAGCCTGCAATCAAAACGCATTCAAGTGATCCTTGTAAGTTAAAAGATAGCTCAATAGATAGCGGGAAATTACATGGCTGCCAATAAACGCCTGTTAATTAAAGGCTTTAGGTAAAGAAATAAATCAAGGATTAAAGTAGATTTTATTATTTTTTACATATTTTTATAAAGTATTATTGGTTCGGCCTGCTGGATATCACTGATCAGTAATTTGTCGAAGGACCACTGATTTTCACTATTTTTGAATTTACTTAAAGGTTTTTGTTGGGACTTGTCCCGGTTTCTTCTTAAGTAACAATGAATGTTTTTATTTATTTCAATTTATTAACAATGACAATAATTTAATTAAGACGACGCGGTTACAAATCGATTAAATGTTGATGCGAACTCAAGAACTTTCTTTTCGATAATGTTCAATTTTTAACGAAACTTCGCTATCGAGGAAGGGATGCGAACGCTCTTCTTTTATTGGTTCACAACAATCCTCCGTTTTCCCTGGCTCGTTCTCTAATAAATAATTCGGTGAAAACGCGTTTTATTTTTCATGAACTTCGAGCTCGAGAAGGATAGCTGTGGTATTCTTCCCGGCTTTACATACGGTTTATAAAAAAGTATTTTAATAGAGTTGTCTTGTTAGTTGAGGGCGTTCTCTTCTTCGTTGGCGATTCTATCTATCCTGTTGTCCTGGTGGCTGGCCAGCTTCTCGAGAAGCGCCGTCCTGCGCTCTCTGGCGACGTCCCGAAGGTCCTTTACGCCGGTCCTGGCGTGTATTTCCGCGTTCCTCGTTATGTGGTGTGCTCCCACCGCTAGACGGAGCAATCGATTCCTCGTCGACTGCAATCGTTTGACCGCAGCCGACTCCTCGTTTGCCCATAACTCACAACCGTACATGAGTTGCGGTGTGAGTATTGTCTTGACGATGGCCACCTTGTTGCGGGCGTCCATCGCGCTCGACTTCCCTAACAGCGGGAACAGTCTTCTCTCCCTGTCATCCTGGTGATGTCGGTCCTCTCCTTCCAGTGGGCGGTCCATCTTGGCCTCTTCTTCGCTCGAAATTGGAAGACAATTTCCTCTTGAACGGGATCCTGGTCCTTCGGAAAATGATGTCGTTTGAAGTTGTTAGACAGCTTCACTATCTCGGTTTTCTTCTCGTTGATCGAGAAGCGCCAGCTCTCGAGCCAACTGGTTAACCGAGATAGTCCAATTTCCAGTTTCTCCACTGCAAATCGCCGGAATCCCTGCACCAGCAGTGCAGTGTCGTCCGCGAATTGGAATATTTTCATTCCTGGTGGCATCGTCGGCGGGTCGGAGACGGCGATGTTGAAGAGTAGATGTGACAGGGCCGCTCCTTGCGGCACTCCTTCTATGGCGGTTCTCCATTTCGAGTGATTTCTGTCACTCTGGACGCGGAATCTGGAGGAAAGAAGGAATCATTAATATTAATGGTCGCGGTATTGCTGAACTTACCGCCTTGAAAAGGATCGCATCTCGCCATACGGAGTCGAATGCCTTTCCAAGGTCTAGGAACGCAGCGATATTCTGCATTTTCCTAGTCGTCCTGTTCCTGGTGGCGATGACCAGGTGGAGCGCTTGGGCAGTCGCGCTCAGTCGTCCTCTGAATCCGAACTGCGAGCTCGGTAGGCGGTGATTATCTTCGAGGTGGTTCTTCAGCTGGTGGAGGATCAATCTTTCGAATACCTTTCCCAAGGCGTTCAAAAGACTGATCGGTCGGAGATTTTCCACGTCGGCCGGGTTTTTCTCCTTCTTCGGGATGGTTATTATTTCCGCCTTCTTCCATTCGTCGGGGAAATATCCTTATCGCAGGCAGGCGTTGTAGATGGTGGTGATTCTGGTCGTCATCCGGTCGGGCAGCAGTTTTACGGCCATGTTGGGGATTTTGTCCGGGAGGCTTTTGAATCTCTCGCGGACATCCTCGATGTTTGTCTGAAACAATTCTCCACGCGGTAAATTGTTCAGTAGTGAGAAGCAGGTTCTTACTTGTCCGCTGATTGTAGGGTGGATGCGCGCGTTGTTCGTGAAGCGGCTCTCTAAATGTGCGGCGGTAAATTCCGCCTTCTCTTGCGGATCGAATAGCCATCTGTTTCCATCGTGGAGCGGATGGTTTTGACGGCTATTTCCCCGCATGATTTTGCACAGCGTCATTGTCACCAGTTAAATCCTTTTTCATGTATCTCACAGGACACATTTGAATCAAGATGTACCTGTTGAAGAACAAGGCAATGTCGATGAGATATTGGGATGGAGAAACAACGAAACCCTCCCTACTACTGACATGGGAAGAAGGATAACGAACATTGAGAGTCTGGCAACAACAAAGTCCAGTGAATGATTCAATAAGCGACCGATGCACGGCGAAGCGAATGTCTAAGCGAACGAAATTTTTAGAATGAAAATGAAAAAACTTACAATGGAATCTCGACCGTCATCACCAACGATATCACTGAATCATCCTCAGGATGTAGCAAGCACGAACAAGAAAGTTCAATCGATTAAGAGCGAAAATTGTGCCGAGTATTTTGAAGAAATTGGAACGGGCCGCACGTAAGATAAACGTGATTGGTGGCACTGGTACTCGTTGAAATGTGCCCGCATAACATGAATCGCCGTTGCTATTGCTTAGATTCGCATATTTTAAAGGAAATTGATGCAAGCGGACTTGGCAGAATGTTCACATCATAGTAAATGAAAGGTTCAAATACATATTATGTGTAGCTGATTGTTCTTTTCTGAATATCAATGGTCCACACATTGATTTAAAGGAATTGGAATTGGATACGAAGAATTAAATTAATGATGGTTTCGATGTGAAGGATGCAACGACTTGCATGTCGACGATTTACACTAAGACATACATCTTAATTTTATTTATTCCAATAATAATAATAACTATTTACATTACATAAAATAACTGTTATAACCATTTTACGAGTTCAAACTTATGTTGCCTTATTCTAACATTCAACTCCATTCCTTTTTAGATGAATCTAATGAAATTATTCTTTATTTATTTATTGATTTACTTATATCGTAGGAATTAATAAAATGTCTTGTAAAATTTTAATCTTCTGATATGTTCATCAGCCTCATTTTCATCATCATCGTAATCATTGTTCAGACTTATTACTACATCATCATCATCGATGCTATCACTATATTTGTTGAGGCGTATTCGGACACATCAAAACGTGTTATATTATCAAGAGCAGCAGCAGCAGCAGCTCGACTATAACCTAGTTTGCTTTAAGAAAGAAATTATTGAAACTTAGGACCTCCCGTGTCAATTTGCCTAATCATCGTCGAGTGATGCTAAGGCACCGGTGGGATTACTAGAGAAAAACCACTTAGCTAATGTCTGAGTAGGTCAATCTAAAAACCTGATTTATGGATAGAGCCGTGCGCTCGGTATATGCGAAATTGAATTTCAAAATTGCGTAACGGGTTTTCTTCACAGAGGGCAGAAACCGAGACGCGTCGGATCACCGAATGCTCTCCATGCGGACAGCCAAATGAACTAAGAGCATCTCTCTCAAACGTTAAATAAAAGTGTTCTCTCCAACTCTAAGGACACTTTTTCATTTTTCGCTTTCAGAGTTATAAACCTAATGCAGCCGGATGAGGATCATTAAGCAGATGCTCCAAGAGGACTCAAAGGAACTGATTGGGAGTCTGTTTGCCATTTAATTTTATTTCTATGCTATCACGATTAAGTTTTTCTCATCGTTTTCATTTTTATGTAAATGAGTCATTGCTCTCGGAGTAAATCGAATGATTATGTTTTGTATTAATTTGTTTATGATTTATTTATTAATTAAGTTCATCGATATTTCTGAGCGGCGGCTGCTCTGAGAACCATCTTTTCACGTCTATAGTAACACATTATGGATCCGTGACGATGCTGACGAGTCAAGTTATACGTTGGAATTATGATTTTGAAATAATCTTGTTCTATTGGATCAATTATTAAGTGATAATCTATTCAAGTTTCAATTGTGGAAGTAATCCTTTTTAATCTCAATCATCTACCAATTATTGGTGATAAAATCACGAGAAGCAAGAGCTTTTTTTTTGTTTTCAACGTTCAAATCAAATTTTGTGCCAGATAACAAAATATGCAACGTTGATGTTTGCACTTTCGTGTGAATCTCTTGAAAACGACGCCAACTCTTTATTGTGTGATGAAAGTGCCAATAGGATTTTGTATTATTATAATTCTTGTGTCGTTGTATCTGTCTCTTAACGATTTCCATGCTTCTTTGTAGCTGCTCTCAGTTATATCCAAGTCATATATTATCTATTGCTCGCCGTCAAGAAACGCGCGTCTTTTTATACGAGCGAGCTCATTTTTTCTTCGTTGGTCTCTTTCTCCTCCACGACCTTCAGCGGCCCATTTTGTTATCGGCCCGGTCACCTTTTAATCTTCCCGCATCTCACTTCTGCCAACGATGTTTTCTGCAGAAATTGATTGCCCCCACAGTTTGCCTCCTCGTGCGTTCAGGGCATTTCTTTGCATCGTTGCCGAACTTTCAATGGTAACAGCATGTTTCACAATGTGATCGTGTATTTCACGTAATACTATTGTTTTTAATACATGAAGGGCAATTCCATTAATGTTTTTAAATGCTTCATAACAATCACACGTATGTTGTGAAGTCTCTCTGTTAGTGTTACCAGTGGAGGATTGTAATTCTGAGACTCAATTTTTTATTTAGAACTTGGTAGTACAAAATGTGCCCCTTAGTACCGGACACAAATAAAAATAGTCCTCTACAACCGAACAAGCTTAAGATAATTTGCATATGGGCATGTAAGAGGCACAAAACGTAAACGGTTTCGACGTTTACCGCTTTTGGTTCAAACACTATTATTTATTTTTAATTTTTACTTGTCTGTGATCAATTTATTTTCTATGTCGGCTTTTTGTGTGTTTATTTTCTTTTCGTTCTGTTGCAATTTATTTTTGTATGGTGATGAGCGTTATTTTGTAGCATCAGGTAGAGTGGGGAGAACCAATAATCATTTAAAGTTTTGACTGTTAAAAGAGGGATTAAGTAGGTAAATACTAAGACAAGCATGTGATCTTGCATTTTCGGTCTCAAACCATCACAGATTGACAGTGCAAGGAAATACTTATACGTTGATGGAACGTTGGTATTATTAACGGTTCTTGAGTGTCGCAAATGCGCTTTGCCATCGGGAAGGTTTAGGTTGTCCATGCAGTTTTTGCCCGCACAGGGACCCGCATGGAAGACCAGTGGTAGAATTGCAATTACTAACTCAAGTAATTTTCCAATTAAAAAATAATAATACAAACGTTTCTCTTCACATTTATGAAGCGTGCAATCCATTGGGAATCACGCTTAATTGCGTTCTAGCGAATTGCGCAACGCACATGCAACATTTATGTTTGCAGCTGTTTGTTATCGTGTGTGTGTGTGTGTGTGTGTGTGGTTAATTAGGTGCAGGAAATCTGTTCTTCAGCGATCCGCTGGTGCTGAACAACGGGCCATTGGGCGTCCTTCAAGTGGGTCGCCAGTTTTAATCAGGGATTATATAGTGCCAGCGAAATTCTCTCTTTACACTTTAATGATTCATTTACTATAAAGAACTATTCATTTATATGTAAGAAGCATCTTTTTCTCGTTCCCCGATTTACATCCAAATATTTTCTGGTTGTACTTGTTGCCCGAGTTATTTGATTTCGATTCGTACGATTTGGAAGCTTTCTTATGTCGATGTTGTTATTTGTTCGCTGACGATTCCGATGGTGGTTCTCTATTCGCATTATCGCAAATGACAATGGAAGAAGTCGCAGATTTTAGCCATTCAAAGTGTGGCAATAGATCGAGGTCGCTTAGAGGCTCAGACCTTTGATAACTTGATTCCAATCTGTGCCATCTGCAGTTGGTTCCTATTTCCCGCTCAAATACGTTTCTATCTTTGGCTTATTTATTTATTTCTACTCCTCGTTCTGCCATTACCATTGATCAGGCCATTACCATTAATTTACTTCAACGGCTTCTTTTTCAATTCTTATACCAGGAGACCTTGCTGGTCCGGCATAGGAATTTTCATTTTTGATAAATCATAATTTTTATGCAAAATTAAAAATTACAATCTTTCGGGGAGCTACACTTAGAATCGGAGGTATTTTGCCAATAATTCTCTGGTTTATTGTTGATCGTGTCGATCGCTCTTGACTTTGGTCACTGGATCTCCGGCGATGTGCACTAGAGTAAATCACTGGCCGAAGCAGTTATTTATACTGATAAGTACAATGGAATTGTAACTTTTTTAATTGGCGCAATTCAATGGTTACTACGGTATCATTTGCCTTGTGATTGTTAGGATCTGCCAATGTGATGTTTTCTGGAATCTTGTTTAATAGGTAGTCATTTGGTGATTCGCTCAACTATTACTATTACAATTGAATTACTGGTAAATGTGGACCGGGGATCGCATTGGCAACCGTATTTCACCCCTGGGCCGGCTCCTTCACTTCGAATTTGCACTTTTGCGGAAATTCATCGAAATTTTTGAATTCTTTTGCACCTTTGGTTTATTTTTTGGCCAACGGCCCGAGGGAACCGCTACCGGGGTGGTAATCGAGGTGCGGGGAACAGAAGAACGAACAATTTGATGTGTTGCACTTGCATATTCACTTTGAATTTGCTCCATCCACCGCCAATAAACCGATTTCTCACTCTACGTTTTGAGAGGAAATGAAAAAAGGTTTTCACGAATTTTCGCATTCTTGCGATTTGACGTGGGAAAATGATTTTCTTTGGGTAAATCTGGGCCGGGCAGCTCATTCCCGACCACGACGCGCCCCTAAAATTGCTTACTCCCTGAAAATCATTGAAAATTTGCACATTTTTTAAGTTTTCGCAAAAATGTTCGCGAATGTTTCTGCGAATCCACCACCCCGGGGGTAATTGTGGTGCTTCGGACCGATTCCGCACCATCCCGAAGCCCGAAATCGCCTCCGCATTCTGCGCGTGTCTGTAAAGCATAAAATTTGCAAATGCGTGCAAAACTAATTCGCAAATTGCGGCACGGCAAGGGTCATATAGGGTAGTTTTCGACCCGGGCAACATGTTTTCGACGGTGTCGTACCGCGAAAACGCCCCCAAGTCGTCGAAATTTCCGTTCGAATATACGCTCGAAAACCGCTTAATTTCCATTGTCTTTTCTCGCGCATCACGTTATGACGTCATGCGTGCACCGACCTGCAAGCGAATTTTCGCGCGCTTTTTTCGTACTTTTTCGTGCAAATAAGCCGGTCGAGTGGGGCGCCATTCTATTCCCGTGCGAATTCTCTGTAAATCATCGAAAACCGCATCGTCCTCCGTGCCGAAATTTCTTTTAAATTTTGTTTTGCGATTTTGATTTTCTCTAATCTTTACTTTATAAACTGTTCTATGATAAATTGTAGTCGATAGTTCGGTTGTGGCTACACCACACCTCCTTGCTTTTGCTCCGTTTTTTTTCTTCTTTTTTTAAATTTCTTCGTGCTCTTGTTTTTCGTGGTATTTATTTGTTATTGAGACTTGATGTTGGTACGGAAAGAGAAGATAATTTTCTTTTATAATCAATTCCTCGTGCCCAACCGGCGTGCAAACTTCCAATGGACCGTTCAAAAATGCTACAGATTGCAAATAAAATATGAATTAAATCGATGGCGATTATCATTCGATCAATTCTTCGCTTTTTGGTCTAAATAAAGAGGTTTAAAGGGGAAAAGGAAGGTTGTTCTGCAAATAAAACCGTATTTTTCTCGCAAATTCCGGTGGTTGCCTTAAGGAAATTGCAAAGCAAAGTGTCATCAATAAACATTGTGAATCATCCACAATTTCGGAATTTGATAATTGACACACAAGTCTTTTGCCAGCTATCACATGGATTTTCGTATAAAAGTCTATGTAATTCTAACAGGAGGCGTCATCTTTAGAAAAAATTCTACTTCATAAATAACACTTCCAATCGGCGACAACTAGGAAGAAAGAAGCCTGCAATCAAAACGCATTCAAGTGATCCTTGTAAGTTAAAAGATAGCTCAATAGATAGCGGGAAATTACATGGCTGCCAATAAACGCCTGTTAATTAAAGGCTTTAGGTAAAGAAATAAATCAAGGATTAAAGTAGATTTTATTATTTTTTACATATTTTTATAAAGTATTATTGGTTCGGCCTGCTGGATATCACTGATCAGTAATTTGTCGAAGGACCACTGATTTTCACTATTTTTGAATTTACTTAAAGGTTTTTGTTGGGACTTGTCCCGGTTTCTTCTTAAGTAACAATGAATGTTTTTATTTATTTCAATTTATTAACAATGACAATAATTTAATTAAGACGACGCGGTTACAAATCGATTAAATGTTGATGCGAACTCAAGAACTTTCTTTTCGATAATGTTCAATTTTTAACGAAACTTCGCTATCGAGGAAGGGATGCGAACGCTCTTCTTTTATTGGTTCACAACAATCCTCCGTTTTCCCTGGCTCGTTCTCTAATAAATAATTCGGTGAAAACGCGTTTTATTTTTCATGAACTTCGAGCTCGAGAAGGATAGCTGTGGTATTCTTCCCGGCTTTACATACGGTTTATAAAAAAGTATTTTAATAGAGTTGTCTTGTTAGTTGAGGGCGTTCTCTTCTTCGTTGGCGATTCTATCTATCCTGTTGTCCTGGTGGCTGGCCAGCTTCTCGAGAAGCGCCGTCCTGCGCTCTCTGGCGACGTCCCGAAGGTCCTTTACGCCGGTCCTGGCGTGTATTTCCGCGTTCCTCGTTATGTGGTGTGCTCCCACCGCTAGACGGAGCAATCGATTCCTCGTCGACTGCAATCGTTTGACCGCAGCCGACTCCTCGTTTGCCCATAACTCACAACCGTACATGAGTTGCGGTGTGAGTATTGTCTTGACGATGGCCACCTTGTTGCGGGCGTCCATCGCGCTCGACTTCCCTAACAGCGGGAACAGTCTTCTCTCCCTGTCATCCTGGTGATGTCGGTCCTCTCCTTCCAGTGGGCGGTCCATCTTGGCCTCTTCTTCGCTCGAAATTGGAAGACAATTTCCTCTTGAACGGGATCCTGGTCCTTCGGAAAATGATGTCGTTTGAAGTTGTTAGACAGCTTCACTATCTCGGTTTTCTTCTCGTTGATCGAGAAGCGCCAGCTCTCGAGCCAACTGGTTAACCGAGATAGTCCAATTTCCAGTTTCTCCACTGCAAATCGCCGGAATCCCTGCACCAGCAGTGCAGTGTCGTCCGCGAATTGGAATATTTTCATTCCTGGTGGCATCGTCGGCGGGTCGGAGACGGCGATGTTGAAGAGTAGATGTGACAGGGCCGCTCCTTGCGGCACTCCTTCTATGGCGGTTCTCCATTTCGAGTGATTTCTGTCACTCTGGACGCGGAATCTGGAGGAAAGAAGGAATCATTAATATTAATGGTCGCGGTATTGCTGAACTTACCGCCTTGAAAAGGATCGCATCTCGCCATACGGAGTCGAATGCCTTTCCAAGGTCTAGGAACGCAGCGATATTCTGCATTTTCCTAGTCGTCCTGTTCCTGGTGGCGATGACCAGGTGGAGCGCTTGGGCAGTCGCGCTCAGTCGTCCTCTGAATCCGAACTGCGAGCTCGGTAGGCGGTGATTATCTTCGAGGTGGTTCTTCAGCTGGTGGAGGATCAATCTTTCGAATACCTTTCCCAAGGCGTTCAAAAGACTGATCGGTCGGAGATTTTCCACGTCGGCCGGGTTTTTCTCCTTCTTCGGGATGGTTATTATTTCCGCCTTCTTCCATTCGTCGGGGAAATATCCTTATCGCAGGCAGGCGTTGTAGATGGTGGTGATTCTGGTCGTCATCCGGTCGGGCAGCAGTTTTACGGCCATGTTGGGGATTTTGTCCGGGCCTGGAGCTTTTTTGGCCGGGAGGCTTTTGAATCTCTCGCGGACATCCTCGATGTTTGTCTGAAACAATTCTCCACGCGGTAAATTGTTCAGTTCAGTTCAGAGAAGCAGGTTCTTACTTGTCCGCTGATTGTAGGGTGGATGCGCGCGTTGTTCGTGAAGCGGCTCTCTAAATGTGCGGCGGTAAATTCCGCCTTCTCTTGCGGATCGAATAGCCATCTGTTTCCATCGTGGAGCGGATGGTTTTGACGGCTATTTCCCCGCATGATTTTGCACAGCGTCATTGTCACCAGTTAAATCCTTTTTCATGTATCTCACAGGACACATTTGAATCAAGATGTACCTGTTGAAGAACAAGGCAATGTCGATGAGATATTGGGATGGAGAAACAACGAAACCCTCCCTACTACTGACATGGGAAGAAGGATAACGAACATTGAGAGTCTGGCAACAACAAAGTCCAGTGAATGATTCAATAAGCGACCGATGCACGGCGAAGCGAATGTCTAAGCGAACGAAATTTTTAGAATGAAAATGAAAAAACTTACAATGGAATCTCGACCGTCATCACCAACGATATCACTGAATCATCCTCAGGATGTAGCAAGCACGAACAAGAAAGTTCAATCGATTAAGAGCGAAAATTGTGCCGAGTATTTTGAAGAAATTGGAACGGGCCGCACGTAAGATAAACGTGATTGGTGGCACTGGTACTCGTTGAAATGTGCCCGCATAACATGAATCGCCGTTGCTATTGCTTAGATTCGCATATTTTAAAGGAAATTGATGCAAGCGGACTTGGCAGAATGTTCACATCATAGTAAATGAAAGGTTCAAATACATATTATGTGTAGCTGATTGTTCTTTTCTGAATATCAATGGTCCACACATTGATTTAAAGGAATTGGAATTGGATACGAAGAATTAAATTAATGATGGTTTCGATGTGAAGGATGCAACGACTTGCATGTCGACGATTTACACTAAGACATACATCTTAATTTTATTTATTCCAATAATAATAATAACTATTTACATTACATAAAATAACTGTTATAACCATTTTACGAGTTCAAACTTATGTTGCCTTATTCTAACATTCAACTCCATTCCTTTTTAGATGAATCTAATGAAATTATTCTTTATTTATTTATTGATTTACTTATATCGTAGGAATTAATAAAATGTCTTGTAAAATTTTAATCTTCTGATATGTTCATCAGCCTCATTTTCATCATCATCGTAATCATTGTTCAGACTTATTACTACATCATCATCATCGATGCTATCACTATATTTGTTGAGGCGTATTCGGACACATCAAAACGTGTTATATTATCAAGAGCAGCAGCAGCAGCAGCTCGACTATAACCTAGTTTGCTTTAAGAAAGAAATTATTGAAACTTAGGACCTCCCGTGTCAATTTGCCTAATCATCGTCGAGTGATGCTAAGGCACCGGTGGGATTACTAGAGAAAAACCACTTAGCTAATGTCTGAGTAGGTCAATCTAAAAACCTGATTTATGGATAGAGCCGTGCGCTCGGTATATGCGAAATTGAATTTCAAAATTGCGTAACGGGTTTTCTTCACAGAGGGCAGAAACCGAGACGCGTCGGATCACCGAATGCTCTCCATGCGGACAGCCAAATGAACTAAGAGCATCTCTCTCAAACGTTAAATAAAAGTGTTCTCTCCAACTCTAAGGACACTTTTTCATTTTTCGCTTTCAGAGTTATAAACCTAATGCAGCCGGATGAGGATCATTAAGCAGATGCTCCAAGAAGACTCAAAATCAGATGGGAATTCACGTGCCAGGGAACGACAACATTGAGTTTCACGATGCTTGTTCGTGCAAAAATATGAAAAATTAAATTAAATTAAATTTTCAAACGGTCTTCGCTTAGTTCGATCGAAATCAAGCAAGACGTCTAACATCTACGATCTCGTTTCAATTTAATCCCATTTTTCTTTTATTTTATTTTTTTGCTGTACGATATAATTTGTGTTTTATTTATTATCCGCAATATTTTTGTTGCCCTGAGGATAGGTAGAAAATTTGAATTTACCGAGGACTTATTAATTATACTTTCGAATTTTGGAAGTTTGTTTGTCTCATCTATACTTCAAAAATTTTATATGCTTTTACAAGTATACTGGGTGTCGCAATTATTGCGGACTGGGATGATTACGTCCAACTGGTTGACTTTAGAGAAAATTGTTTCAGACGAAAAATCTTTCTCTACTAAGATGCACCGTTTCGGAGTTATTTCAGTATTTTCGGGGAAAATCTCATTTGGAAGGTAGTGGAAAATTGCAAATATCTTCGAAACTACTAGAGATTGATAGTTGAATTTTTCCTAGCTGCTTTCAATATGAAATGACGAAGAGGTTCCACTGCGATGATACAAAAACAAAATAATTGGTTCCATTAAAAAAAAAGTGAAGTTATACATATTTGCAAGTGTCCAAGTTTAACAGGCCACAAATCCAAAATAGTGTAACTTTTAATTAATTGTAAGTAGTGGAAACTCTTCGTCATTTGATTTGATGAGAAGAACGAAAAAAAGTTCAACTCTCTATTTTATATAGTTCCGGAGATATGTGCGATGTTCCACGACTTTCCAAATGACACTTTTCAGGAAAATGCTGAAATAAGTGCGAAATTCAATAAAAAATGTGCCAATCTCTTTAAAATAAGGAAGCAAAAATATTAGTTTCCCTTATATCCAGAAGTGAGCCATCTTGGGCGTAATTCACCGAGCGCGCAACATTGGGACACGCTGTATAATGTCAAATAAATGGAGATTGCAGAAACAGAAAAGATGATAACGGCACGGAACAAATCCATTGTTGTTTTTTTTTTCTTTTATAAAAGAAGACAAAACCGATTTGGTTCTGTTATGACATTGTGCTTGGGAATAAAAGCGAGGAAAGTGAGCGTCCCTTTGTTATCGGTGCATTATAAAATGTTCCCGTTAGTCTTAGTCAACTCCGATTCGAAGTTTAATCGTTATAAGTTTCATAAAAGAAAATTTATTCATTGGAAAAAAGTGAACAAAGCGTCACACAATGTCCTCGATATCGAAGGACATAAATGCACAGCAGATCAGTGGTTTTTAGTAAAGGTCTGTCATTGAATGTGTACATTTCAACCACCTTCATCTCGAAAACTTTCCAAACTTTTCGTCGATGAAGTCGATAAATTCTATATTTGGTATTGCAAAATGGTTACGTTAATTAAGATAAACAACAACAGATTAGAGTTCCGCAAATATTATATAATATAATATATAATAACGAATAAAGAATAATCTTATTTCTCCTTGTTAAGATATTCTTCGGGTAGGGCAACTCTAAAGCCGAATTTATGCTGGACGAAATGGATTTGGATTTGAAATGAAAAAGAAAAGCGCTCATGTCGGTGACAGTAAATCATTTGGCCGGACGAATTCCGTTGTAATGTAACTGAGCAGCCTTCAATGGGTTCAATAGGTCAGGACAATCAAGCAGATGATTGGAAAGTTTATGGGGATAATAGGACAAATTTTATTGCGGCGTCTTTTCCCCTTTTTTACTGGATCTAATAAAAAATCAGCAAATAGTTGACCTCTATCCCTTTTTGGTTACATAAACAAGTACCGAGTTACTTCATTTTTTTCTTTACATATAAATTACTCTCGGTCAAAACGAGAATCGTTTATCTCTAACTTCTGATTAAGTACTTTTTCCTTTCTTATCTCTTTTGTTTACTTACCACAAGCATAAACCACTGTCAAATACATCCTCGAATCTGAATGACACGCTGTTTAATGTGCTGTTGCTGTGCACATTTTCCTGTCTAATTACAGCAAACAGGCGGTTTTTGTTACTTAATTAACTGCACTATTATTTTAAACTAACTTTATTTTAGTCAACTATTTCGACCGTTCTGTTCGACATCCAAAAATAATCTGTCTCTTCACTTCTTCGCTTTCTTCCTTTCTTTATGCAGATAAGGGATCACACCTACGTCTTGATATCCCTTATCTGCATTGTTGGTTATATGTCCAACAATAGCCTTCAATATATAAAACATATAACAACAATCTTTGACCGTATTAACAATCATTTATATCATCAGTGCTAACAATAACATGCAACATTAATATTAACAATAATCTTTAACACACGCTCTCCCGAACGTATTTGTGTCTGCAGTCAATTCGCAACTCCTTTTGCCATGACACATTTGCATGACGGTCTCGGTCGCGTAACTCACTAAACAAGCTGCAATTAAAGTAATTCTAAAAGACGTACGAATAAATATGCAGAGTTTCGATACTTGGCTTGTTAAAAGTGACATCGAATACAATAAGAAACTTCCGCAATTAACGACAGTCGAAGCTCGCGTAATCGGTCTAATTGAATAGAGTATAGATTTAAAGTAAACTTTCACCACGGACAAAGTTGCAAATAAGACAAAACTGCGAGGAGAGACGCCTGAAGAATTAGAAAAATGATCAGTTGAAATAAAGAGAGATTCGTTACTAGCACGCCGTTTGCTTTTTCATTATTCTTCGGTAATCATGTTATATCAGAATGAACTGAAATTTTCCCTGAAAATAGAGAAAAATATGAATAAGGTCGCAACCGGCATCAAATTACGGTCATTCAGGGAATCGATTCGAATGTAAACGTAATTTAACTTTGAGCCAAGACATTACAAATACGAAAGTTGCAACTTTCAATCAAACAATTGTGCTTAATAAGTTCCCTAACTTTATCGCGTTTGTTGCTCTCTGAGTTTTAGCACGTGAACTTTTGCCGGTTCGTCAAGAAAGTATTTTCTGTTTTTCAAATGTATATATTAACACATATAATACTTAATAACTAATAACTTATTCTCTGTACGTAAGAACTACTAATTCCAAGTCAAAAGTCTATTTCTGGTGAAGCCTGAGTACAGAATAAAAGCTTAATGTTGTTTATTCCCGAAAGGGACGTTGATGGGATGACTTCTTTCATATTTTCTATTCTACAATAGCTTTTTAAGAAGGTTTCGTTCGTTCGATTGCATTTGTTATTCTTATAACGAACAATTACAACAACTGGTGATAAGATTTAACAGTGAATACATAGCGAAATTGTCTTATAACGCTTAACAGAAAGACTAAAACTGAACTCAAGATTTATTTCTGGATAAAACCAATTTGATCACTTTACTCTTAATAATAAACCGCAGCCGTTGTAGTCACAGGAATTGCGGCGGATTATTTCCGAGATGAAGGATGAAAACTAGGGAATAATGCAAACAAAGAGAAGGTGAATAAATTAGAAAAAAATCATTGAAAAATAGAATATAAATAAATGAAAAAGAACTAAAAGTGTACGTACTTTCTTCGGAGACTCCTTGAGGTTGACGGCAGCGCAAGTTCTCGTGTTCGGTTCGGCCGAAGCTCGCACTGAACACGGCCACTCTCGAATTCGGATTGCATCTTAATTCGATCCTCTTGTTCTCGCAGGCCTCCTTAATGCGGAATTCGTCTGGAAGAAAGCGAAAGAAATTGACAATGTGATCTTCTTTAAAAGTTACATTATAATTTGATTTATTCATTTTATGCAATATTATTGTTTCAGTTATTCCCATTGGAAATAATTCTGCTGGTTAATTCATGGAAGCGTCGAAAATATCGAAATAATAATTATCCCAAAGGAATTGACAAAGTAACCAATGATGAACGCTCGATTGAACATAAAATGCAAACAAAACATTGAACTTTATTAACTTAATTTTATCCAACACACGCAATTTCCACCAACGAGGTTTCCACAAATTGTGGTACGATTTTGTGCACACATTTACATACAGGGTGTCCCAGTGGTGGGTGCTCGGAGGATTATGCCCAAACGGTTCCCTTTAAAGAAAAATGTTTTAGATAAAAACTAAAGAGTATAACGCAAAGATATCTTCCAAGATGGCGCACTTCCGAATATACAGGAAACTGAGACTTGCGTCATTTTAAATGGAATGACAAACTTTTATTACATTTTTCGATTCCTCATCATAGGGAGTTTATAGAAGCAATCGCATGGCTAAAATGTATTGTTCCGGGGTTATTTCAGTATTTTTCCGACAAATGTCATTCGGAAGGTAATGTAAAATACTTTCGAAACTACTTGAGATAGATAGTTGAACTCTTTACAGCTCTTTTAATCATAAAATGGCGAAGATTTGGCACTGCTTACAATTAATTAAAAAACATAGCACTGGCTGCGATTTGTGGCCTGTTGAACTTTGACATTTTCAAATGTGCATAACTTCAGTTTTTTAAATGGAACCATAGATTTTTTATTATGACATTAGTTGCAGAAAATGATTCTCCTTCGATCGTATTAAGGTCACATTGAGTCACTCCTTGATGGTTTTCGAGTTAAATGCAATCTTTTATTTTTAGATGCGAGTTTTCCATGCTTTCTGATAAATTACATTAGAAACAATGAATCAATTTAGGAAAACAATGGGATTATAAGCTTTTTGTTTTAAATTGGACAACATTTTATTTATTTTCAGGAAAAAGTTTACTTTTACCTTTGAACTTATTAATGAATAATGAGAATAACTTCAAAAAATTAAATTATAATGCAAATATAATTGACTTTAAAATGATTTTGCTGTTATTTGGATTGTTACATCATTAAGCGAATATAAATCACGCACAACATATTAATTAATTGGAAATAACTAGAAAAACGTCAGCAATAGGCTTAATATTTCTTCCACATGATCGAAAGAAAATCATTTGCTGTGAAACATTTTTCTCTAAAGTCAACCGGTTTGGCGTAATCCTCCGAGTCCGCACTATTGGGACCCCCTGTATACATATCGTAGTTTAATTGAAAAATAAACTTGCAATAACATTATGAACATTCATAATGCACTTTATTTAATTATTGATCATTTATTTTAGTGTTAAATAAAAGAGGAATAAGAACAAGGAATCGTATAAACAAATAAAAAATGTAATTATCATTTCGAATATATATATATATATAATTTTTGTCTTCCTAAACTGGGATCGTATCCTGATACTTATCAAGTATTTTCAGGGAATATAAAAGCAATGGAATGGAATGAAAAGAAAATAGGAAATGGCATTATCACACAAAATTGGAAAGACGAAAAGTTGATAAAAGATAAAATTCTTTTTGTCGGCTCTCTATTGGCGTTAACTTCCCGATTTTTTTTCTCTAACAAATATAACTTCAAGATTACAATGAAACGACTAAAAATAAAATCTGGTAAGTAAAACTAAGAATAAAATAATTTCACATGAATGCATTAATTCCTCCATGAAATATGTTTTAACTGATAAATGATAAACCCCGGTTAACGATTTTGCGAGAGTTTAAACTTACTGGTAGTGACGAGTCTGTATATTGTCATCTATTTTTTTTGCAGGGAAAATGGCACTGTTGCAAAATTAAAATAGATAGGAACTGTTTCGGTTGGGATAGAGTACGAAGTCGTTGCCATTATTAAACTTTCGCTTTATTATCTCGTAACCAGTTACAGATTGGGTTAACAACTATTTAATAAGGTTTTATTAAATTTATTTCGTTCGAAGGAAACCTTTCAATTGCTTTAGATGATTCGTGTCTCGAATTAATTATGAACGAAATCTAATTTTAATACTCACATGGTCTACATTTGTACGCAACTTCAACGTACTTCCTGTCGCTCGGACACGGATGGCCTCCGAACGTTTTGGCCGATGCCAAGAATTTGCACTGCTGCTTCTTCTGGCAGACTTCGATCACGGTCTGCAACAGTGAATACTAGGAATTGTCAGTCAGATAGACTGTAATCGTTTTTAATCGATATTAATTAATTAGTACTCAAATGCGCTAATCATTAGCACATTCACGCATAATCACAAAATAAAACTATTGACAATAAGAATTTGCAAAAAAGCTTATTATCCTAAGACATGAAAAGAATAAATTAAATTTGATTAATTCGATTACGACACGATAACATAGATTTTGGGAGCCCATTAAATGTCACGTTAAAGAGGTCACTTCTGGAATAACATAAGTTGTTGCATTTGTTTTCAACCTTAAAATTCTACCCTTTTTTACTGCTTTTCTTAAGCCCATCCATTTAGTGGGGCAATCTTTCTTTGATAAATTACGCTACATAAATGAAACATTCCCACAAACTACAGTATAAATCGTTCGCTGAAAAACTGGCAAAGTGTACGAATATTTTGATTGTTTGGTAACCGATGTGAGGGCATTCATAGATGCAAATTTCTAGCTCTTTTGTTGTACACGTGGAATTGGTCATCTGTCATGGAAGTAGGAGGCTAAAAATGAAATGGATGATAATTAGGAATTTTACTAATAAGTTAATGGTGTTTACGATAAATTTTTGTGTTGCGAACTGCCTATTAAATAGCTTTCAAATAACGCCTGATTATTATGCATCGATCTAATATTTTCATTTATTGTTGTATTATGGATCAATTGAAATCGTTTTTATAAATAATATTCTAAACTATTTTTCTTAATAAGCGAACGCACGTACATCCTGCAAATTTAAAATTAAAATTAAAAAACAATCATCCAATTTAAAAATTAAGTTTAGTGTTTAAACTGGAAAGTTTATGATTGAACAATAAGAGTGATATCTCCTTCGATTAATTTCCTGTATTATTTGGATAACGAGATGTTACTTTAACTTTCGTAAATTGAATTTATACTAATACATTAAATTGTTTTTCTTTGTTCTTTATTTTTTTCATCTTACACACAAGAATATTTTAGCGATTTTTCTTGTTTTTGTCTCCCCTCCATTTTGACGAATAAATCCAAAATACATCACAAATATATATAAAATAGAACGTAGAAAGTGACTTACATTCATCATAATATAGCACGCATATAGCATTGCCTTCAGAATATTTCATATTATAAGTAATATTGAAAAATGGCGAGGAAAATCCCAAGGAGCATAAGTGTAAATATTGATGGAAAGCTTGTTTCTTTGTTCAGCCATTCTAAACCCATATTATGCACTTTTGATGTTAATCAACATTTTTCTAAATCGAAGGGAATTTCGCATAATGCGATATTTAAAGCCGAAAATTTTCTCTAAAGTTACAGCAAGACGAAAAATGTTTGATCTTTAACACCACCTACACGTACGAAACATTAATTATCTGCAATAAACTGTGATAATTTGCACTGTAACTTACGTAACGTCATTTTATTCCCGTTTTCTTCGTTATTATGTAATTTGCATTTTTTATATAAATGTTTTGTTGTGCAGTAGAACAAGTATCTCTAACATCAATGAAATCGTTAAATGTTCAGAGATTGGAACGACTTAACAAGAGGGATTTTTTTATTTGAGTTTTCAGAAAAGAAATGGAGCTCCATAAAATGAAGTCCTTCAAGTATCTGAACCTTTTGGAGAGCTTCTGTTTCTGAGTTTACTATATTGCGAAAACGATACAAAAGGAAAAGTTGAAAGAAGAACGTTTTAATTTACTTTTTTTTTCTTTCTTGCTTAAAATCCTCAATTCGTCCAAAATAGCATGGTAAAATGACGTTACTTTTGCAAGATACATTTCGTTGTAGCAAAAATCATGTGCATGCAACATAAAGACTAATCAATATACTCGAGGAAGTTGGCATATTTTTCTATTAATGCAAACTTTTCGTATTGCATATGAAATAAAAAGCTGAGGTATTATCTGCGGAAAAAGTGATATCAATGCTGTAGGAGCATTAAATAATATGCCCGGACCTTTTTGATTAGTCAACACCCACTAATGAATAATTTCACATCCAACAATTCCTTTGTTTAACGCATGGTGCTTTTATTGAACTTGCAGCATCAACGAAAGTCCTAATGCAAGAAAAGACGAAAAAGGATCAAATCAATTTTTCATAAAGCTTTAAAAAAATAAATGACACTCTTCTAATATTTTACTTTTCGTCATAGTTTTTTTTTGTAAATAATTTTTGTAAGCAAAATGCTGTTAATAATCACTTACTCTCCCCCAGTTTCCCTGTCCAACTTTCTCCCATTTCGTCTGAAAATAAGCAGACGCCAAAATTAATGATAACTAAACGATAAGAAGTTCTTTATCGAAAATTCTTCACCAACTAAAATCCAAAGAGATGCTTTGCATTCAATTAAATTGAATTGGCAGCCAACAATTTGTATGATTATTTTACACGTTAGTTTCTTTATAATTAATGCAAAATATTCGTTGCGAAATAAAAACAAATATTTGAGGTAATGTTATAAATAAATTCGAAAATCTTTCCATTTCTTGTAATTTATCGAAATCGAGATAAAATTTACTTTAAACTCGTGGCATTATAAATAGTTATGTTTCGATAAAACTGACATCGAGAGTATGAGTTTCTATATACGGTTAGATAAAGTGCTGTAACTTTATAAAATAGTTCATATTCATTTACCAATGATCGTAAATTTCCGGTCAACATTTGAATATGTCATTTGAACATTATGTTCATTCTTCATATTATTATCATTATACAATTTCCTTTAATTTTATCTGGAAGTAAATCTGATATGGCCATATTATCGAGATTATATTGAATAAAATTAATGATAGCGTATGTATCGGGCTTAATATCAGTTTATACGGTGGAGAACCGAACATTAAAACGTGCTTCTCTACATGAATTTATGCTCTTAAGATAACGACCATTAGATAGATGAAGATACAGAAATATTTTGGAGACAATGGAAATGGTAGATATCCAATGGAGAACTATTAAAAGCGATCGTAAATGAATAATTTTCAAAAGTATTTATTTTATCTAAGAAGTCGATTAAAAACTGTCAAATTCTTCTCTTCAATGAGCTATAATCAATTCTGAGAATGCAGTGTACTAACAATCGCTAGATAGTAAATGTGAGGTAAGTGTAAAAATCATGATTTGATGTACGTATGTGAAAGAGCAATTGCTGAGTTTTATGTTTGACTATAAAGAGAAATTGTCGCATATGTTGCAGAATCGTTTTTGCAATTTTTCCATTTTACTTTCAAATCATATACACGCAAGTTTGTTATCAAATGATATTATATTATACGGTGACCAATATTATATGTTAATATGATCGTATAATATTAGTGCAGGATAAAAAGAGGTTATATTAAATGTTTCGGATATTGTTCGACTACTTGAATCGAATCTCCATATTGGCTGCCTTTAAATTCCAGTGTGTCATTATGGCCCTTTAAATTGAACTCCATTAATGGCTCAATTCCTCATCAATTCCTCTCCCGTTTCATTTTGTTCTCTTATTATTCGAAACTCGCTATATTAACTACGTAATGCTTTTTGCTTTTACTTAACAGTTTATTCTCATTTTAGAACGGTAGAAAATTTATTTTCATACTCGACCATTTAAAATTAATCTCACTTAATTTAATTTATTCGAAATAGATTTTCAATAGAAGGTGTTTGTTTTAAATTTAATTAGTATGGAATCCTGAAAGTCATTCCTATGTTAGTAAATACGTTCAGGTGTCTTCGAAGGACCAATTTTTCTTTTTCGGGCGTGTAGCCTCGAAAATATGATGTATTTTATAGGTCACAGGGGTACGTTAACTGATCTACGAACTAACTGAGCACAAAAGCATCTGAATTAATACCAACCGAATGCGTTTACGATCTGAGTTACATCCGGTTAAAGTTGGAACGGAATTCGAAAATTAGTCTCATTAAGCCTTAATTGCTTCGTTAAAATAAATTCACGATTAAGGCTGGGCAATGCCAGAATTTTTGTTGTCGCTGATTTTGCATGTTTTACTGATATTAGTGAACAAATGGGTACGAAGTAAATAAGGAAATAATAATTAAATATCCGCTTACATTTTAGCATTAAAATTTAACTTTTACTAATTAAAATCAAAGATAATTTATAAATGATAAAATGCGAATGGACATTTTAGAGGTGCCTTGGAATATGAAAATTATACATGTAGCTTTAAGAGAGACGTTGTTTCTGTATAAGTTCTGTTGTTAAAGTTCTTCGGGAACTTTTAAAATAGTTTTATTATTATAGAAAACCGTTAAAAATTACGACGAAATTCATGTACCGAAATCATTTGTTTCGCACGATGTTTTAAAGTCAAAACAATATGATTCTATTTTCTTAAAATTTTTATTATTTTGTTTAATCTATTGACCGTTGAAATAACATAATTGAATTCTAGATATAAAAAAATGCAAAATGTCTTCGCAGTGGCCGACTTCCCGTACTGGGCGACTTCGATGGAGATCCTTGTGCCGGTGGGACATTTTAAAGTCACGAACTCGTCGTCGCATCCGGCTCGGTGAAATGTTCGCAATGTGCCTGACAACAGAAATGTAAGTTTCAAGTGCACGCCCATGGGATATTAATGGCACATTAGCCATCCACCATCGTAAATGAAGAATAACATCGCGACCACCGGAAAAGAAAAGAAGAGCAATGAACAAGTGCAGTTTACATATTAATTATGCTTGATTAGTTCTAATGATTTGTATAAATTGTTATCTAAATAAATATAAGTGCGAATATTTCCATTTAAATCTAATTCAACCGAGCAAACTTACAAAATTATATACAGGGTGTCCACAAAAATGTGTCGCAAACTTCATGGGCTGATTGTATGGTCCAAGATAAGCAGAAAGCTTCCCGGGATCCGGAAGTGGATGGTTTCGGTGTTAAGAAACATTTTGCAACTTTCATTCTATTTAGAATTACGTACAAACAATGGAAACTATGACGAAAAAATCAAAGGAAAAAATAACTCAAATGAGACGTTCAAAGTGCTCTCCCTCCATTTCAAGGTAGCCACGGCCTGTCTGTGCCGCAAAGGCACCTTCGAATTCTTTCGAAGAATCAAAGCATTATCCTAAATTTGGTGGCATCTTTGATCTTCTCGTTGCTTCAGTTCCTTGCTGTCATTTGAAAGGTGCAGCATTAAACTAATCATTTCAAATATCCTCAAACAAAAGACATCTAGAGGGTTTAAATCTGGAGATTTTGCAAATTATGATACAAAACCACTTCTTCCTTAGCCATCTTCCACTTCATCTATGCTACAAAAATGAATAATCCTTCCTATCTTCGAAACCGTGCATTTGCGATTAAGACTTTTCTGCTCATCTTGAGCCACATAATCGCCCCTTACAATTTGCGATACTTGTTTTAGAACACCCTATATAGTAGCACTGGTATCCCGATGCATTCTATGTCGCTTGACAATTGTTATGTTAGTGAAGTTAAAGTAAAAGATGCGAGTTAATTTATTAGTTACGGTTTATGTTATTTCCCATTGGTAATCTGAATCTAAAGAACGTTATTCCATAAAATTAATGAATTAATTTCGATGGACGATACGAGGAATTCACGTTGAATACACGTAATAATAAGAAGTGATATCGATGTAACGTATAAGTGACAATAACAGATTTATTGTCGTAATACGAGAGGATAAATCTTTGAGGTAATCTGAAATAGGAAACGGCTTGACACCTTGGAATGCATCACTTATTGAAATTTTATGCATTACATTCCGAATGATATATAAAGTACAATAACATCATATTATTCAAAGTTTTAATAAATAGATTTATAACAACGTTAAATTGATTTGTAAGTATTTATTATTTATCATGTTAATTTATTAACACTGACCTACCAACTGTTCTTAGCGTTTAACTAAAATTATAACCTTGAAATTGCAGAGGAAATAGTGAAGAAATTCGCAATAAATACGTGTGCAATATAAGGGTAACTTTATGTTTTAATCAAAGCGATTAAATAGACACTGGGGTGGCCGAAAAGGGATTGAGCTTCTACTGAAATTAATGGTTTGAGACTCAGAATTCGTTGGTCAGTTAAAAGTTTCCTACTATTTTTCCTTTTTTAATTCTCCCATCTTTACTCTTTCGCTATTCTTCTTGTCCTATATTCTGCATTCTACGATGTACCACACAAAGAGCGTTTCGTGTTTCAGGTCCTTTAATCAGTTATATAATGTAAAAAGTAAACCACGTTGACAAAAAGGGACACAATCAACCTTATATTATATACTTCTTTTATTACTTTTATATTCAATGTTCAGAAACGAAATACAAACAGAAACTTACTTGCTTCTTCGCCCTTTTTACTCCATTTAATAACAAAAGAATTCCTTATGGGTACAAATACGAATGAGAGCCTTTTTACAGAATGTAAAGAGAGAGACAAATACATTATGATGCGAATATCTTCTGAAGGGACAAAATAAAATAAAAATTAATTTCGTTTCAACTGTAGCCAATCACCGATATTTGTAATGTGATAATGAAGGAAGATGAATTGCTTTAATTAATAATAAAAATGTAGCCTTGAGATGAGATGGGAACTTGTTGGCCGAGACTTATAAAAAGGATTTCGATTACAACAAAATGCTTTGGTTATTGGATGACATTTAACACGTATTCCAATCAAAGCGACTTACGCAGAAATCGAGGTTAAACATATTCCCATGAAAAATTCCTTTTTTCTTCTTCGAATAGGATAAATTATACAATTTCTTTTCCATTCCAAATAATTTCTTTCATCGCTAGACAACATTAAATGAATATGCCTTTTTGTTCTTCCTTTTCATCTCATGAACGACAACAGCCTCTTTTGATAATGTAAAATGAAACGTCAAAGAAAAAAAAATGTATTCAGACTTTTATTTATATATTTTAATGCATTGTTAGGAATTTATTTCAAAATCACTCAGTATGGATCATTCTATTTACACTTTTTCTTAATACTTTCTTTTGTTAAATCAAATTAAAGTTTTAATTTACGTTAAGATCTAGTGAAATTATTGGATTTTAGTGAGATTTACGTCAAAATCTAGTGAAATTATTGGAAATTAGTGAGGTTTACGTCCAAATCTCTTGAATCTATAACAAATTATTGGATTTTAATAATCTTCAATAGATACTCGAATTTATTGCTTAATGGATAATAAATTCCATAAACGATTTTCTGGCTTCTATTTGACGAGATTTTATTTTTTCACTTCTTTTGCTTTATTACTATTACAATCGGCCTTAATCTGTTAATAATAGTGACTTCTTTTTAGACAATGTGTAAATATAAATGTAACAATAAAAACATCGAAAATACTCAATTATTTATGAAAGAAAGTAAATTATTCTGTTATTTCGTTAGCAACAAAAAAGAAAAGTTTTCAGTTGTAATTACAAGATACGTTAATATTTGATTGGTGGAAGTAATGAAAATTATAGGGATGTGAACGAAAAAAAAATAAATAACGTGCGTGTATAAGGGAGCAGGAGAATAAGACCGTTTCAACATTCATTTGGACGAAAACGTGCGCTACTGGAAAGAGCTTTTTAATTGAATCTCCATACTAATTGCTTAATTATTGCAAAACTATATTACAAAAGTTATCTTCATCCGTCATCTTAGTAAGCGAATAAAGATTTTGCCTTCCCCTCGTCCTAATACATTTTTCCTTCTGCTTTCGGTAGAATAAGCCTACTTTTATACATGGAAAAAGGGTATAAGAAAGTCCACAAAATAGCCTACCCATAATGTAGACAACATTTTTTTTTCCTTACGCCCATAGGCTAATCAAAGTTCAAAAGAGAGCGTACCATCGTGGTAGACAATTAAATTTTCCTTTGTTTAGCGGCGTAAATTAGTAAAGCTCAACTGGGTGTAATAAAAACTTTTGGGAACAATGCAAACATGCAAGAAGGTAATTTCAGCTTTTACCAAGCAATTCCACTTCAGTTTCTACGTTACTGCGGTTAGTTTCGAATATATGTAATTGCTTAAAAGTTTTAATAATACGTCAATTAAATTATCGCGACGACGATCGCACTGATGATGTTAACAATTGTGGCAAGAATTATTTCAAAAGGATAATGTACTTGGGCACAAAGTAAACCATTTGATACGTTCATGTTTTCCATATTGTTTACGTATATCCATATACAGGGTGATTCAAAATAACACATTTTATTTGCTCAATTTGAGGAACATCCTTCCCAGTCCAAAGACTAAACAGTTCAAATAAATAATTTCGGTTTACACTTTTTTTGTCTCGTTCTCTTCTTTATGTAACATGTAAAAATATTGTTGCTGTTATATTCGTGTGACAGTTACGAAATTAATAAACTTGATCTTTCAAAGTTTTCGTTCTCTTCTCCTTTTTTTTGTTCATGAAAAGGAGGTGAAAAACAGTGAAAGGTTTTATTCCTTCTACATTCTATCGATTGTATTATTTTCAAAACTTTGGAACGATTTCTTACGATAATTAAAGCGTTTCACAAATGAACGCGATAAAGAAACATGTAAATACACATTATAAATATATTGTAAATATATATATTGTAAATATTACATATAAAATTGTTTGAGAAAGAAATTCGGCGAAGCTCTGTGAAGGGAGCTGATCGCAGCGGGCGCACTGGTAGGGTAAAAACCCTTGCGGCTATAAAAGGACGACCGCCGCTGCGATGGGAGCACCCATCCCTCGCTCTCAAAACTCCACTTAGCGTTTCATTTAGTTTCCCTTGATTCAACGTGGTCTGTTGGTTGTCCCACCAGCACAGCCGTACCTTCCTCACCGTGGTCGTTGGTTGTCCCTTCGACCCGGTTCACCCGACTGCGTTTACGGGTTGTCCCCGCAGGGCAGTCGATACCCATTTCTGGGAGTCTAACGAAGACCCGCTGTCGAGCGCCTTCCGCGCGACTCGTCAAAGCTCGACAATTGGTGACCCCGACGTGATAACAGCATAATCTAAACTTCGATAATGGCTAAACGAGGGGCAGCAGCACAAGATGTGGGCGCAGTACATTGCGGTGTCCGTTTACCAACGTTTTGGAAAGAAGATCCGACGTTATGGTTCGTGCAAGCCGAGGCTATATTCGCCAGCAACAGAGTAACGAAGCAGGAGAAACGCTTCCAAGTAATAATTAGCCGGCTGCCATTCAAAATTCTGACACAAGTGGCTGATATCGCATCCGATTCGCCGACTGAACCATATACGGCGCTAAAAGAGAGGCTAATTTCCGTATACAGCCAGAGTCAATAACGGCGTATACTAAAACTGTTGGAAGAACCAGAACTCGGCGACTTAAAGCCCTCCCAACTACTCCGCCAGATGCAGACAGATAGATTCCGGCCTACCACCGGTTAAGTGCTCGGGAGGTACCCAGTCAAATGACCAAACCGACCCGCCCTCAACCCCGAAAGGAAGAGGGAACGCACCGAGCCCATCGGCTCCGACCTCTATTAGGTGGGTCAACCCCGTTCCGTACATGTTAAACAGGAAGGTACCCCGCATAAGGCAGGCCCACCCGTACAACATAGAACGTGCTCGCATCAACCCGAAGGTCTAAGCACAGCAACGAAACCGCATGCCCCCTCGAGGCCAACGCCATATGAGTAGGGCCCCATGCTAGGCAAGATCCCCGAGGCACCAGTTTACGCAGACTGGTAGCACGCCGTACCCGAAAGTACTACTGCTGTATCCGTATGCGCAGTGCCATACAGCCTGACGTCAATGGAAGGTAGCCAATGCCTCCAGCGAGTGCCTTTCACGCCGTCACTTTTTCACCCGGGCCGAGGCACTACAAACCGGTCCTCCCAGTGATCTAAAGGGAGATTCCAGTTTCCAGGTTACCAGTTTTACGCTGACTGGTCGCTCGTCGCACTCATTGGCTACTGAGCTATTTTATAAGGCTCAGTCTGCCTTAGGTTTTGCCAAGAAAGGGAGAACCAATTCCTTTAATCGGTGATCAGCCGATTGCTGTTGTTCCCTGGCCCCCCGAAGGCCCACCAAATGAAGAGTCGCAGCGATCAAATCCGCGAACATCCTCAGTCTAACCAGGTACCAGTTTATTGTAGACTGGTAACACACTCGCACCCACGGTTGCTCCTAAATTATTTTAAAAGGCTTAGTGCACCTTTGGTCTAGGACGCCGGAGGGACAACCACCTCCTCAACGATGATCAGCCGCCGCCTCGGCCACCAGATGCAGACACTCAGCGGCAAAGTGGTTTCAATATAATATATATATATATATTTTTTTTTTCGAAAACCAGAATCGCCATACTATCTCTACGCCGCTAATGGAACAAAAATACCAACATATGGTAAAAGAAGGAGAATAGTCGATCTAGGAATTCGACGCTCATTGCCATGGAACTTTGTAGTAGCGAAAGTTAACAACGCCACTCTGTGTGCAGATTTTCTTTCAAAATACAATCTACTCGTCGACTTAAATCGACGACAACTAGTACAGTCTTGGAACAGTTATCAAGTATATCCGGAGGAATGTCTTATGGGCACCTGCTCGCTAAGTATCCCAATCTAACAAGGCCAAAATCGCTAAAGGCACCCAGACAGACAGACATCGCTGACTATATCGAGACAAAGGGTCCTCCAGTTTATGGAAAAGCTCGTCGACTACCACCACAAAAGTACCTGGCCTTCAAGAATGAATTCAAACGGATGATGGAAGAAGGCACTTGTCGGCCATCCAAGAGCCCATGGTCTAGTCCCCTACACGTGGTTTATAAAATAGACGGAAGTGTTAGACCATACGGTGACTATCGACTGCTGAACAGCAAAACGCTACCCGATCGATATGGCGTACCAAATCTGCACGATTTCACCAATCAGCTTCACGGAACAAAAGTGTTTTCCACGTTGGATATAAACAGGGCGTATCACCACATATCTGTCGTCGCAGCAGACATACCTAAAACCGCTACAATTACACCATTTGGGTTGTTTGAATTCGTGCGGATGACATTCGGTTTACGCAGCGCTGCGCAAACATTCCAACGGCACATGGATCACATCTTCCAAGACTTATCATACGTGTTCGTGTATAACGACGACATCCTCGTGGCATACATAGTGCTCTCTCGACAGGAAGAAATCGAGGAGACATATTCGTACCCGCAAACTACGGGGAATTGTTTCAAGCATAACAAGACCATTCCGACATCGAGAATCCGAAAACCAACGACAGACTGAAATTGGAGTATGTCACACTCCCCGGTACAACTTGAAATATACTGTGTGAAACATCAACAACAGACCCGCGACCATACCTATCACAGGCGTTCGGGCAGACAGCATGGAAAAAGTTACACGAACTTGATCACCCACGAGTTCGAGCTACACGAAAGTTAATAACGAAACGGTTCTTTTGGCCCAATATGAATAAGGACGTTGCAAAATGGACGAGATGCTGTGTTCCGTGCTAGAAAAATAAAGTGCACAAACACACGAAAATTCCAATAGGCACCTTCGAAACGGCTAGGAAGTTCGAGCACGTACACATCGACCTCGTAGGACCACTTCCACCGTCTAATGGCAAAAGATACTGCCTAGCAATGATCGATCGTGCGACGCGCTGGGCAGAAGCAATACCATTGGCAAACATAGAGTCAAATACCGTCGCCAGTGCATTCTACATACATTGGATAGCACGATTTGGCGCACCTATTCGGCTAACAACTGATCAAGGCAATTCGAGTCAGATCTCTTCCGAAGACTCACGCAACTATTGGGAATTACTCGCATAAGAACCACGCCATATCACCCGCAAAGTAAGGGTTGCATCGAACGCTTAAAGCAGCTCCGTGCCAGTCTGACGGATCAGGGGTGGACAAAAGCTCTACCGACCGTACTGCTGGGATCACGCACGACCTTAAGAGAAGATGACATCAGCACGACAGAAAGCCTCTACGGGAAGCAACTTCGTCTACCCGGAGAATTTTCACGCCGTCCACTGCACCACAAGCACACGAGGAAACTCTACAGGTCCTGAGGCAAGAGATGACGAAATTCCGCGACAGAGCAAGACAGAGAACGTCATTTATAGACAAGTAACTAGCGAAGTCTTTTTGCGGGAGGAGATACTAAAGAAGTCGCTACAGCCGCCTTACACCGGACCGTACAAAGTGCTGTGTCGGGACAAGAAGGCGGTGAAACTGCAATTACCGGAGCGACAAGTCCGAGTGTCGCTAGATAGAGTAAAACCGGCCTACATCCTGGAAGAAGACACGCTAACATCTACCCATGCAAGTCCGACATTCACGCATACAGAAGACACGGCGCAAACCACAACAGGAACGTTGTACCGGACAAGATTCGGCCGAATAGTGAGACCACCAATACGATTCGACCAAGATACGATTCGGCACTTATCGTAACCCGAACCTTCCCTTCCACTCAAATGCCACGATTTGAAACAAGTCAAGAAGATGGGAAGATCGCGCAACAACAATACGAAGGTCGCGACTTGCAAAAGATTCCGATCCCCGACCGTGAAGGAGATGAAGGCTGAAACATGGGCATGGGGCACGTTCCCAAAAGTTAAGCGAGGCCGGCCGATACAGCACCCGCAATGGCTAATACGGTCGCAGGGCAATAAAACTCCGAAGAAATGGAGAGGAGAGCCAGGGATCGGCCCGCAACCGGTGGAGGTGCAGCAGAATGGGTGGAAAATAGGCAGATAGACGATTTGGGGGGCATATGTAGGATACACATTACATTATCAATATGTGTAGACACATTATAAATATACAAAAATATGTATTATAAATATATGCAGTATAAGCATATTGTAAATGTTAAAATTCTTTGGAAATAAATTCGGCGAAGCTCTAGGAAGGGAGCTGATCGCAGCGGGCGCACTGGTAGGGTAAAAGCCCTGCCGGGTATAAAAGGACGACCGCCGCTGCGATGGGTACTCCTTCCCTACTCTCTTCGCTCTCAAAAGTCTACTCAGCGTTTCATTTAGTTTCCCTTGATCCATCGTGGTCTGTAGGTTATCTCCCGACTATGGTTTGTTGGTTGTCCCACCAGCACAGCCGTATCTTCCTCAACGTGGTCGTTGGTTGTCCCTTCGACCCGGTTCACCCGACTGCGTTTACGGGTTGTCCCCGCAGGGCAGTCGATACCCATCTCTGGGAGTCTAACGAAGACCCGCTGTCGAGCGCCTTCCGCGCGACTCAACGAAGCTCGACAAAACAATTCCAAAATTGAAACTAAATTGTGCAAGATTAGTGTAAAATCGTTGAATTTCCTTAAGTTTAATGCTTTAAAATTTCAATATCATTCGCTGCATTACGGTTTGTTAAGTTTTCAGTAGCCATTAAAGAATTTTCATTAAGCGTCATCTCTTTAATATTTCACGTGCACGATTTCAATTACTGTTTCAATTCATGAATGTTTTTGCGCTAATCTCCAATCCAATCTCCTTCGTTATTAATCATAATTGGTAATAGTCCAGTCAAATTAGGGTTTTACTTCGGAAATATTAAGGGAAAGGTGAATTTTTGCATAAACCTTCATAACGACGTCCTTGATAAAATGTCAAAAGTCCCCATCGATCTGAGTTGAGTTAAAGATTTTATATGGTGTCAAAGATGGCCAAAAGTGGTTTTCTGCGAATATCTTGCTAACGGTCACTTTTACAGCAAACACACACGTTATCAAAGATTAGGAAATTCCCTACAAAAAAGTTATTGTCACTTTTATTCGTAGGAGCAACCGTTTTGAAAATAATTCGAAATGAACAAGTTAACAGCGTCTCCAAGAGAGATATTGATACGTTATTATCTTTCCACAGAAATAAAATTAATTTTCATTTGAAATGACTTTATTACTACACATAATACACTCATAGTTTAACGTACGTTTCAAATCCTAAGAAACAAGATCTTTTTGGTCTATAAATCATAAGCTTTCTACAGTTTTTTTCATATTTTCTGCGAAGAAAATTGGTAACCTATCAAACTTTTTCCACTTTAGAAAGACGTACATATAAACAGGGCAATCCAGCGATTAGAACCATAATCTTGGTCCACATTCAAGTATTTGGAAATCGACTTTTAAGAAAATATTTCTCGGTGAGTTCGTATGAAATGCTCAGGCTCTCAGCTACACATTTTAGCCAAATTTTAAACATTGATAATCTAGTTACTGCTTTTTCCTTTGAAATATTTCAGTATTCCCCAACAATTTCATTCAATTAAACTTAAACGTGCTGATAGAATACTGCCTCTTTTAACAATGACCAGCTCTATGAAAGTTCACAATGAACAAGTGCCAATTGATCCTTTATTACTATTTCAACGCACATTACAAAAAGACTTGACACGCAACTTCAAGAATTTTCAAAGTAAGAACTAGTTCCTTATCCATAATCACTCATTGATGAGAGTGGAATGCGAAAGAATCAAAAGTCTGGTATCTATAATTGCTTTCAATCCGTAAACGTTGAAATAGATGCAACAAATGTCGTATATATCATTGATGGAGGATTTCCTTTACACCGCGTTATATGGAACAAAAAAGAAACATTTGATAAAATGTTTGATACATATATAAATTATGTAATTAGACATTATGGTCATAACACCATAATTGTATTTAGTGGTTATAACGATAATCAAAAAAATATCAAAGCTACTGGTAATTTGCATAATATAAATGTTGCCGATCAGCACTAGATGTTGACGGATGAATCGATAATTCAACAAGTTTTTTAAGCTGCGTAGCTTTGAGAAAAGTTAAGTATCCCTGTGTTAATACAGACTTCTTCTATTGGAGTTTCGTATAAATCTAGGGGACAGCAAATTCTATTGTTGAAAACCACATGTGCAAATTATTGTGTCTTAATAAATGTTCCAGTTTTCAAGAAATACTTTGCGATTTATGGTTCTAATTGCTGGATTACCCTGTTTATATGTACGTGACTTGGCTTCTTGGGATTACTATATCTTTATAAAGTGGAAAAAGTCTGATAGGTTACCACCTTTCTTCGGAGAAAATAAGAAAAAAACTGTAGGAAGCTTATGATTTGTAAAGCAAAAAAATCTTGTTTCTTAGGACTTGAAACGTATGGTAAACTATGAGTGTATTATGTGTTTCAAATGAAATTTTTTTTTTCTGTGGAAAGATAATAACGTATCAATATCTCTCTTGGAGACGCTTGTTCATTTCGAATTATTTTCAAAACGGTTGCTCCCACGAATAAAAGTGACAATAACTTTTTAGTAATAGTAGTAATAAACTCATTTCAAATTAAAATTAATTTTTTTCTGTGGAAAGATAATAACGTATCAATATCTCTCTTGGAGACGCTTGTTCATTTCGAATTATTTTCAAAACGGTTGCTCCCACGAATAAAAGTGACAATAACTTTTTAGTAATAGTAGTAATAAACTCATTTCAAATTAAAATTAATTTTTTTCTGTGGAAAGATAATAACGTATCAATATCTCTCTTGGAGACGCTTGTTCATTTCGAATTATTTTCAAAACGGTTGCTCCCACGAATAAAAGTGACAATAACTTTTTTGTACGTAGTTTCCTAATCTGCAACTTTGCTAACGTGTGTGTTTCCTGTGAAAGTGACCGTTAACGAGATATTCGCAGAAAACCAGTTTTGGCCATCTTTGACACCATATAAAATTTTTATCTCAACTCGGATCGATGGGGACTTTTGACATTTTGTCAAGGACATCATTATTAAGGTCCATGCAAAAATTCAGCTTTCCCTTAATTTTTCCGAAGTTTGGCCTCATTTTCGTCTAATTTGACTGGACTATAAATAGAAAATTGTTGATTTCATTGAATTTCGTTTCCAATAATATTCCAATTAAACGCAAGCATTTTGAATTAATCCTGCTGTTTAATATGCGTGAATGAATGACGTACCTATTTGGCATTTCGTGCATTTCGTTTGACTTAACGATAAATAATAAGCTTCTCTGAACGAGTTCCAAAACAACAGGTAAAGATGCATATTTGAATACCAACGATCTAAAATATTTCATTTTAAACGGTTGGTGTATAAATTGCATTAAATTAAACTAAGATAAGGAAATTATTTCGTTATATCCGCTTAATTGGTTAATTGATGATTTTCAACGGCAACACCAATTTGTATTCTTTTCGTCCTCTAAATTAAACATCTTTTTCACGTTTCATAGAACTTATTTATTTATAAAAACCTTTGAAAATTGTTGATCTCTTAGGCAGAATAATAAATGTGACTTTCTTTCTCCTTCAATGTTGACTTCGAATTTTAACGCGACGATCCACGTTGTCGGTGATAATCGATTCAATATCACAATAACTCAATGACTAATTGTTAATTATTTAACATCTTAGTCTAAAAACAATAAGCACATTTACATTGCAATAGAACTATTAATGCTAAAATACTTGAATTATTATTATTATTAACGTCGTCCCCGTCTCTTTCAATTCTCTACATTCATGTTATGCAAATTTTTTCAAATGCTCCCCATATTACACAGCATCACAGCCCTATTTATAGTGGTAACGTATAACAATAATTTGGTGCATAAATAATATATGTTAATAATAATAATAGTTTGCGTACGTACACGAGAATGAATTTGTTAAACTTGTTAAACTTATATTTTAGGCGTTAGACCAATTACAAAATAACCATCAACTGACACTCACACACGCCCTTTTGAATTGATAATATAATAATATGATCGTGATAATTACGTTTGTGACATTATTACGAATTACACGATATTATCGTTTACAGAACAACGCAGAATGTATTAGATTAAAATTAAACTATCGATTCGATCGGTTTTAGGCTGTTTATGTGGTGAATGATTCGACATTTTGAATTAATAAATAAAAATATTTGGTGATGAGAATTAATACGGTGACCACTAAATTTTTGCGCATAACTTTTTCCCACGTGGCTCAATCTGCACCAAATCGATATTTTTTTTATTCAGAACGCAAAGAGTAATGCGTAATGCGATTTCAGAATTATTTATAATAATTTTTTTTAAATTCACTTATTGGGAGAATCAACTTAAGCCATTTTAGAACATGTTACAATCTTTGAGAATTAACTGTTTGTAATGTCAGTGCATTAATCAGAATTTTGATAAAAATGTCGCGCTCCAGTTCTTTATCTGACATCGAAAGAGGCCAAATTATTGCCTCCCACAATGCGGACTTAGTCAACGATACGCTGCACCTGCTATTAACTGTTTCAATACCGTCGTGCAGCGTTTCTTGAAAAGTCCTGAAAAGTCTTGAACGTTCGTCCATCCTTTTTGGAACGCGACCATCGACTCCAGCTGCACGTTAAGCACACGTGATTTGATTGCCACATTTACGACCTCTGTAAGTCACGAAAAACGCTTCGAAGGGCATTGCACAGTTGTGGCAATCTAGTCTACAATTGTGGACTAAAACTAACCAAAATGTAATTAATTTCGCTTTGCGAATCTATTCAGAATTGTATTTTATGCCAATTCAAAATAATGGAGGCACTAGTAATTATTGAAACTTTTTTCTCATGTGATCGCATATTTCTGTGCCAGTGAAATTTAAATTATTTGCAATGTTTTTTTGGAAATAATTATGAAAAAAATATTGAAAATCGCCTTAATTCGATGCATTTTCTCATTCTAAATCCCATAACATCGGTTTGGTTCAGATTGAGCCACGAGAAAAAGTTGTGCGCAAAAATGTGCAGGTCTTCAAGTGTCCCACCACAAAATACACATCGAATTCCTCTTTAAAATATTCAATGTTTTTCGTGCAGAAAGTTTCGCCTTGTTTATGATTTTAGTATAAAAGCACCTGGACAAATTTGAAAGTTATTAATGAGAAAAAATGAGGAGCAAGAATAAATTCGCGTGGCCCTAACGTTTGTAATTGAATAATGAACCTCTTTTCATCAAAGTAAACATTCGATGAACGTATTTGTCTAATGCCATTTAATAACATATTAAAAAAAAAGCTTATGGCAGTTATTCTAGACGAGACCAACTTTTTATTCCGTTTCTCATTCAAGCTTTCTTCTTTTTTTAAATTCCACATTTATTATACGTGGTTGGGCACTTGATACTATGTGCCGCTTGTTTCTGCTTCTCGAATAGCTTCGGAACCAATGGATTAAACTTTATTTTCACCTTTAAACTAATTGCAAATGATGAGCTAATGTTTACGAAATTACAAATTGCGAATTTGACGATAATACGACGAATACATTTGGACGATAGTACGACAATAATTTGAATACTTTATGGGAATAATTCGAAATATTTGATTTAAGGGAGATGTTTTCCCTTTTTATACCAAATTTGCTAAAGGGGAGTGACACCGGCGGGATCATTGATATTTAACTATTTACAATTTTATTCAAATCAGTAATTACAATGGAGTGGGCGCGACAATACGTATGCAAATCTCTTTCTTCAAGATTTACTTTCGAGTAATTTATTTACCAAAATGGTAGAAATGCTAAGTAAAAAAAACAAGATGGAATAGTAAGAAGGACATGAAAACGGGGCAAAAGTTAAAATACAATTAATTATCACGCTAAATTTAACAATTAATTGCAGTACATTTCGGCCTATTTTCCTTAACGTGAACCCATAATATTAATTTTTTTCTTAATTTCGAAACTAAATATACTTGATAGGAATACGGCACTAATTTATTTCAAACAATTACTGATAGCAATAAATCATTTTTTATTTGTGATATTTATTACTCTATATAAAACTATATTGAGCAACAAGGAAAACGTCTCCCTTTTATTTGGTTCCATTTCATTCGGATCATGGAAAATAACATTTATTTTCAACGCTTGTGTTGCCGTATATTACAAGAGTTTTCCTTATAATATTAATCATTTTAATTGAAACGAAAAGTGTTTCAAAGTTTTCATGCGATATTTTTATTTAATTAACAGGTCGATTAAATTTGTTACGTTGATCATCGTCGTCTATTTAGAACGTTTCCCTGGTGTTGCAATCGCAGAGAAATTCAATTGGTTCGTGCAACATTATCTCGATCTAATTGTTTATGTGACATTTATCAGTTTACGAACAACACGTACACCGATAGTGAGCTGTTTCAGGTGTTGAAGCTAATCGAATAAACGCGATCGCGATCGCAATAACAATGTCTCCTTAATGCACGCGACCTTTTATACGCGTTAAAAGCAATAGAGAGAGAGAGAGAGAGAGAGATATCGCGAACATTTTGGAGATTTTTTTAATAATCAGAATATATGCGGAAATATTTAATATTTGAAAAATACTTTCGGGTTAAGTAAAAATTTCGATAATATTTTGGCGTGTGTTTGACTCAATAATAAATAACAAGTGATTCCATATAACGATGTGAAGTTTTTCAACTATTTACATATGGAAATGAAATAGCGACGAAGTCTTTCTCTCTATTCCAACTTCCTCTCGCTCCTCAATTATTTTACTTTCGTTGATATTCCTCGAGTATTCATGAATAATTTACGTGACCGTGTTGTCGAACGATTCGACTCGAGACGGGATGGAAAAGGGAACGGGGAAAATGTTTGAGGAACGATCCGTTTCTTATTTGCCGTTTTCTTTTTCAGCGACAGTTGTGGTATTTACCGAGGACACTGTAGATCAAACACGTCAATTCGCCGAAAATAATTGTTATCATTGTTCCGTACATATTAACAGACAGTTTTTATTACTTATAACCATCGAAAGCCGTCATCTAGTGACTAACACGTTTCTTGTCCTCGAAATTTCATTCCATTTCACTTGCCTCTCGCGCTTATCCTCTTCCCTTTTTGCCCTTTTCTGTATATTTCCTATAAAGCGCAATAATGTCGACATTAAGAAATAATAACGTTTATTTTGACACATTAAAACGTGCCCGCTCGTTACTCGTCTATAGTTTTATAAATTAACCTATTTAAGGGGACAGTTTTTGAGACCCCAACTCATTTAGAAACTCGCAAAGAAGTTGCGAGTTCTATTCTGTGTCGATCCTTAATTGGTTAGTTTAAGTAAATTAATCTTTTTCTTTGTACGTTTCTCTTATTCTTCTTTTTAAATGGTTTAAATGGTTCCCAAAATGTTCGATAATAAACTATTCGTGTGAAAGGGGTAACACTAATGGATTAACTCGAAAAGAAAATTGAATAGAAATAATAATGATTGAAAAAACAACAAAATATTTGCGAATTGGTTTAGTTTCCGTGCAAGAAATGATAAAGATGGCAAATTAATTATGCCATTATGAAGGTTAACTGAACTTAAATACATACGTAGATTTAACTTTTAATGCAGAATTGCCATAATATCCGTTCTGATTTTAAACAATTTCTGAGGACCATCAACTGTCAACTGAATGCGTTAAAGATAAAAATATTTTCGGTGAGAATTTTATAAATTTTATATCATAAGTACTATCGCACGACTTGATCGCAATCTTATAATTTGTTAAGTTTCCCAGCTTGTGGTCATAAAAAATCGCTTTTGAAAAGTTTTTTAAAGTTTGTTTTTGGCGAAATAAGAAATTAATAACGAAAGTTTGTGGTAAAACCGGAGTCAAATTAAAAGTGAACTAAAAATTTCGTCCGCCATAAGGTTAAGGAAATCTCTGACCATGCGACGTTTATGTAAAAATAAAATATTGGAACGTAACTTTGCAGTCCCAAAGGATTTTCGCGTGTTCTTACTTTCTCTTCCTAAACGAAAGTGATGATCAAAGAAGCAACCGAAAGGAAAACGTTTATTCCTCAAATTAAGCGAGACTGATAGATTTCATTCGGCAATTTGTGATGGTCCGATTTTATATACATTTTTCTCCCGATCTTCGTAATTTTTTTCCTAGACATGGAACATTTGGTAGTTAAGGATAAGAATTGATTTAATTTCGAACATCCTGAATCTAAATGCGGAGCATTTGTACATACTTGCACCGTTTAAAAATAACGCTTACCTAATAATATAAATAAAAATTACTTCTAAGTCTACTTAAAAATGCATTTAAATGCATTTTCGTTTTCGTGTTAAAGAAACAAAAATGGTTTATACCTGCGGTTTTGCCCTAATTAAAAAAAAACTCTTTTTTTTCGATTCCAGCGCTCCTTTTATTATTTGATTCGCAATAAACAAAATCCCGCATTAAGTTTTTTACGGATAAATGATCGCTTTTATTTTTGGTTATTCCGATAGGACGATGGACGATTATTGGTATTTAATTAAAAAGGTTTGTTAAACGATGTTCATTAAAGTTTAATATACAACCCGACGTCCATGATAGATTGGATGATTTTTTTGTTCAGTCGATTAATACCTGCATGAAAGATTTTCCATTTCTTTCAACCTTCCATTAAACGAATTTCTCCCTTATTTTTACGTATATTTCTCCCCACAGAAATAATCCACCTTTGTCTGTAAGTAACATGTGGTTGTAGGCAATGTTTTAAAAAACTTTCGGAAAGATATTATTTACAGAAAGTATCACGTATACGAAATTTACATTTCATATTTTTGTTTTCTAAAAAGAAAAGACGAAATATTATCAAATAAGTATTCCTATTTGAACATAAAGAAAATCGTAAAATACAATATTAATACTAATAAAATAGCCAATATTTTAAGAAACTTTTAGAATTGTTACGAATACTAACTTACAGCAAATAAAATACATCCAAACAAAAATTTAATACACAAATTAAACGCTTTATACGTTTCTCTAATTCAATCAGTTGTGATAGACGAGTTAACAAGAACTTAGAAATAAAAGAGAAAACGTTCTTAAAACGTACTGAAAAATTCCACTTAGTTGGTTATAATATAAGCAAAAGAAAAAAATGTTAAAATATTCCGGCAGATATTCAAAATTTCATTTGTATAATTACTTAAGAGACACGTTTTTCTTCTGAAAGCCGCTCGGGAATATTTAACTGGCCCTCTTCCTTAGCTATTCTTTATATAAAGAACTGTTTAATAAATTTAACAATGAAGTGAACAATCCAAGTTCCTGCAAGAATTTCATGAATTTGATTGCACAGAAGCATTTCAACGGTGTCTTCGAATATTTTGTACATGTTAATATTATCGAAACCTAGTAGCTCGTTACTGCAACCGTTTTCGATGTTAGTTAATGGTGGCTTTATCATAAAGGCAATTGTCAGTCGATCACTCGACGAACAACGAACCTCCAAATGAAAGCCAGCATCCGATAGAAAAACTTCTGCATTTCAACCAGAATCGAAGAGATCTGATAGATCAACTTCATTTGTTAATTAATGGTACAATATAAAAAAACAACTTTTTTGGAATATTTGCAGAAATGGAAAATAGTTTCTAAACATATTTCAAAATGTTTTAAAACTATTAAATTTATCGGTGCTTTGTAAAATGTCCAATGATTTTAATCGTACAAAAACACTGGACGTATTGCTTTAAAGTGTTGGCGACAAACTGAACGAAAAAGTAATCAGGAATGAATCCTATCTTATAGTTAAATGAATTTTTCGTCCGAATCTGAGTGAACAACATAAAAAAAATCCCATTTAATGCGTTACGATTTTTATTTATTGGATTCCTTTTTCTCGTTTTAATGTAATGATTTCTCCGGTTGTTTGTTAATGTTACTAAATGGCACACGTACCCTTTTGCTTAAATCTTTTTATAAACATTTGTAGTTATCGTGATCGTTACAACAAATGCATTTTACGATTTAAATATGCAATTTTTTAAAATAAAATCTTATATATATTTTCTGCAAATACTTAACAGAATTCACATTAAATCTCCTCTTCGACTCGACAATATAGCATTTGTCTTCACATGTACTTACTAAATTATTTTCTATCTACGTCGATATCTTAACAGATTAATACTGGAGAATATTTGTTAAAATAAATAGCTGGATAACAAATAAAATTAAACCAGGTTTCCACTAGATAAATTATGCTCTCTAGAATTACATTCACTCACTTAACTCTTCGAACCATCCTTATTCTAAGAAACGTGTAAATAAATAATTATCCTGTTCCCCAAAATTAACGGCACCGTTATATCACACCTGGTTTTAATTCATTTTCATAATCAAGTAGGAGCAATGTTACTGCTTTCTGTAACTAATTCTCATTTGCGTGAATGTAGAGAATTCTTTTGTTTGTTATGTGGACAAACATTAATTATTGATTACTGTTGACGCTTATTTGGCGTCGGAATCAAAATTATTGTTTGATTCTAGTTTGTATGGTTGAAGTAAAAACACTAAAGAACTTTTTACACTACCTTGCTTTATTAAATAACAATTTCATTTTATCACAAGTGTTACGACCAAATTGTCGCACGACCTCTGTATTGCCACACATCGCGTTGAGCGTGTGAAGAAATGTCGAGGACATTGGCAATACAAGACGGTCGATTGCTTATGTGGCCTTTCAATAATTTCGGTGGACTCCATCTGGTGCAACGGAGGAGGCGTCGTTGGGAGGGTGGTGGCGTCCACGTAACCCGCATACGGCAGATGCGTCTGCTTCGGTTGGATCACCTTGGATAGGTGATGCCGACCGTCGCGACTCCTTACTAACGCTGATGTGTTAGTCATTAGGCTTTTTGCATGGACTTACTGAACCTTGTGGGTTCATGTGGTTTTCTTTTTATTTCAGAGAACTTGAATCGGCCGCAATTAATTACCTTGCAATAAATAAATAAATAAAATAAAGATATTTGGCCCTTAAGGTAAGATAATAATCTTTTATTCGTTCCCAACAACCCATTCAGAAGCCAGGTTAGTAACCCGGTACGAGAAAAAAAAAGGTAAGTCATCTTTCTCGAATTGTTATTTCAATCTCATTTCGACATCTGTGACAGGTAAGACCTAAAGGTTTTCTATCTCGGCTATACAATTCTAAGAGCTCTATTAGGCGTTTATTGCAATTTGTGCAAAAACGGAAACAAGGAAACTGCAGCAAAAGGAAAAGCAAAAACCTCAAAAAGAAAACGAATCTCAACATAAAGTTCACATTTGAACAATTATTAAACCATCGTTAATGTTTATTTTCAAAATTGATCATTTCCGAAGCAATAGCTTGAGCAAATATATAATTGTTTGTGGAGGTTGGTGCATAAAGAGAAATTACATTAACAAAAGGTGCCCACCTGACAAAGTTCAACGACGCAATGCATAAGATATAATTAGGTAAGACCTAAAGGTTTTCTATCTCGGCTATACAACTCTAAGAGCTCTATTAGGCGTTTATTGCAATTTGTGCAAAAACGGAAACAAAGAAACTGCAGCAAAAGGAAAAGCAAAAACCTCAAAAAGAAAACGAATCTCAACATAAAGTTCACATTTGAACAATTATTAAACCATCGTTAATGTTTATTTTCAAAATTGATCATTTCCGAAGCAATAGCTTGAGCAAATATATAATTGTTTGTGGAGGTTGGTGCATAAAGAGAAATTACATTAACAAAAGGTGCCCACCTGACAAAGTTCAACGACGCAATGCATAAAATATAATTAGGTAAGACCTAAAGGTTTTCTATCTCGGCTATACAACTCTAAGAGCTCTATTAGGCGTTTATTGCAATTTGTGCAAAAACGGAAACAAAGAAACTGCAGCAAAAGGAAAAGCAAAAACCTCAAAAAGAAAACGAATCTCAACATAAAGTTCACATTTGAACAATTATTAAACCATCGTTAATGTTTATTTTCAAAATTGATCATTTCCGAAGCAATAGCTTGAGCAAATATATAATTGTTTGTGGAGGTTGGTGCATAAAGAGAAATTACATTAACAAAAGGTGCCCACCTGACAAAGTTCAACGACGCAATGCATAAAATATAATTAGGTAAGACCTAAAGGTTTTCTATCTCGGCTATACAACTCTAAGAGCTCTATTAGGCGTTTATTGCAATTTGTGCAAAAACGGAAACAAAGAAACTGCAGCAAAAGGAAAAGCAAAAACCTCAAAAAGAAAACGAATCTCAACATAAAGTTCACCATTTGAACAATTATTAAACCATCGTTAATGTTTATTTTCAAAATTGATCATTTCCGAAGCAATAGCTTGAGCAAATATATAATTGTTTGTGGAGGTTGGTGCATAAAGAGAAATTACATTAACAAAAGGTGCCCACCTGACAAAGTTCAACGACGCAGTGCATAAAATATAATTAGGTAAGACCTAAAGGTTTTCTATCTCGGCTATACAACTCTAAGAGCTCTATTAGGCGTTTATTGCAATTTGTGCAAAAACGGAAACAAAGAAACTGCAGCAAAAGGAAAAGCAAAAACCTCAAAAAGAAAACGAATCTCAACATAAAGTTCACATTTGAACAATTATTAAACCATCGTTAATGTTTATTTTCAAAATTGATCATTTCCGAAGCAATAGCTTGAGCAAATATATAATTGTTTGTGGAGGTTGGTGCATAAAGAGAAATTACATTAACAAAAGGTGCCCACCTGACAAAGTTCAACGACGCAATGCATAAAATATAATTAGGTAAGACCTAAAGGTTTTCTATCTCGGCTATACAACTCTAAGAGCTCTATTAGGCGTTTATTGCAATTTGTGCAAAAACGGAAACAAAGAAACTGCAGCAAAAGGAAAAGCAAAAACCTCAAAAAGAAAACGAATCTCAACATAAAGTTCACATTTGAACAATTATTAAACCATCGTTAATGTTTATTTTCAAAATTGATCATTTCCGAAGCAATAGCTTGAGCAAATATATAATTGTTTGTGGAGGTTGGTGCATAAAGAGAAATTACATTAACAAAAGGTGCCCACCTGACAAAGTTCAACGACGCAATGCATAAAATATAATTAGGTAAGACCTAAAGGTTTTCTATCTCGGCTATACAACTCTAAGAGCTCTATTAGGCGTTTATTGCAATTTGTGCAAAAACGGAAACAAAGAAACTGCAGCAAAAGGAAAAGCAAAAACCTCAAAAAGAAAACGAATCTCAACATAAAGTTCACATTTGAACAATTATTAAACCATCGTTAATGTTTATTTTCAAAATTGATCATTTCCGAAGCAATAGCTTGAGCAAATATATAATTGTTTGTGGAGGTTGGTGCATAAAGAGAAATTACATTAACAAAAGGTGCCCACCTGACAAAGTTCAACGACGCAATGCATAAAATATAATTAGGTAAGACCTAAAGGTTTTCTATCTCGGCTATACAACTCTAAGAGCTCTATTAGGCGTTTATTGCAATTTGTGCAAAAACGGAAACAAAGAAACTGCAGCAAAAGGAAAAGCAAAAACCTCAAAAAGAAAACGAATCTCAACATAAAGTTCACCATTTGAACAATTATTAAACCATCGTTAATGTTTATTTTCAAAATTGATCATTTCCGAAGCAATAGCTTGAGCAAATATATAATTGTTTGTGGAGGTTGGTGCATAAAGAGAAATTACATTAACAAAAGGTGCCCACCTGACAAAGTTCAACGACGCAGTGCATAAAATATAATTAGGTAAGACCTAAAGGTTTTCTATCTCGGCTATACAACTCTAAGAGCTCTATTAGGCGTTTATTGCAATTTGTGCAAAAACGGAAACAAAGAAACTGCAGCAAAAGGAAAAGCAAAAACCTCAAAAAGAAAACGAATCTCAACATAAAGTTCACATTTGAACAATTATTAAACCATCGTTAATGTTTATTTTCAAAATTGATCATTTCCGAAGCAATAGCTTGAGCAAATATATAATTGTTTGTGGAGGTTGGTGCATAAAGAGAAATTACATTAACAAAAGGTGCCCACCTGACAAAGTTCAACGACGCAGTGCATAAAATATAATTAGGTAAGACCTAAAGGTTTTCTATCTCGGCTATACAACTCTAAGAGCTCTATTAGGCGTTTATTGCAATTTGTGCAAAAACGGAAACAAAGAAACTGCAGCAAAAGGAAAA
Source organism: Hololepta plana (assembly GCA_963695495.1). Taxonomy (NCBI): domain Eukaryota; kingdom Metazoa; phylum Arthropoda; class Insecta; order Coleoptera; family Histeridae; genus Hololepta; species Hololepta plana. The sequence goes on from OY968835.1 coordinate 4,691,207, forward strand.
GCAAAAACCTCAAAAAGAAAACGAATCTCAACATAAAGTTCACCATTTGAACAATTATTAAACCATCGTTAATGTTTATTTTCAAAATTGATCATTTCCGAAGCAATAGCTTGAGCAAATATATAATTGTTTGTGGAGGTTGGTGCATAAAGAGAAATTACATTAACAAAAGGTGCCCACCTGACAAAGTTCAACGACGCAATGCATAAAATATAATTAGGTAAGACCTAAAGGTTTTCTATCTCGGCTATACAACTCTAAGAGCTCTATTAGGCGTTTATTGCAATTTGTGCAAAAACGGAAACAAAGAAACTGCAGCAAAAGGAAAAGCAAAAACCTCAAAAAGAAAACGAATCTCAACATAAAGTTCACATTTGAACAATTATTAAACCATCGTTAATGTTTATTTTCAAAATTGATCATTTCCGAAGCAATAGCTTGAGCAAATATATAATTGTTTGTGGAGGTTGGTGCATAAAGAGAAATTACATTAACAAAAGGTGCCCACCTGACAAAGTTCAACGACGCAGTGCATAAAATATAATTAGGTAAGACCTAAAGGTTTTCTATCTCGGCTATACAACTCTAAGAGCTCTATTAGGCGTTTATTGCAATTTGTGCAAAAACGGAAACAAAGAAACTGCAGCAAAAGGAAAAGCAAAAACCTCAAAAAGAAAACGAATCTCAACATAAAGTTCACATTTGAACAATTATTAAACCATCGTTAATGTTTATTTTCAAAATTGATCATTTCCGAAGCAATAGCTTGAGCAAATATATAATTGTTTGTGGAGGTTGGTGCATAAAGAGAAATTACATTAACAAAAGGTGCCCACCTGACAAAGTTCAACGACGCAGTGCATAAAATATAATTAGGTAAGACCTAAAGGTTTTCTATCTCGGCTATACAACTCTAAGAGCTCTATTAGGCGTTTATTGCAATTTGTGCAAAAACGGAAACAAAGAAACTGCAGCAAAAGGAAAAGCAAAAACCTCAAAAAGAAAACGAATCTCAACATAAAGTTCACCATTTGAACAATTATTAAACCATCGTTAATGTTTATTTTCAAAATTGATCATTTCCGAAGCAATAGCTTGAGCAAATATATAATTGTTTGTGGAGGTTGGTGCATAAAGAGAAATTACATTAACAAAAGGTGCCCACCTGACAAAGTTCAACGACGCAATGCATAAAATATAATTAGGTAAGACCTAAAGGTTTTCTATCTCGGCTATACAACTCTAAGAGCTCTATTAGGCGTTTATTGCAATTTGTGCAAAAACGGAAACAAAGAAACTGCAGCAAAAGGAAAAGCAAAAACCTCAAAAAGAAAACGAATCTCAACATAAAGTTCACATTTGAACAATTATTAAACCATCGTTAATGTTTATTTTCAAAATTGATCATTTCCGAAGCAATAGCTTGAGCAAATATATAATTGTTTGTGGAGGTTGGTGCATAAAGAGAAATTACATTAACAAAAGGTGCCCACCTGACAAAGTTCAACGACGCAGTGCATAAAATATAATTAGGTAAGACCTAAAGGTTTTCTATCTCGGCTATACAACTCTAAGAGCTCTATTAGGCGTTTATTGCAATTTGTGCAAAAACGGAAACAAAGAAACTGCAGCAAAAGGAAAAGCAAAAACCTCAAAAAGAAAACGAATCTCAACATAAAGTTCACATTTGAACAATTATTAAACCATCGTTAATGTTTATTTTCAAAATTGATCATTTCCGAAGCAATAGCTTGAGCAAATATATAATTGTTTGTGGAGGTTGGTGCATAAAGAGAAATTACATTAACAAAAGGTGCCCACCTGACAAAGTTCAACGACGCAGTGCATAAAATATAATTAGGTAAGACCTAAAGGTTTTCTATCTCGGCTATACAACTCTAAGAGCTCTATTAGGCGTTTATTGCAATTTGTGCAAAAACGGAAACAAAGAAACTGCAGCAAAAGGAAAAGCAAAAACCTCAAAAAGAAAACGAATCTCAACATAAAGTTCACCATTTGAACAATTATTAAACCATCGTTAATGTTTATTTTCAAAATTGATCATTTCCGAAGCAATAGCTTGAGCAAATATATAATTGTTTGTGGAGGTTGGTGCATAAAGAGAAATTACATTAACAAAAGGTGCCCACCTGACAAAGTTCAACGACGCAATGCATAAAATATAATTAGGTAAGACCTAAAGGTTTTCTATCTCGGCTATACAACTCTAAGAGCTCTATTAGGCGTTTATTGCAATTTGTGCAAAAACGGAAACAAAGAAACTGCAGCAAAAGGAAAAGCAAAAACCTCAAAAAGAAAACGAATCTCAACATAAAGTTCACATTTGAACAATTATTAAACCATCGTTAATGTTTATTTTCAAAATTGATCATTTCCGAAGCAATAGCTTGAGCAAATATATAATTGTTTGTGGAGGTTGGTGCATAAAGAGAAATTACATTAACAAAAGGTGCCCACCTGACAAAGTTCAACGACGCAATGCATAAAATATAATTAGGTAAGACCTAAAGGTTTTCTATCTCGGCTATACAACTCTAAGAGCTCTATTAGGCGTTTATTGCAATTTGTGCAAAAACGGAAACAAAGAAACTGCAGCAAAAGGAAAAGCAAAAACCTCAAAAAGAAAACGAATCTCAACATAAAGTTCACCATTTGAACAATTATTAAACCATCGTTAATGTTTATTTTCAAAATTGATCATTTCCGAAGCAATAGCTTGAGCAAATATATAATTGTTTGTGGAGGTTGGTGCATAAAGAGAAATTACATTAACAAAAGGTGCCCACCTGACAAAGTTCAACGACGCAGTGCATAAAATATAATTAGGTAAGACCTAAAGGTTTTCTATCTCGGCTATACAACTCTAAGAGCTCTATTAGGCGTTTATTGCAATTTGTGCAAAAACGGAAACAAAGAAACTGCAGCAAAAGGAAAAGCAAAAACCTCAAAAAGAAAACGAATCTCAACATAAAGTTCACATTTGAACAATTATTAAACCATCGTTAATGTTTATTTTCAAAATTGATCATTTCCGAAGCAATAGCTTGAGCAAATATATAATTGTTTGTGGAGGTTGGTGCATAAAGAGAAATTACATTAACAAAAGGTGCCCACCTGACAAAGTTCAACGACGCAATGCATAAAATATAATTAGGTAAGACCTAAAGGTTTTCTATCTCGGCTATACAACTCTAAGAGCTCTATTAGGCGTTTATTGCAATTTGTGCAAAAACGGAAACAAAAAAACTGCAGCAAAAGGAAAAGCAAAAACCTCAAAAAGAAAACGAATCTCAACATAAAGTTCACATTTGAACAATTTGTAGATCGTTTCGGATTGCGTCAGTACTTTGAGCAATTCCTTTTGACGATGATGCGTGAATGCTTCTGGTTGGTTAATTGAAAAATTCGCACTTGTTGAACTATTATTATAACTTTATTTATTTACATCTAATTACAAATACGAGAAGTTAATTATATGTTTTCTTTGCGTTGGCTATTGCAAGAATGTTATTTTTTTGTTGTTAGGGAGAGTCTATTACATTTTTGGGGGTGAATTTCGTTCGTTGATTGGTCCGTAAAGAGAAAGTTTTTCTTTGTCCAGGATACGACCTAAATGTGCCACATGTTTAGATCTTACACTAGGAACTATTTGTATTCTTCAAACTTGTACATGCTCCGGGCCTTCAAAAACTAAAGTTTTTTAATTTTGTTCGTTTGTCTCTATTGGAAGTGGACACACAGTTCTTATATTACGCTTAAATTCTTTGTCCCTAACACGCACTGTCACTACTCTGATTAGACCATCCTTGGCTGGCCATGTCTTTGTGATGCGTGCCAATGTCCATTTGCACGGCGGATCGTTCGGTTCCACTAATAAAACTACCATGTTTTCCGTTATATTAGGACTTTCTTGGCGCCATTTCGATTTTTGTTGTAATTGATGAACATATTCCGTTTTCCATCGTTGCCAGAATTGTTGTGCGCGTTGCTGAATCCTTTGATAATGATTCATTCTGTTTTCTGGGACGTCAGTTAGATTTTCTTCCGGTGCAGCGATAATACTTTTCCCAATTAAGAAATGAGCCGGTGTGATAGGTAACGGGTCTAACGGATCGTCACTAAGGGATGATAATGGACGCGAGTTGACAATTGCTTCTATTCTTGTTAATAGCGTGTAATGTTCATCAAATTGCATATTCTGTTGCGTAACCTTGTACAAATGTTTCTTCACGAGCTTGATGTGAGCCTCCCACAACCCTCCAAAATTAGGACTTCGTGGTGGAATGAATTTCCACTCGAGCACGTAATCATTTCTGACGAGCCATTCGTGGATTTCTTTCTGGTTTGTTCTTAATAACTGATATAGCCGTTTCAATTCTGTATTAGCACCGACAAAGTTTGTCCCATTGTCGGAATACATCATGCGTGGGATACCTCTTCGTGATATGAACCTATGTAATGTAGCGAGAAAACCTTCAGTTGATAAATCATTTGCCACTTCAAGATGTATAGCCTTTGTTACCATACAAATAAATAGACAAATGTAAGCCTTATGCGTTTTACATCCACGAGCTCTTCTTTCAATGATATTAATGGGACCAGCAAAGTCTACGCCACACTGCGAAAATGGAGTCGTAGGTGTTATACGACATGCAGGTAGATCGCCCATTATTTGTTTCATTGGCCTTGCATTTTGTTTAAAACATGTGATACATTTGTGTACTATATGCTTCGCCAAATTTTTTCCTGCAATCGGCCAGTATTTCTGCCTTATGATGTATAACAATTGATTCGGACTACAATGTAGATTAATTTTATGATAAAATTCCGCGATTAGTTTCGTTAAAGTATGATGCTGAGGTAGTAAAGTCTCGTGCTTCTGCTCATATCTCAATTGTGATTCGGACAAGCGTCCTCCTACTCTCACAATACCATTTTTATCAATAAACGGGCTGAGAGGAAGAATTTTCGAATCGTTATGCAAATGTTTGTTAGCACGAAGACGCGTTATATCTTCATTAAATGCTTCGGCTTGTGCTATTCTAATTAATGTTTCTAATGAATTGTTCCGCTCATGCATCGATAACGGTCCTGTACGTGATTTGATCCTTCTAGAATTTGCAATGTATCTCAAACAATATGCGACCACGTTAATTAGTTTGTTTAGGTTGGAGTACCTTGTAAAAATACTATTTTCTGTCGTTACCGATAGCGACATTGTCTTTGATCTTTGCTCAGGTATGCTGTCCGATTGGATTTCTTTGTTTATTATCGGTAGATAATATGGTTCTGTCAACCATTTTGGTCCTTGCCACCAAAAATTTAAATCTTGAATTTGTCGTGGTTCTACACCCCTCGAAATTAAGTCCGCGGGATTGTCAGCTGACGGAACATAATGCCATTCGCATGAATTACTCACTCTTTGAATTTCTGCAACACGGTTTGAGACAAATGTTTTTAGCGTGGATGGTTCGTGTTTTAGCCATGCTAAAACTATTTGCGAATCTGAATAGTAGAAAGTTTGCTGGATATGTATCGTAAGTATTGATTTAATTTTGTCCATTAATTGCGCTAGAACTACGGCAGCGCATAATTCAAGCCGTGGCAGTGTGATTGTTTTCAATGGAGAGATCCGTGATTTTGCGGTTAATAACTTGCTTATGATCTTCCCACTTTCCACAAAAGTTTTCACGTATATGCACGCTCCATAGGCACGCTCAGACGCATCTGAGAAGCCATGCAACTCTATCTTTGTTTTCTTGTCATGTAATATTCTACGTGCTATTGTTATCTTGTCAATCTCAGCAAGTTGTTTCTTAAATTTGCGCCAATTCGATTCAATCTGAGATGGAACCTTGTCATCCCATCCCAGCTTTTCTTTCCAAACAGCTTGTAAGATTATCTTTGGGATGATTGTCACCGGAGTAAGCAGCCCTAACGGATCAAACACCTTCGCCATTGAGCTTAAGATTCTGCGTTTTGTAACAATATTCGAAGATGAACTATTAATATCGAAAGTGTACTCGAATGTATCATTTGCTGCTGAAAACTGAACTCCTAACGTTTTCGACGAGTCCTTGATAATTTGCAATGGTTCATCACATTGGTTTTTGATTGTTAACAAATTTGTGTTGCTGCGCCATTTTCTTAGGGGGAACCCTGCTTCTTGGAGAATCTGTGATAAATTGTTACATCGGGTATTTAATTCGTCTATATCATCTGTGCCTGTAATCAGATCGTCAACATAAATGTCCGTTTTTATTATGTTTGACTCTGTCGGATGTGTAGATTCTGTCCTATTCGCAATCTCATGCACGCATCTGATTGCCAAAAATGGTGCTGACGCGGTACCATAAGTCACGGTGTTCAACTGGTATGTTGTCAACGGCAAACTTGGATCGCTTCTCCATATAATCTGTTGGTATTTTCGTTGTGACGGTTGTATTAATATTTGGCGGTACATCTTCTCGATGTCCGCCGTGACTACGTACTTGTGTTGTCTGAAACGGATTAATATGTCGAAAATATCAGCTTGTATGGCAGGACCTGTATACTGAACGTCGTTGAGTGATAAGCCGGTCGTTGTTTTATACGAACCGTCGAATACGACTCGTAATTTCGTGGTGACGCTTGATTCTTTCATCACGTTATGATGAGGCAAGTAAAAATTGGAGTTTTCTTCGGAATTCACCATGGTCATATGCCCCATATCTTCATATTCACTCATGAATTGACGGTATTGGTTTCTTATGTCAGGTTGTGTCTGCAGACGTCGTTCTAATGTGTAAAATCGCTGAGTTGCTCCTTTCCTTGAGTCACCTAACATAGCTATGCTCTCCTTGAATGGTATTGTAGCTATGAATCGCCCTGTGTCGTCCCTTGTGATCGTGCTCCTGAATTTATTCTCGCAATCTATGTCCTCATTGCTTAGAATCTTTCCGTTGTAGGCAAATTCTTCCACCTGCTAAAATTTCTCGATATTTTCGTTTAGTGACAGACATGATAATTGTTTTTGTGTGGTTTGATTACGAATAACTTGACCAGCGATGACCCAGCCAAGCCTAGTTCTTCTCAGAGAGACTTGCTTCATGTTTAGTTCTCTTTTTTCGTCTTCTAAGACTTCCCAAAATACCTTTGAGCCTAAGAGGACATCAATTTCGCTGGACTTGTTCCAATTGTTATCCGCTAATTCTATGCCATCCGGTAATGATATGAGCATTTTATCAATAGATAACTGCGGAACATTCTCTGTGATTCTTTCTAATGCTAAAAAAGACTCATTTGAATTGTAACTTCCATCCTTCGATGCGATGGTCATTTTGGTGCATTTCCTCACACTCGATACTCCGTGATTTATTCCAACGATTTTCATTGATGTGTTGTGTGTTTTTAGCATCAATTTTTTTATTAATCTGGCGGAAATGAAATTGGACTGACTTCCTGAGTCCAATAACGCACGTACACAGTGGCTTTTACCAACGCTATCCTTGACCATTACCTCTGCTGTGGGCAGTAATGCTTGCGAAAACAAGGCAATTTGTGTTGCGCAATTGCTGGCTAGCGTTTCCTCATGTGGTTTATGTTGACTGTTCCTCCTGAAATTTGCTTGTGCATGTAGGAGCGTATTATGCGCTTCGTGACAATGTTTGCATTTTGATGACTTGCACTCTCTTGCAAAGTGTCCCTTTCTTAAGCAATTTATGCATAATTTTAGTGTTTTTACTGTTTCTTTCCTCTCGTCAATTTCCTTGTCGAGGAATTCCTTGCAAGAAAATATGAAGTGCTCCTTGTTACATAATAAGCAATGACGAGAATCGCTTGATTTTGTTGCTGTGGCAAATGATTTTGTTTGTGGCTTATATCTGACTTCATTCGTTGTTTTCAACGAATCAAAACTATCAGAGCGTTGATAAAGAAACGTAAATAAATCTTTGTATTGTGGAATGACATCTCTATTCATCGTTACATTGATGTGATTTTCCCAATCACGATTGATTTTCAGGTCAATTTTGGATAATATTATAGGTACTAAAATAGCATCCCAGCTGCTGATGTCTACGCTCAATGAGATTAAACTTTGAAAATGCTGTTCTAAAGTATTGCACAATGTTTTTAATGACTGAAATTTTGAATTTAAAATGCAATTAATATGGCTATATACGGTTCTACGATGGTTATCGAACCTATTTTTGACCAAGTTCCATGCAATATCGTAGTTCGCTTCGGTCGTATCTAATGCCTGAATAATGCTTAATGCATCGCCCTTTAATGATGACCTGAGATAACACAGTTTCTGAACTTTTGATAGTGCTTGGTTTTTGTCGATTAACGCCATAAAAGAATCCTCGAATGATCGCCATTTTGTAAAATTACCGTCGAAAGATGGTAACTCAATGGTCGGCAATTGTACGAAACTTGTTTTGTTTGTTTCTCTCTTTGTATCACCTGATGATTGATTTTTTGCTTCGTATGATTTTAATAAAGATAGCGCATTAGCCTTTTGTTTGTCATGCTCGCTTTCAATTTCTGTACGAATGTTTAATTGAATTTCAACTGCTTCTTCGTCTGACTTGTCTTCAATCAATTCTTGTATTAATTCGTAATCTGCATATTTGTTGTCGACGCGTTTTAATTTTATCTGTAGCTCTTCAAACTCTATTTGAGACATTTGTACGTTACGCAACGATTCAAGATAATTACTGAGTGCTGTGATTGAACTACGAAACGCAGAACGTTTGCTGATCAATTGTCTTACGCTTAATGACTCCATTCTGAACCAATTGTCAATTACGGACAACGGATACAAAGAAAAAGTGCAAAATATGAGGAAAGGTAAATGGATTACTCACTTTGAGCTGAGAAATGCTGCTGCTATCTGCGACCACTCGGTGGTTTTACGGCTTTGTTCTTGATGCTGATGTCCTTTCTGTGTAACGCTTCTTGCTGTAGAAGATGGCTTCCTTCTTTGTTGATTCTTACTCTTCGTCTTGTGTTTTTGAAGTTATGGACTTCAATTGCTTCTTTGCGATTGTTTCTCGAAGATGCGGGCTTCGATTATGCGGCTTCCTTTGTATTTATATAGATGAAGTTTTTCTTTATGTTACGTTAGTTAACGCTATTTTTTCAATCCGTCGTTCGAAGGACCAAATGTAGATCGTTTCGGATTGCGTCAGTACTTTGAGCAATTCCTTTTGACGATGATGCGTGAATGCTTCTGGTTGGTTAATTGAAAAATTCGCACTTGTTGAACTATTATTATAACTTTATTTACTTACATCTAATTACAAATACGAGAAGTTAATTATATGTTTTCTTTGCGTTGGCTATTGCAAGAATGTTATTTTTTTGTTGTTAGGGAGAGTCTATTACATTTTTGGGGGTGAATTTCGTTCGTTGATTGGTCCGTAAAGAGAAAGTTTTTCTTTGTCCAGGATACGACCTAAATGTGCCACATGTTTAGATCTTACACTAGGAACTATTTGTATTCTTCAAATTTGTACACAATTATTAAACCATCGTTAATGTTTATTTTCAAAATTGATCATTTCCGAAGCAATAGCTTGAGCAAATATATAATTGTTGGTGGAAGTTGGTGCATAAAGAGAAATTACATTAACAAAAGGTGCCCACCTGACAAAGTTCAACGACGCAATGCATAAAATATAATTAGGTAAGACCTAAAGGTTTTCTATCTCGGCTATACAATTCTAAGAGCTCTATTAGGCGTTTATTGCAATTTGTGCAAAAACGGAAACAAAGAAACTGCAGCAAAAGGAAAAGCAAAAACCTCAAAAAGAAAACGAATCTCAACATAAAGTTCACCATTTGAACAATTATTAAACCATCGTTAATGTTTATTTTCAAAATTGATCATTTCCGAAGCAATAGGTTGAGCAAATATATAATTGTTTGTGGAGGTTGGTGCATAAAGAGAAATTACATTAACAAAAGGTGCCCACCTGACAAAGTTCAACGACGCAATGCATAAAATATAATTAGGTAAGACCTAAAGGTTTTCTATCTCGGCTATACAATTCTAAGAGCTCTATTAGGCGTTTATTGCAATTTGTGCAAAAACGGAAACAAAGAAACTGCAGCAAAAGGAAAAGCAAAAACCTCAAAAAGAAAACGAATCTCAACATAAAGTTCACCATTTGAACAATTATTAAACCATCGTTAATGTTTATTTTCAAAATTGATCATTTCCGAAGCAATAGGTTGAGCAAATATATAATTGTTTGTGGAGGTTGGTGCATAAAGAGAAATTACATTAACAAAAGGTGCCCACCTGACAAAGTTCAACGACGCAATGCATAAAATATAATTAGGTAAGACCTAATGGTTTTCTATCTCGGCTATACAATTCTAAGAGCTCTATTAGGCGTTTATTGCAATTTGTGCAAAAACGGAAACAAAGAAACTGCAGCAAAAGGAAAAGCAAAAACCTCAAAAAGAAAACGAATCTCAACATAAAGTTCACCATTTGAACAATTATTAAACCATCGTTAATGTTTATTTTCAAAATTGATCATTTCCGAAGCAATAGGTTGAGCAAATATATAATTGTTTGTGGAGGTTGGTGCATAAAGAGAAATTACATTAACAAAAGGTGCCCACCTGACAAAGTTCAACGACGCAATGCATAAAATATAATTAGGTAAGACCTAAAGGTTTTCTATCTCGGCTATACAATTCTAAGAGCTCTATTAGGCGTTTATTGCAATTTGTGCAAAAACGGAAACAAAGAAACTGCAGCAAAAGGAAAAGCAAAAACTTCAAAAAGAAAACGAATCTCAACATAAAGTTCACCATTTGAACAATTATTAAACCATCGTTAATGTTTATTTTCAAAATTGATCATTTCCGAAGCAATAGGTTGAGCAAATATATAATTGTTTGTGGAGGTTGGTGCATAAAGAGAAATTACATTAACAAAAGGTGCCCACCTGACAAAGTTCAACGACGCAGTGCATAAAATATAATTAGGTAAGACCTAAAGGTTTTCTATCTCGGCTATACAATTCTAAGAGCTCTATTAGGCGTTTATTGCAATTTGTGCAAAAACGGAAACAAAGAAACTGCAGCAAAAGGAAAAGCAAAAACCTCAAAAAGAAAACGAATCTCAACATAAAGTTCACCATTTGAACAATTATTAAACCATCGTTAATGTTTATTTTCAAAATTGATCATTTCCGAAGCAATAGCTTGAGCAAATATATAATTGTTTGTGGAGGTTGGTGCATAAAGAGAAATTACATTAACAAAAGGTGCCCACCTGACAAAGTTCAACGACGCAATGCATAAAATATAATTAGGTAATACCTAAAGGTTCTCTATCTCGGCTATACAACTCTAAGAGCTCTATTAGGCGTTTATTGCAATTTGTGCAAAAACGGAAACAAAGAAACTGCAGCAAAAGGAAAAGCAAAAACTTCAAAAAGAAAACGAATCTCAACATAAAGTTCACCATTTGAACAATTATTAAACCATCGTTAATGTTTATTTTCAAAATTGATCATTTCCGAAGCAATAGGTTGAGCAAATATATAATTGTTTGTGGAGGTTGGTGCATAAAGAGAAATTACATTAACAAAAGGTGCCCACCTGACAAAGTTCAACGACGCAGTGCATAAAATATAATTAGGTAAGACCTAAAGGTTTTCTATCTCGGCTATACAATTCTAAGAGCTCTATTAGGCGTTTATTGCAATTTGTGCAAAAACGGAAACAAAGAAACTGCAGCAAAAGGAAAAGCAAAAACCTCAAAAAGAAAACGAATCTCAACATAAAGTTCACATTTGAACAATTATTAAACCATCGTTAATGTTTATTTTCAAAATTGATCATTTCCGAAGCAATAGCTTCAGCAAATATATAATTGTTTGTGGAGGTTGGTGCATAAAGAGAAATTACATTAACAAAAGGTGCCCACCTGACAAAGTTCAACGACGCAGTGCATAAAATATAATTAGGTAAGACCTAAAGGTTTTCTATCTCGGCTATACAACTCTAAGAGCTCTATTAGGCGTTTATTGCAATTTGTGCAAAAACGGAAACAAAGAAACTGCAGCAAAAGGAAAAGCAAAAACCTCAAAAAGAAAACGAATCTCAACATAAAGTTCACATTTGAACAATTATTAAACCATCGTTAATGTTTATTTTCAAAATTGATCATTTCCGAAGCAATAGGTTGAGCAAATATATAATTGTTTGTGGAGGTTGGTGCATAAAGAGAAATTACATTAACAAAAGGTGCCCACCTGACAAAGTTCAACGACGCAGTGCATAAAATATAATTAGGTAAGACCTAAAGGTTTTCTATCTCGGCTATACAACTCTAAGAGCTCTATTAGGCGTTTATTGCAATTTGTGCAAAAACGGAAACAAAGAAACTGCAGCAAAAGGAAAAGCAAAAACCTCAAAAAGAAAACGAATCTCAACATAAAGTTCACATTTGAACAATTATTAAACCATCGTTAATGTTTATTTTCAAAATTGATCATTTCCGAAGCAATAGGTTGAGCAAATATATAATTGTTTGTGGAGGTTGGTGCATAAAGAGAAATTACATTAACAAAAGGTGCCCACCTGACAAAGTTCAACGACGCAGTGCATAAAATATAATTAGGTAAGACCTAAAGGTTTTCTATCTCGGCTATACAACTCTAAGAGCTCTATTAGGCGTTTATTGCAATTTGTGCAAAAACGGAAACAAAGAAACTGCAGCAAAAGGAAAAGCAAAAACCTCAAAAAGAAAACGAATCTCAACATAAAGTTCACATTTGAACAATTATTAAACCATCGTTAATGTTTATTTTCAAAATTGATCATTTCCGAAGCAATAGGTTGAGCAAATATATAATTGTTTGTGGAGGTTGGTGCATAAAGAGAAATTACATTAACAAAAGGTGCCCACCTGACAAAGTTCAACGACGCAGTGCATAAAATATAATTAGGTAAGACCTAAAGGTTTTCTATCTCGGCTATACAACTCTAAGAGCTCTATTAGGCGTTTATTGCAATTTGTGCAAAAACGGAAACAAAGAAACTGCAGCAAAAGGAAAAGCAAAAACCTCAAAAAGAAAACGAATCTCAACATAAAGTTCACCATTTGAACAATTATTAAACCATCGTTAATGTTTATTTTCAAAATTGATCATTTCCGAAGCAATAGGTTGAGCAAATATATAATTGTTTGTGGAAGTTGGTGCATAAAGAGAAATTACATTAACAAAAGGTGCCCACCTGACAAAGTTCAACGACGCAATGCATAAAATATAATTAGGTAAGACCTAAAGGTTTTCTATCTCGGCTATACAACTCTAAGAGCTCTATTAGGCGTTTATTGCAATTTGTGCAAAAACGGAAACAAAGAAACTGCAGCAAAAGGAAAAGCAAAAACCTGAAAAAGAAAACGAATCTCAACATAAAGTTCACCATTTGAACAATTATTAAACCATCGTTAATGTTTATTTTCAAAATTGATCATTTCCGAAGCAATAGGTTGAGCAAATATATAATTGTTTGTGGAGGTTGGTGCATAAAGAGAAATTACATTAACAAAAGGTGCCCACCTGACAAAGTTCAACGACGCAGTGCATAAAATATAATTAGGTAAGACCTAAAGGTTTTCTATCTCGGCTATACAACTCTAAGAGCTCTATTAGGCGTTTATTGCAATTTGTGCAAAAACGGAAACAAAGAAACTGCAGCAAAAGGAAAAGCAAAAACCTCAAAAAGAAAACGAATCTCAACATAAAGTTCACCATTTGAACAATTATTAAACCATCGTTAATGTTTATTTTCAAAATTGATCATTTCCGAAGCAATAGGTTGAGCAAATATATAATTGTTTGTGGAGGTTGGTGCATAAAGAGAAATTACATTAACAAAAGGTGCCCACCTGACAAAGTTCAACGACGCAGTGCATAAAATATAATTAGGTAAGACCTAAAGGTTTTCTATCTCGGCTATACAATTCTAAGAGCTCTATTAGGCGTTTATTGCAATTTGTGCAAAAACGGAAACAAAGAAACTGCAGCAAAAGGAAAAGCAAAAACCTGAAAAAGAAAACGAATCTCAACATAAAGTTCACCATTTGAACAATTATTAAACCATCGTTAATGTTTATTTTCAAAATTGATCATTTCCGAAGCAATAGGTTGAGCAAATATATAATTGTTTGTGGAGGTTGGTGCATAAAGAGAAATTACATTAACAAAAGGTGCCCACCTGACAAAGTTCAACGACGCAGTGCATAAAATATAATTAGGTAAGACCTAAAGGTTTTCTATCTCGGCTATACAACTCTAAGAGCTCTATTAGGCGTTTATTGCAATTTGTGCAAAAACGGAAACAAAGAAACTGCAGCAAAAGGAAAAGCAAAAACCTCAAAAAGAAAACGAATCTCAACATAAAGTTCACATTTGAACAATTATTAAACCATCGTTAATGTTTATTTTCAAAATTGATCATTTCCGAAGCAATAGGTTGAGCAAATATATAATTGTTTGTGGAGGTTGGTGCATAAAGAGAAATTACATTAACAAAAGGTGCCCACCTGACAAAGTTCAACGACGCAGTGCATAAAATATAATTAGGTAAGACCTAAAGGTTTTCTATCTCGGCTATACAACTCTAAGAGCTCTATTAGGCGTTTATTGCAATTTGTGCAAAAACGGAAACAAAGAAACTGCAGCAAAAGGAAAAGCAAAAACCTCAAAAAGAAAACGAATCTCAACATAAAGTTCACCATTTGAACAATTATTAAACCATCGTTAATGTTTATTTTCAAAATTGATCATTTCCGAAGCAATAGGTTGAGCAAATATATAATTGTTTGTGGAAGTTGGTGCATAAAGAGAAATTACATTAACAAAAGGTGCCCACCTGACAAAGTTCAACGACGCAATGCATAAAATATAATTAGGTAAGACCTAAAGGTTTTCTATCTCGGCTATACAATTCTAAGAGCTCTATTAGGCGTTTATTGCAATTTGTGCAAAAACGGAAACAAAGAAACTGCAGCAAAAGGAAAAGCAAAAACCTCAAAAAGAAAACGAATCTCAACATAAAGTTCACCATTTGAACAATTATTAAACCATCGTTAATGTTTATTTTCAAAATTGATCATTTCCGAAGCAATAGGTTGAGCAAATATATAATTGTTTGTGGAAGTTGGTGCATAAAGAGAAATTACATTAACAAAAGGTGCCCACCTGACAAAGTTCAACGACGCAATGCATAAAATATAATTAGGTAAGACCTAAAGGTTTTCTATCTCGGCTATACAACTCTAAGAGCTCTATTAGGCGTTTATTGCAATTTGTGCAAAAACGGAAACAAAGAAACTGCAGCAAAAGGAAAAGCAAAAACCTCAAAAAGAAAACGAATCTCAACATAAAGTTCACATTTGAACAATTATTAAACCATCGTTAATGTTTATTTTCAAAATTGATCATTTCCGAAGCAATAGGTTGAGCAAATATATAATTGTTTGTGGAAGTTGGTGCATAAAGAGAAATTACATTAACAAAAGGTGCCCACCTGACAAAGTTCAACGACGCAGTGCATAAAATATAATTAGGTAAGACCTAAAGGTTTTCTATCTCGGCTATACAACTCTAAGAGCTCTATTAGGCGTTTATTGCAATTTGTGCAAAAACGGAAACAAAGAAACTGCAGCAAAAGGAAAAGCAAAAACCTCAAAAAGAAAACGAATCTCAACATAAAGTTCACATTTGAACAATTATTAAACCATCGTTAATGTTTATTTTCAAAATTGATCATTTCCGAAGCAATAGGTTGAGCAAATATATAATTGTTTGTGGAGGTTGGTGCATAAAGAGAAATTACATTAACAAAAGGTGCCCACCTGACAAAGTTCAACGACGCAGTGCATAAAATATAATTAGGTAAGACCTAAAGGTTTTCTATCTCGGCTATACAACTCTAAGAGCTCTATTAGGCGTTTATTGCAATTTGTGCAAAAACGGAAACAAAGAAACTGCAGCAAAAGGAAAAGCAAAAACCTCAAAAAGAAAACGAATCTCAACATAAAGTTCACATTTGAACAATTATTAAACCATCGTTAATGTTTATTTTCAAAATTGATCATTTCCGAAGCAATAGGTTGAGCAAATATATAATTGTTTGTGGAGGTTGGTGCATAAAGAGAAATTACATTAACAAAAGGTGCCCACCTGACAAAGTTCAACGACGCAATGCATAAAATATAATTAGGTAAGACCTAAAGGTTTTCTATCTCGGCTATACAATTCTAAGAGCTCTATTAGGCGTTTATTGCAATTTGTGCAAAAACGGAAACAAAGAAACTGCAGCAAAAGGAAAAGCAAAAACCTCAAAAAGAAAACGAATCTCAACATAAAGTTCACCATTTGAACAATTATTAAACCATCGTTAATGTTTATTTTCAAAATTGATCATTTCCGAAGCAATAGGTTGAGCAAATATATAATTGTTTGTGGAAGTTGGTGCATAAAGAGAAATTACATTAACAAAAGGTGCCCACCTGACAAAGTTCAACGACGCAATGCATAAAATATAATTAGGTAAGACCTAAAGGTTTTCTATCTCGGCTATACAATTCTAAGAGCTCTATTAGGCGTTTATTGCAATTTGTGCAAAAACGGAAACAAAGAAACTGCAGCAAAAGGAAAAGCAAAAACCTCAAAAAGAAAACGAATCTCAACATAAAGTTCACCATTTGAACAATTATTAAACCATCGTTAATGTTTATTTTCAAAATTGATCATTTCCGAAGCAATAGGTTGAGCAAATATATAATTGTTTGTGGAGGTTGGTGCATAAAGAGAAATTACATTAACAAAAGGTGCCCACCTGACAAAGTTCAACGACGCAATGCATAAAATATAATTAGGTAAGACCTAATGGTTTTCTATCTCGGCTATACAATTCTAAGAGCTCTATTAGGCGTTTATTGCAATTTGTGCAAAAACGGAAACAAAGAAACTGCAGCAAAAGGAAAAGCAAAAACCTCAAAAAGAAAACGAATCTCAACATAAAGTTCACCATTTGAACAATTATTAAACCATCGTTAATGTTTATTTTCAAAATTGATCATTTCCGAAGCAATAGGTTGAGCAAATATATAATTGTTTGTGGAAGTTGGTGCATAAAGAGAAATTACATTAACAAAAGGTGCCCACCTGACAAAGTTCAACGACGCAATGCATAAAATATAATTAGGTAAGACCTAAAGGTTCTCTATCTCGGCTATACAACTCTAAGAGCTCTATTAGGCGTTTATTGCAATTTGTGCAAAAACGGAAACAAAGAAACTGCAGCAAAAGGAAAAGCAAAAACCTCAAAAAGAAAACGAATCTCAACATAAAGTTCACATTTGAACAATTATTAAACCATCGTTAATGTTTATTTTCAAAATTGATCATTTCCGAAGCAATAGCTTCAGCAAATATATAATTGTTTGTGGAGGTTGGTGCATAAAGAGAAATTACATTAACAAAAGGTGCCCACCTGACAAAGTTCAACGACGCAGTGCATAAAATATAATTAGGCAAGACCTAAAGGTTCTCTATCTCGGCTATACAACTCTAAGAGCTCTATTAGGCGTTTATTGCAATTTGTGCAAAAACGGAAACAAAGAAACTGCAGCAAAAGGAAAAGCAAAAACCTCAAAAAGAAAACGAATCTCAACATAAAGTTCACCATTTGAACAATTATTAAACCATCGTTAATGTTTATTTTCAAAATTGATCATTTCCGAAGCAATAGGTTGAGCAAATATATAATTGTTTGTGGAAGTTGGTGCATAAAGAGAAATTACATTAACAAAAGGTGCCCACCTGACAAAGTTCAACGACGCAATGCATAAAATATAATTAGGTAAGACCTAAAGGTTCTCTATCTCGGCTATACAACTCTAAGAGCTCTATTAGGCGTTTATTGCAATTTGTGCAAAAACGGAAACAAAGAAACTGCAGCAAAAGGAAAAGCAAAAACCTCAAAAAGAAAACGAATCTCAACATAAAGTTCACATTTGAACAATTATTAAACCATCGTTAATGTTTATTTTCAAAATTGATCATTTCCGAAGCAATAGGTTGAGCAAATATATAATTGTTTGTGGAAGTTGGTGCATAAAGAGAAATTACATTAACAAAAGGTGCCCACCTGACAAAGTTCAACGACGCAATGCATAAAATATAATTAGGTAAGACCTAATGGTTTTCTATCTCGGCTATACAATTCTAAGAGCTCTATTAGGCGTTTATTGCAATTTGTGCAAAAACGGAAACAAAGAAACTGCAGCAAAAGGAAAAGCAAAAACCTCAAAAAGAAAACGAATCTCAACATAAAGTTCACCATTTGAACAATTATTAAACCATCGTTAATGTTTATTTTCAAAATTGATCATTTCCGAAGCAATAGCTTGAGCAAATATATAATTGTTTGTGGAGGTTGGTGCATAAAGAGAAATTACATTAACAAAAGGTGCCCACCTGACAAAGTTCAACGACGCAGTGCATAAAATATAATTAGGTAAGACCTAAAGGTTCTCTATCTCGGCTATACAACTCTAAGAGCTCTATTAGGCGTTTATTGCAATTTGTGCAAAAACGGAAACAAAGAAACTGCAGCAAAAGGAAAAGCAAAAACCTCAAAAAGAAAACGAATCTCAACATAAAGTTCACCATTTGAACAATTATTAAACCATCGTTAATGTTTATTTTCAAAATTGATCATTTCCGAAGCAATAGGTTGAGCAAATATATAATTGTTTGTGGAAGTTGGTGCATAAAGAGAAATTACATTAACAAAAGGTGCCCACCTGACAAAGTTCAACGACGCAATGCATAAAATATAATTAGGTAAGACCTAAAGGTTCTCTATCTCGGCTATACAACTCTAAGAGCTCTATTAGGCGTTTATTGCAATTTGTGCAAAAACGGAAACAAAGAAACTGCAGCAAAAGGAAAAGCAAAAACCTCAAAAAGAAAACGAATCTCAACATAAAGTTCACATTTGAACAATTATTAAACCATCGTTAATGTTTATTTTCAAAATTGATCATTTCCGAAGCAATAGGTTGAGCAAATATATAATTGTTTGTGGAAGTTGGTGCATAAAGAGAAATTACATTAACAAAAGGTGCCCACCTGACAAAGTTCAACGACGCAATGCATAAAATATAATTAGGTAAGACCTAAAGGTTCTCTATCTCGGCTATACAACTCTAAGAGCTCTATTAGGCGTTTATTGCAATTTGTGCAAAAACGGAAACAAAGAAACTGCAGCAAAAGGAAAAGCAAAAACCTCAAAAAGAAAACGAATCTCAACATAAAGTTCACATTTGAACAATTATTAAACCATCGTTAATGTTTATTTTCAAAATTGATCATTTCCGAAGCAATAGGTTGAGCAAATATATAATTGTTTGTGGAAGTTGGTGCATAAAGAGAAATTACATTAACAAAAGGTGCCCACCTGACAAAGTTCAACGACGCAATGCATAAAATATAATTAGGTAAGACCTAATGGTTTTCTATCTCGGCTATACAATTCTAAGAGCTCTATTAGGCGTTTATTGCAATTTGTGCAAAAACGGAAACAAAGAAACTGCAGCAAAAGGAAAAGCAAAAACCTCAAAAAGAAAACGAATCTCAACATAAAGTTCACCATTTGAACAATTATTAAACCATCGTTAATGTTTATTTTCAAAATTGATCATTTCCGAAGCAATAGCTTGAGCAAATATATAATTGTTTGTGGAGGTTGGTGCATAAAGAGAAATTACATTAACAAAAGGTGCCCACCTGACAAAGTTCAACGACGCAATGCATAAAATATAATTAGGTAAGACCTAAAGGTTCTCTATCTCGGCTATACAACTCTAAGAGCTCTATTAGGCGTTTATTGCAATTTGTGCAAAAACGGAAACAAAGAAACTGCAGCAAAAGGAAAAGCAAAAACCTCAAAAAGAAAACGAATCTCAACATAAAGTTCACCATTTGAACAATTATTAAACCATCGTTAATGTTTATTTTCAAAATTGATCATTTCCGAAGCAATAGGTTGAGCAAATATATAATTGTTTGTGGAAGTTGGTGCATAAAGAGAAATTACATTAACAAAAGGTGCCCACCTGACAAAGTTCAACGACGCAGTGCATAAAATATAATTAGGTAAGACCTAAAGGTTTTCTATCTCGGCTATACAACTCTAAGAGCTCTATTAGGCGTTTATTGCAATTTGTGCAAAAACGGAAACAAAGAAACTGCAGCAAAAGGAAAAGCAAAAACTTCAAAAAGAAAACGAATCTCAACATAAAGTTCACATTTGAACAATTATTAAACCATCGTTAATGTTTATTTTCAAAATTGATCATTTCCGAAGCAATAGGTTGAGCAAATATATAATTGTTTGTGGAGGTTGGTGCATAAAGAGAAATTACATTAACAAAAGGTGCCCACCTGACAAAGTTCAACGACGCAATGCATAAAATATAATTAGGTAAGACCTAAAGGTTTTCTATCTCGGCTATACAATTCTAAGAGCTCTATTAGGCGTTTATTGCAATTTGTGCAAAAACGGAAACAAAGAAACTGCAGCAAAAGGAAAAGCAAAAACTTCAAAAAGAAAACGAATCTCAACATAAAGTTCACCATTTGAACAATTATTAAACCATCGTTAATGTTTATTTTCAAAATTGATCATTTCCGAAGCAATAGGTTGAGCAAATATATAATTGTTTGTGGAAGTTGGTGCATAAAGAGAAATTACATTAACAAAAGGTGCCCACCTGACAAAGTTCAACGACGCAATGCATAAAATATAATTAGGTAAGACCTAAAGGTTCTCTATCTCGGCTATACAACTCTAAGAGCTCTATTAGGCGTTTATTGCAATTTGTGCAAAAACGGAAACAAAGAAACTGCAGCAAAAGGAAAAGCAAAAACCTCAAAAAGAAAACGAATCTCAACATAAAGTTCACATTTGAACAATTATTAAACCATCGTTAATGTTTATTTTCAAAATTGATCATTTCCGAAGCAATAGCTTCAGCAAATATATAATTGTTTGTGGAGGTTGGTGCATAAAGAGAAATTACATTAACAAAAGGTGCCCACCTGACAAAGTTCAACGACGCAGTGCATAAAATATAATTAGGTAAGACCTAAAGGTTCTCTATCTCGGCTATACAACTCTAAGAGCTCTATTAGGCGTTTATTGCAATTTGTGCAAAAACGGAAACAAAGAAACTGCAGCAAAAGGAAAAGCAAAAACCTCAAAAAGAAAACGAATCTCAACATAAAGTTCACCATTTGAACAATTATTAAACCATCGTTAATGTTTATTTTCAAAATTGATCATTTCCGAAGCAATAGGTTGAGCAAATATATAATTGTTTGTGGAAGTTGGTGCATAAAGAGAAATTACATTAACAAAAGGTGCCCACCTGACAAAGTTCAACGACGCAATGCATAAAATATAATTAGGTAAGACCTAAAGGTTCTCTATCTCGGCTATACAACTCTAAGAGCTCTATTAGGCGTTTATTGCAATTTGTGCAAAAACGGAAACAAAGAAACTGCAGCAAAAGGAAAAGCAAAAACCTCAAAAAGAAAACGAATCTCAACATAAAGTTCACATTTGAACAATTATTAAACCATCGTTAATGTTTATTTTCAAAATTGATCATTTCCGAAGCAATAGGTTGAGCAAATATATAATTGTTTGTGGAAGTTGGTGCATAAAGAGAAATTACATTAACAAAAGGTGCCCACCTGACAAAGTTCAACGACGCAATGCATAAAATATAATTAGGTAAGACCTAATGGTTTTCTATCTCGGCTATACAATTCTAAGAGCTCTATTAGGCGTTTATTGCAATTTGTGCAAAAACGGAAACAAAGAAACTGCAGCAAAAGGAAAAGCAAAAACCTCAAAAAGAAAACGAATCTCAACATAAAGTTCACCATTTGAACAATTATTAAACCATCGTTAATGTTTATTTTCAAAATTGATCATTTCCGAAGCAATAGCTTGAGCAAATATATAATTGTTTGTGGAGGTTGGTGCATAAAGAGAAATTACATTAACAAAAGGTGCCCACCTGACAAAGTTCAACGACGCAGTGCATAAAATATAATTAGGTAAGACCTAAAGGTTCTCTATCTCGGCTATACAACTCTAAGAGCTCTATTAGGCGTTTATTGCAATTTGTGCAAAAACGGAAACAAAGAAACTGCAGCAAAAGGAAAAGCAAAAACCTCAAAAAGAAAACGAATCTCAACATAAAGTTCACCATTTGAACAATTATTAAACCATCGTTAATGTTTATTTTCAAAATTGATCATTTCCGAAGCAATAGGTTGAGCAAATATATAATTGTTTGTGGAAGTTGGTGCATAAAGAGAAATTACATTAACAAAAGGTGCCCACCTGACAAAGTTCAACGACGCAATGCATAAAATATAATTAGGTAAGACCTAAAGGTT
Source organism: Hololepta plana (assembly GCA_963695495.1). Classification (NCBI taxonomy): domain Eukaryota; kingdom Metazoa; phylum Arthropoda; class Insecta; order Coleoptera; family Histeridae; genus Hololepta; species Hololepta plana. The sequence continues at coordinate 4,713,730 of OY968835.1, forward strand.
CTCTATCTCGGCTATACAACTCTAAGAGCTCTATTAGGCGTTTATTGCAATTTGTGCAAAAACGGAAACAAAGAAACTGCAGCAAAAGGAAAAGCAAAAACCTCAAAAAGAAAACGAATCTCAACATAAAGTTCACATTTGAACAATTATTAAACCATCGTTAATGTTTATTTTCAAAATTGATCATTTCCGAAGCAATAGGTTGAGCAAATATATAATTGTTTGTGGAAGTTGGTGCATAAAGAGAAATTACATTAACAAAAGGTGCCCACCTGACAAAGTTCAACGACGCAATGCATAAAATATAATTAGGTAAGACCTAAAGGTTCTCTATCTCGGCTATACAACTCTAAGAGCTCTATTAGGCGTTTATTGCAATTTGTGCAAAAACGGAAACAAAGAAACTGCAGCAAAAGGAAAAGCAAAAACCTCAAAAAGAAAACGAATCTCAACATAAAGTTCACATTTGAACAATTATTAAACCATCGTTAATGTTTATTTTCAAAATTGATCATTTCCGAAGCAATAGGTTGAGCAAATATATAATTGTTTGTGGAAGTTGGTGCATAAAGAGAAATTACATTAACAAAAGGTGCCCACCTGACAAAGTTCAACGACGCAATGCATAAAATATAATTAGGTAAGACCTAATGGTTTTCTATCTCGGCTATACAATTCTAAGAGCTCTATTAGGCGTTTATTGCAATTTGTGCAAAAACGGAAACAAAGAAACTGCAGCAAAAGGAAAAGCAAAAACCTCAAAAAGAAAACGAATCTCAACATAAAGTTCACCATTTGAACAATTATTAAACCATCGTTAATGTTTATTTTCAAAATTGATCATTTCCGAAGCAATAGCTTGAGCAAATATATAATTGTTTGTGGAGGTTGGTGCATAAAGAGAAATTACATTAACAAAAGGTGCCCACCTGACAAAGTTCAACGACGCAATGCATAAAATATAATTAGGTAAGACCTAAAGGTTCTCTATCTCGGCTATACAACTCTAAGAGCTCTATTAGGCGTTTATTGCAATTTGTGCAAAAACGGAAACAAAGAAACTGCAGCAAAAGGAAAAGCAAAAACCTCAAAAAGAAAACGAATCTCAACATAAAGTTCACCATTTGAACAATTATTAAACCATCGTTAATGTTTATTTTCAAAATTGATCATTTCCGAAGCAATAGGTTGAGCAAATATATAATTGTTTGTGGAAGTTGGTGCATAAAGAGAAATTACATTAACAAAAGGTGCCCACCTGACAAAGTTCAACGACGCAGTGCATAAAATATAATTAGGTAAGACCTAAAGGTTTTCTATCTCGGCTATACAACTCTAAGAGCTCTATTAGGCGTTTATTGCAATTTGTGCAAAAACGGAAACAAAGAAACTGCAGCAAAAGGAAAAGCAAAAACTTCAAAAAGAAAACGAATCTCAACATAAAGTTCACATTTGAACAATTATTAAACCATCGTTAATGTTTATTTTCAAAATTGATCATTTCCGAAGCAATAGGTTGAGCAAATATATAATTGTTTGTGGAGGTTGGTGCATAAAGAGAAATTACATTAACAAAAGGTGCCCACCTGACAAAGTTCAACGACGCAATGCATAAAATATAATTAGGTAAGACCTAAAGGTTTTCTATCTCGGCTATACAATTCTAAGAGCTCTATTAGGCGTTTATTGCAATTTGTGCAAAAACGGAAACAAAGAAACTGCAGCAAAAGGAAAAGCAAAAACTTCAAAAAGAAAACGAATCTCAACATAAAGTTCACCATTTGAACAATTATTAAACCATCGTTAATGTTTATTTTCAAAATTGATCATTTCCGAAGCAATAGGTTGAGCAAATATATAATTGTTTGTGGAGGTTGGTGCATAAAGAGAAATTACATTAACAAAAGGTGCCCACCTGACAAAGTTCAACGACGCAGTGCATAAAATATAATTAGGTAAGACCTAAAGGTTTTCTATCTCGGCTATACAACTCTAAGAGCTCTATTAGGCGTTTATTGCAATTTGTGCAAAAACGGAAACAAAGAAACTGCAGCAAAAGGAAAAGCAAAAACTTCAAAAAGAAAACGAATCTCAACATAAAGTTCACCATTTGAACAATTATTAAACCATCGTTAATGTTTATTTTCAAAATTGATCATTTCCGAAGCAATAGGTTGAGCAAATATATAATTGTTTGTGGAGGTTGGTGCATAAAGAGAAATTACATTAACAAAAGGTGCCCACCTGACAAAGTTCAACGACGCAGTGCATAAAATATAATTAGGTAAGACCTAAAGGTTTTCTATCTCGGCTATACAACTCTAAGAGCTCTATTAGGCGTTTATTGCAATTTGTGCAAAAACGGAAACAAAGAAACTGCAGCAAAAGGAAAAGCAAAAACTTCAAAAAGAAAACGAATCTCAACATAAAGTTCACCATTTGAACAATTATTAAACCATCGTTAATGTTTATTTTCAAAATTGATCATTTCCGAAGCAATAGGTTGAGCAAATATATAATTGTTTGTGGAAGTTGGTGCATAAAGAGAAATTACATTAACAAAAGGTGCCCACCTGACAAAGTTCAACGACGCAGTGCATAAAATATAATTAGGTAAGACCTAAAGGTTTTCTATCTCGGCTATACAACTCTAAGAGCTCTATTAGGCGTTTATTGCAATTTGTGCAAAAACGGAAACAAAGAAACTGCAGCAAAAGGAAAAGCAAAAACTTCAAAAAGAAAACGAATCTCAACATAAAGTTCACCATTTGAACAATTATTAAACCATCGTTAATGTTTATTTTCAAAATTGATCATTTCCGAAGCAATAGGTTGAGCAAATATATAATTGTTTGTGGAGGTTGGTGCATAAAGAGAAATTACATTAACAAAAGGTGCCCACCTGACAAAGTTCAACGACGCAGTGCATAAAATATAATTAGGTAAGACCTAAAGGTTTTCTATCTCGGCTATACAACTCTAAGAGCTCTATTAGGCGTTTATTGCAATTTGTGCAAAAACGGAAACAAAGAAACTGCAGCAAAAGGAAAAGCAAAAACTTCAAAAAGAAAACGAATCTCAACATAAAGTTCACCATTTGAACAATTATTAAACCATCGTTAATGTTTATTTTCAAAATTGATCATTTCCGAAGCAATAGGTTGAGCAAATATATAATTGTTTGTGGAGGTTGGTGCATAAAGAGAAATTACATTAACAAAAGGTGCCCACCTGACAAAGTTCAACGACGCAGTGCATAAAATATAATTAGGTAAGACCTAAAGGTTTTCTATCTCGGCTATACAACTCTAAGAGCTCTATTAGGCGTTTATTGCAATTTGTGCAAAAACGGAAACAAAGAAACTGCAGCAAAAGGAAAAGCAAAAACTTCAAAAAGAAAACGAATCTCAACATAAAGTTCACCATTTGAACAATTATTAAACCATCGTTAATGTTTATTTTCAAAATTGATCATTTCCGAAGCAATAGGTTGAGCAAATATATAATTGTTTGTGGAGGTTGGTGCATAAAGAGAAATTACATTAACAAAAGGTGCCCACCTGACAAAGTTCAACGACGCAGTGCATAAAATATAATTAGGTAAGACCTAAAGGTTTTCTATCTCGGCTATACAACTCTAAGAGCTCTATTAGGCGTTTATTGCAATTTGTGCAAAAACGGAAACAAAGAAACTGCAGCAAAAGGAAAAGCAAAAACTTCAAAAAGAAAACGAATCTCAACATAAAGTTCACCATTTGAACAATTATTAAACCATCGTTAATGTTTATTTTCAAAATTGATCATTTCCGAAGCAATAGGTTGAGCAAATATATAATTGTTTGTGGAAGTTGGTGCATAAAGAGAAATTACATTAACAAAAGGTGCCCACCTGACAAAGTTCAACGACGCAGTGCATAAAATATAATTAGGTAAGACCTAAAGGTTTTCTATCTCGGCTATACAACTCTAAGAGCTCTATTAGGCGTTTATTGCAATTTGTGCAAAAACGGAAACAAAGAAACTGCAGCAAAAGGAAAAGCAAAAACTTCAAAAAGAAAACGAATCTCAACATAAAGTTCACCATTTGAACAATTATTAAACCATCGTTAATGTTTATTTTCAAAATTGATCATTTCCGAAGCAATAGGTTGAGCAAATATATAATTGTTTGTGGAGGTTGGTGCATAAAGAGAAATTACATTAACAAAAGGTGCCCACCTGACAAAGTTCAACGACGCAGTGCATAAAATATAATTAGGTAAGACCTAAAGGTTTTCTATCTCGGCTATACAACTCTAAGAGCTCTATTAGGCGTTTATTGCAATTTGTGCAAAAACGGAAACAAAGAAACTGCAGCAAAAGGAAAAGCAAAAACTTCAAAAAGAAAACGAATCTCAACATAAAGTTCACCATTTGAACAATTATTAAACCATCGTTAATGTTTATTTTCAAAATTGATCATTTCCGAAGCAATAGGTTGAGCAAATATATAATTGTTTGTGGAAGTTGGTGCATAAAGAGAAATTACATTAACAAAAGGTGCCCACCTGACAAAGTTCAACGACGCAATGCATAAAATATAATTAGGTAAGACCTAATGGTTTTCTATCTCGGCTATACAACTCTAAGAGCTCTATTAGGCGTTTATTGCAATTTGTGCAAAAACGGAAACAAAGAAACTGCAGCAAAAGGAAAAGCAAAAACTTCAAAAAGAAAACGAATCTCAACATAAAGTTCACCATTTGAACAATTATTAAACCATCGTTAATGTTTATTTTCAAAATTGATCATTTCCGAAGCAATAGGTTGAGCAAATATATAATTGTTTGTGGAGGTTGGTGCATAAAGAGAAATTACATTAACAAAAGGTGCCCACCTGACAAAGTTCAACGACGCAGTGCATAAAATATAATTAGGTAAGACCTAAAGGTTTTCTATCTCGGCTATACAACTCTAAGAGCTCTATTAGGCGTTTATTGCAATTTGTGCAAAAACGGAAACAAAGAAACTGCAGCAAAAGGAAAAGCAAAAACTTCAAAAAGAAAACGAATCTCAACATAAAGTTCACCATTTGAACAATTATTAAACCATCGTTAATGTTTATTTTCAAAATTGATCATTTCCGAAGCAATAGGTTGAGCAAATATATAATTGTTTGTGGAGGTTGGTGCATAAAGAGAAATTACATTAACAAAAGGTGCCCACCTGACAAAGTTCAACGACGCAGTGCATAAAATATAATTAGGTAAGACCTAAAGGTTTTCTATCTCGGCTATACAACTCTAAGAGCTCTATTAGGCGTTTATTGCAATTTGTGCAAAAACGGAAACAAAGAAACTGCAGCAAAAGGAAAAGCAAAAACTTCAAAAAGAAAACGAATCTCAACATAAAGTTCACCATTTGAACAATTATTAAACCATCGTTAATGTTTATTTTCAAAATTGATCATTTCCGAAGCAATAGGTTGAGCAAATATATAATTGTTTGTGGAAGTTGGTGCATAAGGAGAAATTACATTAACAAAAGGTGCCCACCTGACAAAGTTCAACGACGCAATGCATAAAATATAATTAGGTAAGACCTAATGGTTTTCTATCTCGGCTATACAACTCTAAGAGCTCTATTAGGCGTTTATTGCAATTTGTGCAAAAACGGAAACAAAGAAACTGCAGCAAAAGGAAAAGCAAAAACTTCAAAAAGAAAACGAATCTCAACATAAAGTTCACCATTTGAACAATTATTAAACCATCGTTAATGTTTATTTTCAAAATTGATCATTTCCGAAGCAATAGGTTGAGCAAATATATAATTGTTTGTGGAGGTTGGTGCATAAAGAGAAATTACATTAACAAAAGGTGCCCACCTGACAAAGTTCAACGACGCAGTGCATAAAATATAATTAGGTAAGACCTAAAGGTTTTCTATCTCGGCTATACAACTCTAAGAGCTCTATTAGGCGTTTATTGCAATTTGTGCAAAAACGGAAACAAAGAAACTGCAGCAAAAGGAAAAGCAAAAACTTCAAAAAGAAAACGAATCTCAACATAAAGTTCACCATTTGAACAATTATTAAACCATCGTTAATGTTTATTTTCAAAATTGATCATTTCCGAAGCAATAGGTTGAGCAAATATATAATTGTTTGTGGAGGTTGGTGCATAAAGAGAAATTACATTAACAAAAGGTGCCCACCTGACAAAGTTCAACGACGCAGTGCATAAAATATAATTAGGTAAGACCTAAAGGTTTTCTATCTCGGCTATACAACTCTAAGAGCTCTATTAGGCGTTTATTGCAATTTGTGCAAAAACGGAAACAAAGAAACTGCAGCAAAAGGAAAAGCAAAAACTTCAAAAAGAAAACGAATCTCAACATAAAGTTCACCATTTGAACAATTATTAAACCATCGTTAATGTTTATTTTCAAAATTGATCATTTCCGAAGCAATAGGTTGAGCAAATATATAATTGTTTGTGGAAGTTGGTGCATAAAGAGAAATTACATTAACAAAAGGTGCCCACCTGACAAAGTTCAACGACGCAATGCATAAAATATAATTAGGTAAGACCTAATGGTTTTCTATCTCGGCTATACAATTCTAAGAGCTCTATTAGGCGTTTATTGCAATTTGTGCAAAAACGGAAACAAAGAAACTGCAGCAAAAGGAAAAGCAAAAACCTCAAAAAGAAAACGAATCTCAACATAAAGTTCACCATTTGAACAATTATTAAACCATCGTTAATGTTTATTTTCAAAATTGATCATTTCCGAAGCAATAGGTTGAGCAAATATATAATTGTTTGTGGAAGTTGGTGCATAAAGAGAAATTACATTAACAAAAGGTGCCCACCTGACAAAGTTCAACGACGCAATGCATAAAATATAATTAGGTAAGACCTAAAGGTTCTCTATCTCGGCTATACAACTCTAAGAGCTCTATTAGGCGTTTATTGCAATTTGTGCAAAAACGGAAACAAAGAAACTGCAGCAAAAGGAAAAGCAAAAACCTCAAAAAGAAAACGAATCTCAACATAAAGTTCACATTTGAACAATTATTAAACCATCGTTAATGTTTATTTTCAAAATTGATCATTTCCGAAGCAATAGCTTGAGCAAATATATAATTGTTTGTGGAGGTTGGTGCATAAAGAGAAATTACATTAACAAAAGGTGCCCACCTGACAAAGTTCAACGACGCAATGCATAAAATATAATTAGGTAAGACCTAATGGTTTTCTATCTCGGCTATACAATTCTAAGAGCTCTATTAGGCGTTTATTGCAATTTGTGCAAAAACGGAAACAAAGAAACTGCAGCAAAAGGAAAAGCAAAAACCTCAAAAAGAAAACGAATCTCAACATAAAGTTCACATTTGAACAATTATTAAACCATCGTTAATGTTTATTTTCAAAATTGATCATTTCCGAAGCAATAGCTTGAGCAAATATATAATTGTTTGTGGAAGTTGGTGCATAAAGAGAAATTACATTAACAAAAGGTGCCCACCTGACAAAGTTCAACGACGCAATGCATAAAATATAATTAGGTAAGACCTAATGGTTTTCTATCTCGGCTATACAATTCTAAGAGCTCTATTAGGCGTTTATTGCAATTTGTGCAAAAACGGAAACAAAGAAACTGCAGCAAAAGGAAAAGCAAAAACCTCAAAAAGAAAACGAATCTCAACATAAAGTTCACCATTTGAACAATTATTAAACCATCGTTAATGTTTATTTTCAAAATTGATCATTTCCGAAGCAATAGGTTGAGCAAATATATAATTGTTTGTGGAAGTTGGTGCATAAAGAGAAATTACATTAACAAAAGGTGCCCACCTGACAAAGTTCAACGACGCAATGCATAAAATATAATTAGGTAAGACCTAAAGGTTCTCTATCTCGGCTATACAACTCTAAGAGCTCTATTAGGCGTTTATTGCAATTTGTGCAAAAACGGAAACAAAGAAACTGCAGCAAAAGGAAAAGCAAAAACCTCAAAAAGAAAACGAATCTCAACATAAAGTTCACATTTGAACAATTATTAAACCATCGTTAATGTTTATTTTCAAAATTGATCATTTCCGAAGCAATAGCTTCAGCAAATATATAATTGTTTGTGGAGGTTGGTGCATAAAGAGAAATTACATTAACAAAAGGTGCCCACCTGACAAAGTTCAACGACGCAGTGCATAAAATATAATTAGGTAAGACCTAAAGGTTCTCTATCTCGGCTATACAACTCTAAGAGCTCTATTAGGCGTTTATTGCAATTTGTGCAAAAACGGAAACAAAGAAACTGCAGCAAAAGGAAAAGCAAAAACCTCAAAAAGAAAACGAATCTCAACATAAAGTTCACCATTTGAACAATTATTAAACCATCGTTAATGTTTATTTTCAAAATTGATCATTTCCGAAGCAATAGGTTGAGCAAATATATAATTGTTTGTGGAAGTTGGTGCATAAAGAGAAATTACATTAACAAAAGGTGCCCACCTGACAAAGTTCAACGACGCAATGCATAAAATATAATTAGGTAAGACCTAAAGGTTCTCTATCTCGGCTATACAACTCTAAGAGCTCTATTAGGCGTTTATTGCAATTTGTGCAAAAACGGAAACAAAGAAACTGCAGCAAAAGGAAAAGCAAAAACCTCAAAAAGAAAACGAATCTCAACATAAAGTTCACATTTGAACAATTATTAAACCATCGTTAATGTTTATTTTCAAAATTGATCATTTCCGAAGCAATAGGTTGAGCAAATATATAATTGTTTGTGGAAGTTGGTGCATAAAGAGAAATTACATTAACAAAAGGTGCCCACCTGACAAAGTTCAACGACGCAATGCATAAAATATAATTAGGTAAGACCTAATGGTTTTCTATCTCGGCTATACAATTCTAAGAGCTCTATTAGGCGTTTATTGCAATTTGTGCAAAAACGGAAACAAAGAAACTGCAGCAAAAGGAAAAGCAAAAACCTCAAAAAGAAAACGAATCTCAACATAAAGTTCACCATTTGAACAATTATTAAACCATCGTTAATGTTTATTTTCAAAATTGATCATTTCCGAAGCAATAGCTTGAGCAAATATATAATTGTTTGTGGAGGTTGGTGCATAAAGAGAAATTACATTAACAAAAGGTGCCCACCTGACAAAGTTCAACGACGCAGTGCATAAAATATAATTAGGTAAGACCTAAAGGTTCTCTATCTCGGCTATACAACTCTAAGAGCTCTATTAGGCGTTTATTGCAATTTGTGCAAAAACGGAAACAAAGAAACTGCAGCAAAAGGAAAAGCAAAAACCTCAAAAAGAAAACGAATCTCAACATAAAGTTCACCATTTGAACAATTATTAAACCATCGTTAATGTTTATTTTCAAAATTGATCATTTCCGAAGCAATAGGTTGAGCAAATATATAATTGTTTGTGGAAGTTGGTGCATAAAGAGAAATTACATTAACAAAAGGTGCCCACCTGACAAAGTTCAACGACGCAATGCATAAAATATAATTAGGTAAGACCTAATGGTTTTCTATCTCGGCTATACAATTCTAAGAGCTCTATTAGGCGTTTATTGCAATTTGTGCAAAAACGGAAACAAAGAAACTGCAGCAAAAGGAAAAGCAAAAACCTCAAAAAGAAAACGAATCTCAACATAAAGTTCACCATTTGAACAATTATTAAACCATCGTTAATGTTTATTTTCAAAATTGATCATTTCCGAAGCAATAGCTTGAGCAAATATATAATTGTTTGTGGAGGTTGGTGCATAAAGAGAAATTACATTAACAAAAGGTGCCCACCTGACAAAGTTCAACGACGCAGTGCATAAAATATAATTAGGTAAGACCTAAAGGTTCTCTATCTCGGCTATACAACTCTAAGAGCTCTATTAGGCGTTTATTGCAATTTGTGCAAAAACGGAAACAAAGAAACTGCAGCAAAAGGAAAAGCAAAAACCTCAAAAAGAAAACGAATCTCAACATAAAGTTCACCATTTGAACAATTATTAAACCATCGTTAATGTTTATTTTCAAAATTGATCATTTCCGAAGCAATAGGTTGAGCAAATATATAATTGTTTGTGGAAGTTGGTGCATAAAGAGAAATTACATTAACAAAAGGTGCCCACCTGACAAAGTTCAACGACGCAATGCATAAAATATAATTAGGTAAGACCTAATGGTTTTCTATCTCGGCTATACAATTCTAAGAGCTCTATTAGGCGTTTATTGCAATTTGTGCAAAAACGGAAACAAAGAAACTGCAGCAAAAGGAAAAGCAAAAACCTCAAAAAGAAAACGAATCTCAACATAAAGTTCACCATTTGAACAATTATTAAACCATCGTTAATGTTTATTTTCAAAATTGATCATTTCCGAAGCAATAGCTTGAGCAAATATATAATTGTTTGTGGAGGTTGGTGCATAAAGAGAAATTACATTAACAAAAGGTGCCCACCTGACAAAGTTCAACGACGCAATGCATAAAATATAATTAGGTAAGACCTAAAGGTTCTCTATCTCGGCTATACAATTCTAAGAGCTCTATTAGGCGTTTATTGCAATTTGTGCAAAAACGGAAACAAAGAAACTGCAGCAAAAGGAAAAGCAAAAACCTCAAAAAGAAAACGAATCTCAACATAAAGTTCACCATTTGAACAATTATTAAACCATCGTTAATGTTTATTTTCAAAATTGATCATTTCCGAAGCAATAGCTTGAGCAAATATATAATTGTTTGTGGAGGTTGGTGCATAAAGAGAAATTACATTAACAAAAGGTGCCCACCTGACAAAGTTCAACGACGCAGTGCATAAAATATAATTAGGTAAGACCTAATGGTTTTCTATCTCGGCTATACAACTCTAAGAGCTCTATTAGGCGTTTATTGCAATTTGTGCAAAAACGGAAACAAAGAAACTGCAGCAAAAGGAAAAGCAAAAACCTCAAAAAGAAAACGAATCTCAACATAAAGTTCACCATTTGAACAATTATTAAACCATCGTTAATGTTTATTTTCAAAATTGATCATTTCCGAAGCAATAGCTTGAGCAAATATATAATTGTTTGTGGAGGTTGGTGCATAAAGAGAAATTACATTAACAAAAGGTGCCCACCTGACAAAGTTCAACGACGCAGTGCATAAAATATAATTAGGTAAGACCTAAAGGTTCTCTATCTCGGCTATACAATTCTAAGAGCTCTATTAGGCGTTTATTGCAATTTGTGCAAAAACGGAAACAAAGAAACTGCAGCAAAAGGAAAAGCAAAAACCTCAAAAAGAAAACGAATCTCAACATAAAGTTCACCATTTGAACAATTATTAAACCATCGTTAATGTTTATTTTCAAAATTGATCATTTCCGAAGCAATAGGTTGAGCAAATATATAATTGTTTGTGGAAGTTGGTGCATAAAGAGAAATTACATTAACAAAAGGTGCCCACCTGACAAAGTTCAACGACGCAATGCATAAAATATAATTAGGTAAGACCTAATGGTTTTCTATCTCGGCTATACAATTCTAAGAGCTCTATTAGGCGTTTATTGCAATTTGTGCAAAAACGGAAACAAAGAAACTGCAGCAAAAGGAAAAGCAAAAACCTCAAAAAGAAAACGAATCTCAACATAAAGTTCACCATTTGAACAATTATTAAACCATCGTTAATGTTTATTTTCAAAATTGATCATTTCCGAAGCAATAGCTTGAGCAAATATATAATTGTTTGTGGAGGTTGGTGCATAAAGAGAAATTACATTAACAAAAGGTGCCCACCTGACAAAGTTCAACGACGCAGTGCATAAAATATAATTAGGTAAGACCTAATGGTTTTCTATCTCGGCTATACAACTCTAAGAGCTCTATTAGGCGTTTATTGCAATTTGTGCAAAAACGGAAACAAAGAAACTGCAGCAAAAGGAAAAGCAAAAACCTCAAAAAGAAAACGAATCTCAACATAAAGTTCACCATTTGAACAATTATTAAACCATCGTTAATGTTTATTTTCAAAATTGATCATTTCCGAAGCAATAGGTTGAGCAAATATATAATTGTTTGTGGAAGTTGGTGCATAAAGAGAAATTACATTAACAAAAGGTGCCCACCTGACAAAGTTCAACGACGCAGTGCATAAAATATAATTAGGTAAGACCTAAAGGTTTTCTATCTCGGCTATACAACTCTAAGAGCTCTATTAGGCGTTTATTGCAATTTGTGCAAAAACGGAAACAAAGAAACTGCAGCAAAAGGAAAAGCAAAAACTTCAAAAAGAAAACGAATCTCAACATAAAGTTCACCATTTGAACAATTATTAAACCATCGTTAATGTTTATTTTCAAAATTGATCATTTCCGAAGCAATAGCTTGAGCAAATATATAATTGTTTGTGGAGGTTGGTGCATAAAGAGAAATTACATTAACAAAAGGTGCCCACCTGACAAAGTTCAACGACGCAGTGCATAAAATATAATTAGGTAAGACCTAATGGTTTTCTATCTCGGCTATACAACTCTAAGAGCTCTATTAGGCGTTTATTGCAATTTGTGCAAAAACGGAAACAAAGAAACTGCAGCAAAAGGAAAAGCAAAAACCTCAAAAAGAAAACGAATCTCAACATAAAGTTCACCATTTGAACAATTATTAAACCATCGTTAATGTTTATTTTCAAAATTGATCATTTCCGAAGCAATAGCTTGAGCAAATATATAATTGTTTGTGGAGGTTGGTGCATAAAGAGAAATTACATTAACAAAAGGTGCCCACCTGACAAAGTTCAACGACGCAGTGCATAAAATATAATTAGGTAAGACCTAAAGGTTCTCTATCTCGGCTATACAATTCTAAGAGCTCTATTAGGCGTTTATTGCAATTTGTGCAAAAACGGAAACAAAGAAACTGCAGCAAAAGGAAAAGCAAAAACCTCAAAAAGAAAACGAATCTCAACATAAAGTTCACCATTTGAACAATTATTAAACCATCGTTAATGTTTATTTTCAAAATTGATCATTTCCGAAGCAATAGGTTGAGCAAATATATAATTGTTTGTGGAAGTTGGTGCATAAAGAGAAATTACATTAACAAAAGGTGCCCACCTGACAAAGTTCAACGACGCAATGCATAAAATATAATTAGGTAAGACCTAATGGTTTTCTATCTCGGCTATACAATTCTAAGAGCTCTATTAGGCGTTTATTGCAATTTGTGCAAAAACGGAAACAAAGAAACTGCAGCAAAAGGAAAAGCAAAAACCTCAAAAAGAAAACGAATCTCAACATAAAGTTCACCATTTGAACAATTATTAAACCATCGTTAATGTTTATTTTCAAAATTGATCATTTCCGAAGCAATAGCTTGAGCAAATATATAATTGTTTGTGGAGGTTGGTGCATAAAGAGAAATTACATTAACAAAAGGTGCCCACCTGACAAAGTTCAACGACGCAGTGCATAAAATATAATTAGGTAAGACCTAATGGTTTTCTATCTCGGCTATACAACTCTAAGAGCTCTATTAGGCGTTTATTGCAATTTGTGCAAAAACGGAAACAAAGAAACTGCAGCAAAAGGAAAAGCAAAAACCTCAAAAAGAAAACGAATCTCAACATAAAGTTCACCATTTGAACAATTATTAAACCATCGTTAATGTTTATTTTCAAAATTGATCATTTCCGAAGCAATAGGTTGAGCAAATATATAATTGTTTGTGGAAGTTGGTGCATAAAGAGAAATTACATTAACAAAAGGTGCCCACCTGACAAAGTTCAACGACGCAGTGCATAAAATATAATTAGGTAAGACCTAAAGGTTTTCTATCTCGGCTATACAACTCTAAGAGCTCTATTAGGCGTTTATTGCAATTTGTGCAAAAACGGAAACAAAGAAACTGCAGCAAAAGGAAAAGCAAAAACTTCAAAAAGAAAACGAATCTCAACATAAAGTTCACATTTGAACAATTATTAAACCATCGTTAATGTTTATTTTCAAAATTGATCATTTCCGAAGCAATAGGTTGAGCAAATATATAATTGTTTGTGGAGGTTGGTGCATAAAGAGAAATTACATTAACAAAAGGTGCCCACCTGACAAAGTTCAACGACGCAATGCATAAAATATAATTAGGTAAGACCTAAAGGTTTTCTATCTCGGCTATACAATTCTAAGAGCTCTATTAGGCGTTTATTGCAATTTGTGCAAAAACGGAAACAAAGAAACTGCAGCAAAAGGAAAAGCAAAAACTTCAAAAAGAAAACGAATCTCAACATAAAGTTCACCATTTGAACAATTATTAAACCATCGTTAATGTTTATTTTCAAAATTGATCATTTCCGAAGCAATAGGTTGAGCAAATATATAATTGTTTGTGGAGGTTGGTGCATAAAGAGAAATTACATTAACAAAAGGTGCCCACCTGACAAAGTTCAACGACGCAGTGCATAAAATATAATTAGGTAAGACCTAATGGTTTTCTATCTCGGCTATACAACTCTAAGAGCTCTATTAGGCGTTTATTGCAATTTGTGCAAAAACGGAAACAAAGAAACTGCAGCAAAAGGAAAAGCAAAAACTTCAAAAAGAAAACGAATCTCAACATAAAGTTCACCATTTGAACAATTATTAAACCATCGTTAATGTTTATTTTCAAAATTGATCATTTCCGAAGCAATAGGTTGAGCAAATATATAATTGTTTGTGGAGGTTGGTGCATAAAGAGAAATTACATTAACAAAAGGTGCCCACCTGACAAAGTTCAACGACGCAATGCATAAAATATAATTAGGTAAGACCTAAAGGTTTTCTATCTCGGCTATACAACTCTAAGAGCTCTATTAGGCGTTTATTGCAATTTGTGCAAAAACGGAAACAAAGAAACTGCAGCAAAAGGAAAAGCAAAAACTTCAAAAAGAAAACGAATCTCAACATAAAGTTCACCATTTGAACAATTATTAAACCATCGTTAATGTTTATTTTCAAAATTGATCATTTCCGAAGCAATAGGTTGAGCAAATATATAATTGTTTGTGGAGGTTGGTGCATAAAGAGAAATTACATTAACAAAAGGTGCCCACCTGACAAAGTTCAACGACGCAGTGCATAAAATATAATTAGGTAAGACCTAAAGGTTTTCTATCTCGGCTATACAACTCTAAGAGCTCTATTAGGCGTTTATTGCAATTTGTGCAAAAACGGAAACAAAGAAACTGCAGCAAAAGGAAAAGCAAAAACTTCAAAAAGAAAACGAATCTCAACATAAAGTTCACCATTTGAACAATTATTAAACCATCGTTAATGTTTATTTTCAAAATTGATCATTTCCGAAGCAATAGGTTGAGCAAATATATAATTGTTTGTGGAGGTTGGTGCATAAAGAGAAATTACATTAACAAAAGGTGCCCACCTGACAAAGTTCAACGACGCAGTGCATAAAATATAATTAGGTAAGACCTAAAGGTTTTCTATCTCGGCTATACAACTCTAAGAGCTCTATTAGGCGTTTATTGCAATTTGTGCAAAAACGGAAACAAAGAAACTGCAGCAAAAGGAAAAGCAAAAACTTCAAAAAGAAAACGAATCTCAACATAAAGTTCACCATTTGAACAATTATTAAACCATCGTTAATGTTTATTTTCAAAATTGATCATTTCCGAAGCAATAGGTTGAGCAAATATATAATTGTTTGTGGAGGTTGGTGCATAAAGAGAAATTACATTAACAAAAGGTGCCCACCTGACAAAGTTCAACGACGCAGTGCATAAAATATAATTAGGTAAGACCTAAAGGTTTTCTATCTCGGCTATACAACTCTAAGAGCTCTATTAGGCGTTTATTGCAATTTGTGCAAAAACGGAAACAAAGAAACTGCAGCAAAAGGAAAAGCAAAAACTTCAAAAAGAAAACGAATCTCAACATAAAGTTCACCATTTGAACAATTATTAAACCATCGTTAATGTTTATTTTCAAAATTGATCATTTCCGAAGCAATAGGTTGAGCAAATATATAATTGTTTGTGGAGGTTGGTGCATAAAGAGAAATTACATTAACAAAAGGTGCCCACCTGACAAAGTTCAACGACGCAGTGCATAAAATATAATTAGGTAAGACCTAAAGGTTTTCTATCTCGGCTATACAACTCTAAGAGCTCTATTAGGCGTTTATTGCAATTTGTGCAAAAACGGAAACAAAGAAACTGCAGCAAAAGGAAAAGCAAAAACCTCAAAAAGAAAACGAATCTCAACATAAAGTTCACCATTTGAACAATTATTAAACCATCGTTAATGTTTATTTTCAAAATTGATCATTTCCGAAGCAATAGGTTGAGCAAATATATAATTGTTTGTGGAAGTTGGTGCATAAAGAGAAATTACATTAACAAAAGGTGCCCACCTGACAAAGTTCAACGACGCAATGCATAAAATATAATTAGGTAAGACCTAAAGGTTTTCTATCTCGGCTATACAATTCTAAGAGCTCTATTAGGCGTTTATTGCAATTTGTGCAAAAACGGAAACAAAGAAACTGCAGCAAAAGGAAAAGCAAAAACCTCAAAAAGAAAACGAATCTCAACATAAAGTTCACCATTTGAACAATTATTAAACCATCGTTAATGTTTATTTTCAAAATTGATCATTTCCGAAGCAATAGGTTGAGCAAATATATAATTGTTTGTGGAGGTTGGTGCATAAAGAGAAATTACATTAACAAAAGGTGCCCACCTGACAAAGTTCAACGACGCAATGCATAAAATATAATTAGGTAAGACCTAATGGTTTTCTATCTCGGCTATACAATTCTAAGAGCTCTATTAGGCGTTTATTGCAATTTGTGCAAAAACGGAAACAAAGAAACTGCAGCAAAAGGAAAAGCAAAAACCTCAAAAAGAAAACGAATCTCAACATAAAGTTCACCATTTGAACAATTATTAAACCATCGTTAATGTTTATTTTCAAAATTGATCATTTCCGAAGCAATAGGTTGAGCAAATATATAATTGTTTGTGGAAGTTGGTGCATAAAGAGAAATTACATTAACAAAAGGTGCCCACCTGACAAAGTTCAACGACGCAATGCATAAAATATAATTAGGTAAGACCTAAAGGTTCTCTATCTCGGCTATACAACTCTAAGAGCTCTATTAGGCGTTTATTGCAATTTGTGCAAAAACGGAAACAAAGAAACTGCAGCAAAAGGAAAAGCAAAAACCTCAAAAAGAAAACGAATCTCAACATAAAGTTCACATTTGAACAATTATTAAACCATCGTTAATGTTTATTTTCAAAATTGATCATTTCCGAAGCAATAGGTTGAGCAAATATATAATTGTTTGTGGAAGTTGGTGCATAAAGAGAAATTACATTAACAAAAGGTGCCCACCTGACAAAGTTCAACGACGCAATGCATAAAATATAATTAGGTAAGACCTAAAGGTTCTCTATCTCGGCTATACAATTCTAAGAGCTCTATTAGGCGTTTATTGCAATTTGTGCAAAAACGGAAACAAAGAAACTGCAGCAAAAGGAAAAGCAAAAACCTCAAAAAGAAAACGAATCTCAACATAAAGTTCACCATTTGAACAATTATTAAACCATCGTTAATGTTTATTTTCAAAATTGATCATTTCCGAAGCAATAGGTTGAGCAAATATATAATTGTTTGTGGAAGTTGGTGCATAAAGAGAAATTACATTAACAAAAGGTGCCCACCTGACAAAGTTCAACGACGCAATGCATAAAATATAATTAGGTAAGACCTAAAGGTTTTCTATCTCGGCTATACAATTCTAAGAGCTCTATTAGGCGTTTATTGCAATTTGTGCAAAAACGGAAACAAAGAAACTGCAGCAAAAGGAAAAGCAAAAACCTCAAAAAGAAAACGAATCTCAACATAAAGTTCACCATTTGAACAATTATTAAACCATCGTTAATGTTTATTTTCAAAATTGATCATTTCCGAAGCAATAGGTTGAGCAAATATATAATTGTTTGTGGAAGTTGGTGCATAAAGAGAAATTACATTAACAAAAGGTGCCCACCTGACAAAGTTCAACGACGCAATGCATAAAATATAATTAGGTAAGACCTAAAGGTTCTCTATCTCGGCTATACAACTCTAAGAGCTCTATTAGGCGTTTATTGCAATTTGTGCAAAAACGGAAACAAAGAAACTGCAGCAAAAGGAAAAGCAAAAACCTCAAAAGGAAAACGAATCTCAACATAAAGTTCACATTTGAACAATTATTAAACCATCGTTAATGTTTATTTTCAAAATTGATCATTTCCGAAGCAATAGGTTGAGCAAATATATAATTGTTTGTGGAAGTTGGTGCATAAAGAGAAATTACATTAACAAAAGGTGCCCACCTGACAAAGTTCAACGACGCAATGCATAAAATATAATTAGGTAAGACCTAAAGGTTCTCTATCTCGGCTATACAACTCTAAGAGCTCTATTAGGCGTTTATTGCAATTTGTGCAAAAACGGAAACAAAGAAACTGCAGCAAAAGGAAAAGCAAAAACCTCAAAAAGAAAACGAATCTCAACATAAAGTTCACATTTGAACAATTATTAAACCATCGTTAATGTTTATTTTCAAAATTGATCATTTCCGAAGCAATAGGTTGAGCAAATATATAATTGTTTGTGGAAGTTGGTGCATAAAGAGAAATTACATTAACAAAAGGTGCCCACCTGACAAAGTTCAACGACGCAATGCATAAAATATAATTAGGTAAGACCTAAAGGTTTTCTATCTCGGCTATACAATTCTAAGAGCTCTATTAGGCGTTTATTGCAATTTGTGCAAAAACGGAAACAAAGAAACTGCAGCAAAAGGAAAAGCAAAAACCTCAAAAAGAAAACGAATCTCAACATAAAGTTCACCATTTGAACAATTATTAAACCATCGTTAATGTTTATTTTCAAAATTGATCATTTCCGAAGCAATAGGTTGAGCAAATATATAATTGTTTGTGGAAGTTGGTGCATAAAGAGAAATTACATTAACAAAAGGTGCCCACCTGACAAAGTTCAACGACGCAATGCATAAAATATAATTAGGTAAGACCTAAAGGTTTTCTATCTCGGCTATACAATTCTAAGAGCTCTATTAGGCGTTTATTGCAATTTGTGCAAAAACGGAAACAAAGAAACTGCAGCAAAAGGAAAAGCAAAAACCTCAAAAAGAAAACGAATCTCAACATAAAGTTCACCATTTGAACAATTATTAAACCATCGTTAATGTTTATTTTCAAAATTGATCATTTCCGAAGCAATAGGTTGAGCAAATATATAATTGTTTGTGGAGGTTGGTGCATAAAGAGAAATTACATTAACAAAAGGTGCCCACCTGACAAAGTTCAACGACGCAATGCATAAAATATAATTAGGTAAGACCTAAAGGTTCTCTATCTCGGCTATACAACTCTAAGAGCTCTATTAGGCGTTTATTGCAATTTGTGCAAAAACGGAAACAAAGAAACTGCAGCAAAAGGAAAAGCAAAAACCTCAAAAAGAAAACGAATCTCAACATAAAGTTCACATTTGAACAATTATTAAACCATCGTTAATGTTTATTTTCAAAATTGATCATTTCCGAAGCAATAGGTTGAGCAAATATATAATTGTTTGTGGAAGTTGGTGCATAAAGAGAAATTACATTAACAAAAGGTGCCCACCTGACAAAGTTCAACGACGCAATGCATAAAATATAATTAGGTAAGACCTAAAGGTTTTCTATCTCGGCTATACAATTCTAAGAGCTCTATTAGGCGTTTATTGCAATTTGTGCAAAAACGGAAACAAAGAAACTGCAGCAAAAGGAAAAGCAAAAACCTCAAAAAGAAAACGAATCTCAACATAAAGTTCACCATTTGAACAATTATTAAACCATCGTTAATGTTTATTTTCAAAATTGATCATTTCCGAAGCAATAGGTTGAGCAAATATATAATTGTTTGTGGAGGTTGGTGCATAAAGAGAAATTACATTAACAAAAGGTGCCCACCTGACAAAGTTCAACGACGCAGTGCATAAAATATAATTAGGTAAGACCTAAAGGTTTTCTATCTCGGCTATACAACTCTAAGAGCTCTATTAGGCGTTTATTGCAATTTGTGCAAAAACGGAAACAAAGAAACTGCAGCAAAAGGAAAAGCAAAAACCTCAAAAAGAAAACGAATCTCAACATAAAGTTCACCATTTGAACAATTATTAAACCATCGTTAATGTTTATTTTCAAAATTGATCATTTCCGAAGCAATAGGTTGAGCAAATATATAATTGTTTGTGGAAGTTGGTGCATAAAGAGAAATTACATTAACAAAAGGTGCCCACCTGACAAAGTTCAACGACGCAATGCATAAAATATAATTAGGTAAGACCTAAAGGTTTTCTATCTCGGCTATACAATTCTAAGAGCTCTATTAGGCGTTTATTGCAATTTGTGCAAAAACGGAAACAAAGAAACTGCAGCAAAAGGAAAAGCAAAAACCTCAAAAAGAAAACGAATCTCAACATAAAGTTCACCATTTGAACAATTATTAAACCATCGTTAATGTTTATTTTCAAAATTGATCATTTCCGAAGCAATAGGTTGAGCAAATATATAATTGTTTGTGGAGGTTGGTGCATAAAGAGAAATTACATTAACAAAAGGTGCCCACCTGACAAAGTTCAACGACGCAATGCATAAAATATAATTAGGTAAGACCTAATGGTTTTCTATCTCGGCTATACAATTCTAAGAGCTCTATTAGGCGTTTATTGCAATTTGTGCAAAAACGGAAACAAAGAAACTGCAGCAAAAGGAAAAGCAAAAACCTCAAAAAGAAAACGAATCTCAACATAAAGTTCACCATTTGAACAATTATTAAACCATCGTTAATGTTTATTTTCAAAATTGATCATTTCCGAAGCAATAGGTTGAGCAAATATATAATTGTTTGTGGAAGTTGGTGCATAAAGAGAAATTACATTAACAAAAGGTGCCCACCTGACAAAGTTCAACGACGCAATGCATAAAATATAATTAGGTAAGACCTAAAGGTTCTCTATCTCGGCTATACAACTCTAAGAGCTCTATTAGGCGTTTATTGCAATTTGTGCAAAAACGGAAACAAAGAAACTGCAGCAAAAGGAAAAGCAAAAACCTCAAAAAGAAA
The DNA here is from genome assembly GCA_963695495.1 of Hololepta plana. Classification (NCBI taxonomy): domain Eukaryota; kingdom Metazoa; phylum Arthropoda; class Insecta; order Coleoptera; family Histeridae; genus Hololepta; species Hololepta plana. The sequence goes on from OY968835.1 coordinate 4,734,887, forward strand.
ACGAATCTCAACATAAAGTTCACATTTGAACAATTATTAAACCATCGTTAATGTTTATTTTCAAAATTGATCATTTCCGAAGCAATAGGTTGAGCAAATATATAATTGTTTGTGGAAGTTGGTGCATAAAGAGAAATTACATTAACAAAAGGTGCCCACCTGACAAAGTTCAACGACGCAATGCATAAAATATAATTAGGTAAGACCTAAAGGTTCTCTATCTCGGCTATACAACTCTAAGAGCTCTATTAGGCGTTTATTGCAATTTGTGCAAAAACGGAAACAAAGAAACTGCAGCAAAAGGAAAAGCAAAAACCTCAAAAAGAAAACGAATCTCAACATAAAGTTCACATTTGAACAATTATTAAACCATCGTTAATGTTTATTTTCAAAATTGATCATTTCCGAAGCAATAGGTTGAGCAAATATATAATTGTTTGTGGAAGTTGGTGCATAAAGAGAAATTACATTAACAAAAGGTGCCCACCTGACAAAGTTCAACGACGCAATGCATAAAATATAATTAGGTAAGACCTAAAGGTTCTCTATCTCGGCTATACAACTCTAAGAGCTCTATTAGGCGTTTATTGCAATTTGTGCAAAAACGGAAACAAAGAAACTGCAGCAAAAGGAAAAGCAAAAACCTCAAAAAGAAAACGAATCTCAACATAAAGTTCACATTTGAACAATTATTAAACCATCGTTAATGTTTATTTTCAAAATTGATCATTTCCGAAGCAATAGGTTGAGCAAATATATAATTGTTTGTGGAAGTTGGTGCATAAAGAGAAATTACATTAACAAAAGGTGCCCACCTGACAAAGTTCAACGACGCAATGCATAAAATATAATTAGGTAAGACCTAAAGGTTCTCTATCTCGGCTATACAATTCTAAGAGCTCTATTAGGCGTTTATTGCAATTTGTGCAAAAACGGAAACAAAGAAACTGCAGCAAAAGGAAAAGCAAAAACCTCAAAAAGAAAACGAATCTCAACATAAAGTTCACATTTGAACAATTATTAAACCATCGTTAATGTTTATTTTCAAAATTGATCATTTCCGAAGCAATAGGTTGAGCAAATATATAATTGTTTGTGGAAGTTGGTGCATAAAGAGAAATTACATTAACAAAAGGTGCCCACCTGACAAAGTTCAACGACGCAATGCATAAAATATAATTAGGTAAGACCTAAAGGTTCTCTATCTCGGCTATACAATTCTTAGAGCTCTATTAGGCGTTTATTGCAATTTGTGCAAAAACGGAAACAAAGAAACTGCAGCAAAAGGAAAAGCAAAAACCTCAAAAAGAAAACGAATCTCAACATAAAGTTCACATTTGAACAATTATTAAACCATCGTTAATGTTTATTTTCAAAATTGATCATTTCCGAAGCAATAGGTTGAGCAAATATATAATTGTTTGTGGAAGTTGGTGCATAAAGAGAAATTACATTAACAAAAGGTGCCCACCTGACAAAGTTCAACGACGCAATGCATAAAATATAATTAGGTAAGACCTAAAGGTTCTCTATCTCGGCTATACAACTCTAAGAGCTCTATTAGGCGTTTATTGCAATTTGTGCAAAAACGGAAACAAAGAAACTGCAGCAAAAGGAAAAGCAAAAACCTCAAAAAGAAAACGAATCTCAACATAAAGTTCACATTTGAACAATTATTAAACCATCGTTAATGTTTATTTTCAAAATTGATCATTTCCGAAGCAATAGGTTGAGCAAATATATAATTGTTTGTGGAAGTTGGTGCATAAAGAGAAATTACATTAACAAAAGGTGCCCACCTGACAAAGTTCAACGACGCAATGCATAAAATATAATTAGGTAAGACCTAAAGGTTCTCTATCTCGGCTATACAACTCTAAGAGCTCTATTAGGCGTTTATTGCAATTTGTGCAAAAACGGAAACAAAGAAACTGCAGCAAAAGGAAAAGCAAAAACCTCAAAAAGAAAACGAATCTCAACATAAAGTTCACATTTGAACAATTATTAAACCATCGTTAATGTTTATTTTCAAAATTGATCATTTCCGAAGCAATAGGTTGAGCAAATATATAATTGTTTGTGGAAGTTGGTGCATAAAGAGAAATTACATTAACAAAAGGTGCCCACCTGACAAAGTTCAACGACGCAATGCATAAAATATAATTAGGTAAGACCTAATGGTTTTCTATCTCGGCTATACAATTCTAAGAGCTCTATTAGGCGTTTATTGCAATTTGTGCAAAAACGGAAACAAAGAAACTGCAGCAAAAGGAAAAGCAAAAACCTCAAAAAGAAAACGAATCTCAACATAAAGTTCACCATTTGAACAATTATTGAACCATCGTTAATGTTTATTTTCAAAATTGATCATTTCCGAAGCAATAGCTTGAGCAAATATATAATTGTTTGTGGAGGTTGGTGCATAAAGAGAAATTACATTAACAAAAGGTGCCCACCTGACAAAGTTCAACGACGCAATGCATAAAATATAATTAGGTAAGACCTAAAGGTTCTCTATCTCGGCTATACAACTCTAAGAGCTCTATTAGGCGTTTATTGCAATTTGTGCAAAAACGGAAACAAAGAAACTGCAGCAAAAGGAAAAGCAAAAACCTCAAAAAGAAAACGAATCTCAACATAAAGTTCACCATTTGAACAATTATTAAACCATCGTTAATGTTTATTTTCAAAATTGATCATTTCCGAAGCAATAGGTTGAGCAAATATATAATTGTTTGTGGAAGTTGGTGCATAAAGAGAAATTACATTAACAAAAGGTGCCCACCTGACAAAGTTCAACGACGCAGTGCATAAAATATAATTAGGTAAGACCTAAAGGTTTTCTATCTCGGCTATACAACTCTAAGAGCTCTATTAGGCGTTTATTGCAATTTGTGCAAAAACGGAAACAAAGAAACTGCAGCAAAAGGAAAAGCAAAAACTTCAAAAAGAAAACGAATCTCAACATAAAGTTCACATTTGAACAATTATTAAACCATCGTTAATGTTTATTTTCAAAATTGATCCTTTCCGAAGCAATAGGTTGAGCAAATATATAATTGTTTGTGGAGGTTGGTGCATAAAGAGAAATTACATTAACAAAAGGTGCCCACCTGACAAAGTTCAACGACGCAGTGCATAAAATATAATTAGGTAAGACCTAAAGGTTTTCTATCTCGGCTATACAACTCTAAGAGCTCTATTAGGCGTTTATTGCAATTTGTGCAAAAACGGAAACAAAGAAACTGCAGCAAAAGGAAAAGCAAAAACTTCAAAAAGAAAACGAATCTCAACATAAAGTTCACATTTGAACAATTATTAAACCATCGTTAATGTTTATTTTCAAAATTGATCATTTCCGAAGCAATAGGTTGAGCAAATATATAATTGTTTGTGGAGGTTGGTGCATAAAGAGAAATTACATTAACAAAAGGTGCCCACCTGACAAAGTTCAACGACGCAATGCATAAAATATAATTAGGTAAGACCTAAAGGTTTTCTATCTCGGCTATACAACTCTAAGAGCTCTATTAGGCGTTTATTGCAATTTGTGCAAAAACGGAAACAAAGAAACTGCAGCAAAAGGAAAAGCAAAAACTTCAAAAAGAAAACGAATCTCAACATAAAGTTCACCATTTGAACAATTATTAAACCATCGTTAATGTTTATTTTCAAAATTGATCATTTCCGAAGCAATAGGTTGAGCAAATATATAATTGTTTGTGGAGGTTGGTGCATAAAGAGAAATTACATTAACAAAAGGTGCCCACCTGACAAAGTTCAACGACGCAGTGCATAAAATATAATTAGGTAAGACCTAAAGGTTCTCTATCTCGGCTATACAACTCTAAGAGCTCTATTAGGCGTTTATTGCAATTTGTGCAAAAACGGAAACAAAGAAACTGCAGCAAAAGGAAAAGCAAAAACTTCAAAAAGAAAACGAATCTCAACATAAAGTTCACCATTTGAACAATTATTAAACCATCGTTAATGTTTATTTTCAAAATTGATCATTTCCGAAGCAATAGGTTGAGCAAATATATAAATGTTTGTGGAGGTTGGTGCATAAAGAGAAATTACATTAACAAAAGGTGCCCACCTGACAAAGTTCAACGACGCAGTGCATAAAATATAATTAGGTAAGACCTAAAGGTTTTCTATCTCGGCTATACAACTCTAAGAGCTCTATTAGGCGTTTATTGCAATTTGTGCAAAAACGGAAACAAAGAAACTGCAGCAAAAGGAAAAGCAAAAACTTCAAAAAGAAAACGAATCTCAACATAAAGTTCACCATTTGAACAATTATTAAACCATCGTTAATGTTTATTTTCAAAATTGATCATTTCCGAAGCAATAGGTTGAGCAAATATATAATTGTTTGTGGAGGTTGGTGCATAAAGAGAAATTACATTAACAAAAGGTGCCCACCTGACAAAGTTCAACGACGCAATGCATAAAATATAATTAGGTAAGACCTAAAGGTTTTCTATCTCGGCTATACAACTCTAAGAGCTCTATTAGGCGTTTATTGCAATTTGTGCAAAAACGGAAACAAAGAAACTGCAGCAAAAGGAAAAGCAAAAACTTCAAAAAGAAAACGAATCTCAACATAAAGTTCACCATTTGAACAATTATTAAACCATCGTTAATGTTTATTTTCAAAATTGATCATTTCCGAAGCAATAGGTTGAGCAAATATATAATTGTTTGTGGAGGTTGGTGCATAAAGAGAAATTACATTAACAAAAGGTGCCCACCTGACAAAGTTCAACGACGCAGTGCATAAAATATAATTAGGTAAGACCTAAAGGTTTTCTATCTCGGCTATACAACTCTAAGAGCTCTATTAGGCGTTTATTGCAATTTGTGCAAAAACGGAAACAAAGAAACTGCAGCAAAAGGAAAAGCAAAAACCTCAAAAAGAAAACGAATCTCAACATAAAGTTCACATTTGAACAATTATTAAACCATCGTTAATGTTTATTTTCAAAATTGATCATTTCCGAAGCAATAGCTTCAGCAAATATATAATTGTTTGTGGAGGTTGGTGCATAAAGAGAAATTACATTAACAAAAGGTGCCCACCTGACAAAGTTCAACGACGCAGTGCATAAAATATAATTAGGTAAGACCTAAAGGTTTTCTATCTCGGCTATACAACTCTAAGAGCTCTATTAGGCGTTTATTGCAATTTGTGCAAAAACGGAAACAAAGAAACTGCAGCAAAAGGAAAAGCAAAAACCTCAAAAAGAAAACGAATCTCAACATAAAGTTCACATTTGAACAATTATTAAACCATCGTTAATGTTTATTTTCAAAATTGATCATTTCCGAAGCAATAGCTTCAGCAAATATATAATTGTTTGTGGAGGTTGGTGCATAAAGAGAAATTACATTAACAAAAGGTGCCCACCTGACAAAGTTCAACGACGCAGTGCATAAAATATAATTAGGTAAGACCTAAAGGTTTTCTATCTCGGCTATACAACTCTAAGAGCTCTATTAGGCGTTTATTGCAATTTGTGCAAAAACGGAAACAAAGAAACTGCAGCAAAAGGAAAAGCAAAAACCTCAAAAAGAAAACGAATCTCAACATAAAGTTCACATTTGAACAATTATTAAACCATCGTTAATGTTTATTTTCAAAATTGATCATTTCCGAAGCAATAGGTTGAGCAAATATATAATTGTTTGTGGAGGTTGGTGCATAAAGAGAAATTACATTAACAAAAGGTGCCCACCTGACAAAGTTCAACGACGCAGTGCATAAAATATAATTAGGTAAGACCTAAAGGTTTTCTATCTCGGCTATACAACTCTAAGAGCTCTATTAGGCGTTTATTGCAATTTGTGCAAAAACGGAAACAAAGAAACTGCAGCAAAAGGAAAAGCAAAAACCTCAAAAAGAAAACGAATCTCAACATAAAGTTCACATTTGAACAATTATTAAACCATCGTTAATGTTTATTTTCAAAATTGATCATTTCCGAAGCAATAGCTTCAGCAAATATATAATTGTTTGTGGAGGTTGGTGCATAAAGAGAAATTACATTAACAAAAGGTGCCCACCTGACAAAGTTCAACGACGCAGTGCATAAAATATAATTAGGTAAGACCTAAAGGTTTTCTATCTCGGCTATACAACTCTAATAGCTCTATTAGGCGTTTATTGCAATTTGTGCAAAAACGGAAACAAAGAAACTGCAGCAAAAGGAAAAGCAAAAACCTCAAAAAGAAAACGAATCTCAACATAAAGTTCACATTTGAACAATTATTAAACCATCGTTAATGTTTATTTTCAAAATTGATCATTTCCGAAGCAATAGGTTGAGCAAATATATAATTGTTTGTGGAGGTTGGTGCATAAAGAGAAATTACATTAACAAAAGGTGCCCACCTGACAAAGTTCAACGACGCAGTGCATAAAATATAATTAGGTAAGACCTAAAGGTTTTCTATCTCGGCTATACAACTCTAAGAGCTCTATTAGGCGTTTATTGCAATTTGTGCAAAAACGGAAACAAAGAAACTGCAGCAAAAGGAAAAGCAAAAACCTCAAAAAGAAAACGAATCTCAACATAAAGTTCACATTTGAACAATTATTAAACCATCGTTAATGTTTATTTTCAAAATTGATCATTTCCGAAGCAATAGCTTGAGCAAATATATAATTGTTGGTGGAGGTTGGTGCATAAAGAGAAATTACATTAACAAAAGGTGCCCACCTGACAAAGTTCAACGACGCAGTGCATAAAATATAATTAGGTAAGACCTAAAGGTTTTCTATCTCGGCTATACAACTCTAATAGCTCTATTAGGCGTTTATTGCAATTTGTGCAAAAACGGAAACAAAGAAACTGCAGCAAAAGGAAAAGCAAAAACCTCAAAAAGAAAACGAATCTCAACATAAAGTTCACATTTGAACAATTATTAAACCATCGTTAATGTTTATTTTCAAAATTGATCATTTCCGAAGCAATAGGTTGAGCAAATATATAATTGTTTGTGGAGGTTGGTGCATAAAGAGAAATTACATTAACAAAAGGTGCCCACCTGACAAAGTTCAACGACGCAGTGCATAAAATATAATTAGGTAAGACCTAAAGGTTTTCTATCTCGGCTATACAACTCTAATAGCTCTATTAGGCGTTTATTGCAATTTGTGCAAAAACGGAAACAAAGAAACTGCAGCAAAAGGAAAAGCAAAAACCTCAAAAAGAAAACGAATCTCAACATAAAGTTCACATTTGAACAATTATTAAACCATCGTTAATGTTTATTTTCAAAATTGATCATTTCCGAAGCAATAGCTTGAGCAAATATATAATTGTTGGTGGAGGTTGGTGCATAAAGAGAAATTACATTAACAAAAGGTGCCCACCTGACAAAGTTCAACGACGCAGTGCATAAAATATAATTAGGTAAGACCTAAAGGTTTTCTATCTCGGCTATACAACTCTAAGAGCTCTATTAGGCGTTTATTGCAATTTGTGCAAAAACGGAAACAAAGAAACTGCAGCAAAAGGAAAAGCAAAAACCTCAAAAAGAAAACGAATCTCAACATAAAGTTCACATTTGAACAATTATTAAACCATCGTTAATGTTTATTTTCAAAATTGATCATTTCCGAAGCAATAGGTTGAGCAAATATATAATTGTTTGTGGAGGTTGGTGCATAAAGAGAAATTACATTAACAAAAGGTGCCCACCTGACAAAGTTCAACGACGCAGTGCATAAAATATAATTAGGTAAGACCTAAAGGTTTTCTATCTCGGCTATACAACTCTAAGAGCTCTATTAGGCGTTTATTGCAATTTGTGCAAAAACGGAAACAAAGAAACTGCAGCAAAAGGAAAAGCAAAAACCTCAAAAAGAAAACGAATCTCAACATAAAGTTCACATTTGAACAATTATTAAACCATCGTTAATGTTTATTTTCAAAATTGATCATTTCCGAAGCAATAGGTTGAGCAAATATATAATTGTTTGTGGAGGTTGGTGCATAAAGAGAAATTACATTAACAAAAGGTGCCCACCTGACAAAGTTCAACGACGCAGTGCATAAAATATAATTAGGTAAGACCTAAAGGTTTTCTATCTCGGCTATACAACTCTAAGAGCTCTATTAGGCGTTTATTGCAATTTGTGCAAAAACGGAAACAAAGAAACTGCAGCAAAAGGAAAAGCAAAAACCTCAAAAAGAAAACGAATCTCAACATAAAGTTCACCATTTGAACAATTATTAAACCATCGTTAATGTTTATTTTCAAAATTGATCATTTCCGAAGCAATAGCTTCAGCAAATATATAATTGTTTGTGGAGGTTGGTGCATAAAGAGAAATTACATTAACAAAAGGTGCCCACCTGACAAAGTTCAACGACGCAGTGCATAAAATATAATTAGGTAAGACCTAAAGGTTTTCTATCTCGGCTATACAACTCTAAGAGCTCTATTAGGCGTTTATTGCAATTTGTGCAAAAACGGAAACAAAGAAACTGCAGCAAAAGGAAAAGCAAAAACCTCAAAAAGAAAACGAATCTCAACATAAAGTTCACCATTTGAACAATTATTAAACCATCGTTAATGTTTATTTTCAAAATTGATCATTTCCGAAGCAATAGCTTCAGCAAATATATAATTGTTTGTGGAGGTTGGTGCATAAAGAGAAATTACATTAACAAAAGGTGCCCACCTGACAAAGTTCAACGACGCAGTGCATAAAATATAATTAGGTAAGACCTAAAGGTTTTCTATCTCGGCTATACAACTCTAAGAGCTCTATTAGGCGTTTATTGCAATTTGTGCAAAAACGGAAACAAAGAAACTGCAGCAAAAGGAAAAGCAAAAACCTCAAAAAGAAAACGAATCTCAACATAAAGTTCACCATTTGAACAATTATTAAACCATCGTTAATGTTTATTTTCAAAATTGATCATTTCCGAAGCAATAGCTTCAGCAAATATATAATTGTTTGTGGAGGTTGGTGCATAAAGAGAAATTACATTAACAAAAGGTGCCCACCTGACAAAGTTCAACGACGCAGTGCATAAAATATAATTAGGTAAGACCTAAAGGTTTTCTATCTCGGCTATACAACTCTAAGAGCTCTATTAGGCGTTTATTGCAATTTGTGCAAAAACGGAAACAAAGAAACTGCAGCAAAAGGAAAAGCAAAAACCTCAAAAAGAAAACGAATCTCAACATAAAGTTCACCATTTGAACAATTATTAAACCATCGTTAATGTTTATTTTCAAAATTGATCATTTCCGAAGCAATAGCTTCAGCAAATATATAATTGTTTGTGGAGGTTGGTGCATAAAGAGAAATTACATTAACAAAAGGTGCCCACCTGACAAAGTTCAACGACGCAGTGCATAAAATATAATTAGGTAAGACCTAAAGGTTTTCTATCTCGGCTATACAACTCTAAGAGCTCTATTAGGCGTTTATTGCAATTTGTGCAAAAACGGAAACAAAGAAACTGCAGCAAAAGGAAAAGCAAAAACCTCAAAAAGAAAACGAATCTCAACATAAAGTTCACATTTGAACAATTATTAAACCATCGTTAATGTTTATTTTCAAAATTGATCATTTCCGAAGCAATAGGTTGAGCAAATATATAATTGTTTGTGGAGGTTGGTGCATAAAGAGAAATTACATTAACAAAAGGTGCCCACCTGACAAAGTTCAACGACGCAGTGCATAAAATATAATTAGGTAAGACCTAAAGGTTTTCTATCTCGGCTATACAACTCTAAGAGCTCTATTAGGCGTTTATTGCAATTTGTGCAAAAACGGAAACAAAGAAACTGCAGCAAAAGGAAAAGCAAAAACCTCAAAAAGAAAACGAATCTCAACATAAAGTTCACATTTGAACAATTATTAAACCATCGTTAATGTTTATTTTCAAAATTGATCATTTCCGAAGCAATAGCTTCAGCAAATATATAATTGTTTGTGGAGGTTGGTGCATAAAGAGAAATTACATTAACAAAAGGTGCCCACCTGACAAAGTTCAACGACGCAGTGCATAAAATATAATTAGGTAAGACCTAAAGGTTTTCTATCTCGGCTATACAACTCTAAGAGCTCTATTAGGCGTTTATTGCAATTTGTGCAAAAACGGAAACAAAGAAACTGCAGCAAAAGGAAAAGCAAAAACCTCAAAAAGAAAACGAATCTCAACATAAAGTTCACCATTTGAACAATTATTAAACCATCGTTAATGTTTATTTTCAAAATTGATCATTTCCGAAGCAATAGGTTGAGCAAATATATAATTGTTTGTGGAAGTTGGTGCATAAAGAGAAATTACATTAACAAAAGGTGCCCACCTGACAAAGTTCAACGACGCAATGCATAAAATATAATTAGGTAAGACCTAAAGGTTTTCTATCTCGGCTATACAATTCTAAGAGCTCTATTAGGCGTTTATTGCAATTTGTGCAAAAACGGAAACAAAGAAACTGCAGCAAAAGGAAAAGCAAAAACCTCAAAAAGAAAACGAATCTCAACATAAAGTTCACCATTTGAACAATTATTAAACCATCGTTAATGTTTATTTTCAAAATTGATCATTTCCGAAGCAATAGGTTGAGCAAATATATAATTGTTTGTGGAGGTTGGTGCATAAAGAGAAATTACATTAACAAAAGGTGCCCACCTGACAAAGTTCAACGACGCAATGCATAAAATATAATTAGGTAAGACCTAAAGGTTCTCTATCTCGGCTATACAACTCTAAGAGCTCTATTAGGCGTTTATTGCAATTTGTGCAAAAACGGAAACAAAGAAACTGCAGCAAAAGGAAAAGCAAAAACCTCAAAAAGAAAACGAATCTCAACATAAAGTTCACCATTTGAACAATTATTAAACCATCGTTAATGTTTATTTTCAAAATTGATCATTTCCGAAGCAATAGCTTCAGCAAATATATAATTGTTTGTGGAGGTTGGTGCATAAAGAGAAATTACATTAACAAAAGGTGCCCACCTGACAAAGTTCAACGACGCAGTGCATAAAATATAATTAGGTAAGACCTAAAGGTTTTCTATCTCGGCTATACAACTCTAAGAGCTCTATTAGGCGTTTATTGCAATTTGTGCAAAAACGGAAACAAAGAAACTGCAGCAAAAGGAAAAGCAAAAACCTCAAAAAGAAAACGAATCTCAACATAAAGTTCACCATTTGAACAATTATTAAACCATCGTTAATGTTTATTTTCAAAATTGATCATTTCCGAAGCAATAGGTTGAGCAAATATATAATTGTTTGTGGAGGTTGGTGCATAAAGAGAAATTACATTAACAAAAGGTGCCCACCTGACAAAGTTCAACGACGCAGTGCATAAAATATAATTAGGTAAGACCTAATGGTTTTCTATCTCGGCTATACAATTCTAAGAGCTCTATTAGGCGTTTATTGCAATTTGTGCAAAAACGGAAACAAAGAAACTGCAGCAAAAGGAAAAGCAAAAACCTCAAAAAGAAAACGAATCTCAACATAAAGTTCACCATTTGAACAATTATTAAACCATCGTTAATGTTTATTTTCAAAATTGATCATTTCCGAAGCAATAGCTTCAGCAAATATATAATTGTTTGTGGAGGTTGGTGCATAAAGAGAAATTACATTAACAAAAGGTGCCCACCTGACAAAGTTCAACGACGCAGTGCATAAAATATAATTAGGTAAGACCTAAAGGTTTTCTATCTCGGCTATACAACTCTAAGAGCTCTATTAGGCGTTTATTGCAATTTGTGCAAAAACGGAAACAAAGAAACTGCAGCAAAAGGAAAAGCAAAAACCTCAAAAAGAAAACGAATCTCAACATAAAGTTCACCATTTGAACAATTATTAAACCATCGTTAATGTTTATTTTCAAAATTGATCATTTCCGAAGCAATAGGTTGAGCAAATATATAATTGTTTGTGGAAGTTGGTGCATAAAGAGAAATTACATTAACAAAAGGTGCCCACCTGACAAAGTTCAACGACGCAATGCATAAAATATAATTAGGTAAGACCTAAAGGTTCTCTATCTCGGCTATACAACTCTAAGAGCTCTATTAGGCGTTTATTGCAATTTGTGCAAAAACGGAAACAAAGAAACTGCAGCAAAAGGAAAAGCAAAAACCTCAAAGAGAAAACGAATCTCAACATAAAGTTCACATTTGAACAATTATTAAACCATCGTTAATGTTTATTTTCAAAATTGATCATTTCCGAAGCAATAGGTTGAGCAAATATATAATTGTTTGTGGAGGTTGGTGCATAAAGAGAAATTACATTAACAAAAGGTGCCCACCTGACAAAGTTCAACGACGCAGTGCATAAAATATAATTAGGTAAGACCTAAAGGTTTTCTATCTCGGCTATACAATTCTAAGAGCTCTATTAGGCGTTTATTGCAATTTGTGCAAAAACGGAAACAAAGAAACTGCAGCAAAAGGAAAAGCAAAAACCTCAAAAAGAAAACGAATCTCAACATAAAGTTCACCATTTGAACAATTATTAAACCATCGTTAATGTTTATTTTCAAAATTGATCATTTCCGAAGCAATAGGTTGAGCAAATATATAATTGTTTGTGGAGGTTGGTGCATAAAGAGAAATTACATTAACAAAAGGTGCCCACCTGACAAAGTTCAACGACGCAGTGCATAAAATATAATTAGGTAAGACCTAAAGGTTTTCTATCTCGGCTATACAATTCTAAGAGCTCTATTAGGCGTTTATTGCAATTTGTGCAAAAACGGAAACAAAGAAACTGCAGCAAAAGGAAAAGCAAAAACCTCAAAAAGAAAACGAATCTCAACATAAAGTTCACATTTGAACAATTATTAAACCATCGTTAATGTTTATTTTCAAAATTGATCATTTCCGAAGCAATAGGTTGAGCAAATATATAATTGTTTGTGGAGGTTGGTGCATAAAGAGAAATTACATTAACAAAAGGTGCCCACCTGACAAAGTTCAACGACGCAATGCATAAAATATAATTAGGTAAGACCTAAAGGTTTTCTATCTCGGCTATACAATTCTAAGAGCTCTATTAGGCGTTTATTGCAATTTGTGCAAAAACGGAAACAAAGAAACTGCAGCAAAAGGAAAAGCAAAAACCTCAAAAAGAAAACGAATCTCAACATAAAGTTCACATTTGAACAATTATTAAACCATCGTTAATGTTTATTTTCAAAATTGATCATTTCCGAAGCAATAGGTTGAGCAAATATATAATTGTTTGTGGAGGTTGGTGCATAAAGAGAAATTACATTAACAAAAGGTGCCCACCTGACAAAGTTCAACGACGCAGTGCATAAAATATAATTAGGTAAGACCTAAAGGTTTTCTATCTCGGCTATACAATTCTAAGAGCTCTATTAGGCGTTTATTGCAATTTGTGCAAAAACGGAAACAAAGAAACTGCAGCAAAAGGAAAAGCAAAAACCTCAAAAAGAAAACGAATCTCAACATAAAGTTCACCATTTGAACAATTATTAAACCATCGTTAATGTTTATTTTCAAAATTGATCATTTCCGAAGCAATAGGTTGAGCAAATATATAATTGTTTGTGGAAGTTGGTGCATAAAGAGAAATTACATTAACAAAAGGTGCCCACCTGACAAAGTTCAACGACGCAATGCATAAAATATAATTAGGTAAGACCTAAAGGTTCTCTATCTCGGCTATACAACTCTAAGAGCTCTATTAGGCGTTTATTGCAATTTGTGCAAAAACGGAAACAAAGAAACTGCAGCAAAAGGAAAAGCAAAAACCTCAAAAAGAAAACGAATCTCAACATAAAGTTCACATTTGAACAATTATTAAACCATCGTTAATGTTTATTTTCAAAATTGATCATTTCCGAAGCAATAGGTTGAGCAAATATATAATTGTTTGTGGAGGTTGGTGCATAAAGAGAAATTACATTAACAAAAGGTGCCCACCTGACAAAGTTCAACGACGCAGTGCATAAAATATAATTAGGTAAGACCTAAAGGTTTTCTATCTCGGCTATACAACTCTAAGAGCTCTATTAGGCGTTTATTGCAATTTGTGCAAAAACGGAAACAAAGAAACTGCAGCAAAAGGAAAAGCAAAAACCTCAAAAAGAAAACGAATCTCAACATAAAGTTCACCATTTGAACAATTATTAAACCATCGTTAATGTTTATTTTCAAAATTGATCATTTCCGAAGCAATAGGTGGAGCAAATATATAATTGTTTGTGGAGGTTGGTGCATAAAGAGAAATTACATTAACAAAAGGTGCCCACCTGACAAAGTTCAACGACGCAGTGCATAAAATATAATTAGGTAAGACCTAAAGGTTCTCTATCTCGGCTATACAACTCTAAGAGCTCTATTAGGCGTTTATTGCAATTTGTGCAAAAACGGAAACAAAGAGACTGCAGCAAAAGGAAAAGCAAAAACCTCAAAAAGAAAACGAATCTCAACATAAAGTTCACATTTGAACAATTATTAAACCATCGTTAATGTTTATTTTCAAAATTGATCATTTCCGAAGCAATAGCTTGAGCAAATATATAATTGTTTGTGGAGGTTGGTGCATAAAGAGAAATTACATTAACAAAAGGTGCCCACCTGACAAAGTTCAACGACGCAATGCATAAAATATAATTAGGTAAGACCTAAAGGTTCTCTATCTCGGCTATACAACTCTAAGAGCTCTATTAGGCGTTTATTGCAATTTGTGCAAAAACGGAAACAAAGAAACTGCAGCAAAAGGAAAAGCAAAAACTTCAAAAAGAAAACGAATCTCAACATAAAGTTCACCATTTGAACAATTATTAAACCATCGTTAATGTTTATTTTCAAAATTGATCATTTCCGAAGCAATAGGTTGAGCAAATATATAATTGTTTGTGGAGGTTGGTGCATAAAGAGAAATTACATTAACAAAAGGTGCCCACCTGACAAAGTTCAACGACGCAGTGCATAAAATATAATTAGGTAAGACCTAAAGGTTCTCTATCTCGGCTATACAACTCTAAGAGCTCTATTAGGCGTTTATTGCAATTTGTGCAAAAACGGAAACAAAGAAACTGCAGCAAAAGGAAAAGCAAAAACCTCAAAAAGAAAACGAATCTCAACATAAAGTTCACATTTGAACAATTATTAAACCATCGTTAATGTTTATTTTCAAAATTGATCATTTCCGAAGCAATAGCTTGAGCAAATATATAATTGTTTGTGGAGGTTGGTGCATAAAGAGAAATTACATTAACAAAAGGTGCCCACCTGACAAAGTTCAACGACGCAATGCATAAAATATAATTAGGTAAGACCTAAAGGTTCTCTATCTCGGCTATACAACTCTAAGAGCTCTATTAGGCGTTTATTGCAATTTGTGCAAAAACGGAAACAAAGAAACTGCAGCAAAAGGAAAAGCAAAAACTTCAAAAAGAAAACGAATCTCAACATAAAGTTCACCATTTGAACAATTATTAAACCATCGTTAATGTTTATTTTCAAAATTGATCATTTCCGAAGCAATAGGTTGAGCAAATATATAATTGTTTGTGGAGGTTGGTGCATAAAGAGAAATTACATTAACAAAAGGTGCCCACCTGACAAAGTTCAACGACGCAGTGCATAAAATATAATTAGGTAAGACCTAAAGGTTTTCTATCTCGGCTATACAACTCTAAGAGCTCTATTAGGCGTTTATTGCAATTTGTGCAAAAACGGAAACAAAGAAACTGCAGCAAAAGGAAAAGCAAAAACCTCAAAAAGAAAACGAATCTCAACATAAAGTTCACATTTGAACAATTATTAAACCATCGTTAATGTTTATTTTCAAAATTGATCATTTCCGAAGCAATAGGTTGAGCAAATATATAATTGTTTGTGGAGGTTGGTGCATAAAGAGAAATTACATTAACAAAAGGTGCCCACCTGACAAAGTTCAACGACGCAGTGCATAAAATATAATTAGGTAAGACCTAAAGGTTTTCTATCTCGGCTATACAACTCTAAGAGCTCTATTAGGCGTTTATTGCAATTTGTGCAAAAACGGAAACAAAGAAACTGCAGCAAAAGGAAAAGCAAAAACTTCAAAAAGAAAACGAATCTCAACATAAAGTTCACCATTTGAACAATTATTAAACCATCGTTAATGTTTATTTTCAAAATTGATCATTTCCGAAGCAATAGGTTGAGCAAATATATAATTGTTTGTGGAAGTTGGTGCATAAAGAGAAATTACATTAACAAAAGGTGCCCACCTGACAAAGTTCAACGACGCAGTGCATAAAATATAATTAGGTAAGACCTAAAGGTTTTCTATCTCGGCTATACAACTCTAAGAGCTCTATTAGGCGTTTATTGCAATTTGTGCAAAAACGGAAACAAAGAAACTGCAGCAAAAGGAAAAGCAAAAACCTCAAAAAGAAAACGAATCTCAACATAAAGTTCACATTTGAACAATTATTAAACCATCGTTAATGTTTATTTTCAAAATTGATCATTTCCGAAGCAATAGGTTGAGCAAATATATAATTGTTTGTGGAAGTTGGTGCATAAAGAGAAATTACATTAACAAAAGGTGCCCACCTGACAAAGTTCAACGACGCAGTGCATAAAATATAATTAGGTAAGACCTAAAGGTTTTCTATCTCGGCTATACAACTCTAAGAGCTCTATTAGGCGTTTATTGCAATTTGTGCAAAAACGGAAACAAAGAAACTGCAGCAAAAGGAAAAGCAAAAACTTCAAAAAGAAAACGAATCTCAACATAAAGTTCACATTTGAACAATTATTAAACCATCGTTAATGTTTATTTTCAAAATTGATCATTTCCGAAGCAATAGGTTGAGCAAATATATAATTGTTTGTGGAAGTTGGTGCATAAAGAGAAATTACATTAACAAAAGGTGCCCACCTGACAAAGTTCAACGACGCAGTGCATAAAATATAATTAGGTAAGACCTAAAGGTTTTCTATCTCGGCTATACAACTCTAAGAGCTCTATTAGGCGTTTATTGCAATTTGTGCAAAAACGGAAACAAAGAAACTGCAGCAAAAGGAAAAGCAAAAACCTCAAAAAGAAAACGAATCTCAACATAAAGTTCACATTTGAACAATTATTAAACCATCGTTAATGTTTATTTTCAAAATTGATCATTTCCGAAGCAATAGGTTGAGCAAATATATAATTGTTTGTGGAGGTTGGTGCATAAAGAGAAATTACATTAACAAAAGGTGCCCACCTGACAAAGTTCAACGACGCAGTGCATAAAATATAATTAGGTAAGACCTAAAGGTTTTCTATCTCGGCTATACAACTCTAAGAGCTCTATTAGGCGTTTATTGCAATTTGTGCAAAAACGGAAACAAAGAAACTGCAGCAAAAGGAAAAGCAAAAACTTCAAAAAGAAAACGAATCTCAACATAAAGTTCACATTTGAACAATTATTAAACCATCGTTAATGTTTATTTTCAAAATTGATCATTTCCGAAGCAATAGCTTGAGCAAATATATAATTGTTTGTGGAGGTTGGTGCATAAAGAGAAATTACATTAACAAAAGGTGCCCACCTGACAAAGTTCAACGACGCAATGCATAAAATATAATTAGGTAAGACCTAAAGGTTCTCTATCTCGGCTATACAACTCTAAGAGCTCTATTAGGCGTTTATTGCAATTTGTGCAAAAACGGAAACAAAGAAACTGCAGCAAAAGGAAAAGCAAAAACTTCAAAAAGAAAACGAATCTCAACATAAAGTTCACCATTTGAACAATTATTAAACCATCGTTAATGTTTATTTTCAAAATTGATCATTTCCGAAGCAATAGGTTGAGCAAATATATAATTGTTTGTGGAGGTTGGTGCATAAAGAGAAATTACATTAACAAAAGGTGCCCACCTGACAAAGTTCAACGACGCAGTGCATAAAATATAATTAGGTAAGACCTAAAGGTTTTCTATCTCGGCTATACAACTCTAAGAGCTCTATTAGGCGTTTATTGCAATTTGTGCAAAAACGGAAACAAAGAAACTGCAGCAAAAGGAAAAGCAAAAACCTCAAAAAGAAAACGAATCTCAACATAAAGTTCACATTTGAACAATTATTAAACCATCGTTAATGTTTATTTTCAAAATTGATCATTTCCGAAGCAATAGCTTCAGCAAATATATAATTGTTTGTGGAGGTTGGTGCATAAAGAGAAATTACATTAACAAAAGGTGCCCACCTGACAAAGTTCAACGACGCAGTGCATAAAATATAATTAGGTAAGACCTAAAGGTTTTCTATCTCGGCTATACAACTCTAAGAGCTCTATTAGGCGTTTATTGCAATTTGTGCAAAAACGGAAACAAAGAAACTGCAGCAAAAGGAAAAGCAAAAACCTCAAAAAGAAAACGAATCTCAACATAAAGTTCACATTTGAACAATTATTAAACCATCGTTAATGTTTATTTTCAAAATTGATCATTTCCGAAGCAATAGCTTCAGCAAATATATAATTGTTTGTGGAGGTTGGTGCATAAAGAGAAATTACTTTAACAAAAGGTGCCCACCTGACAAAGTTCAACGACGCAGTGCATAAAATATAATTAGGTAAGACCTAAAGGTTTTCTATCTCGGCTATACAACTCTAAGAGCTCTATTAGGCGTTTATTGCAATTTGTGCAAAAACGGAAACAAAGAAACTGCAGCAAAAGGAAAAGCAAAAACCTCAAAAAGAAAACGAATCTCAACATAAAGTTCACATTTGAACAATTATTAAACCATCGTTAATGTTTATTTTCAAAATTGATCATTTCCGAAGCAATAGCTTGAGCAAATATATAATTGTTTGTGGAGGTTGGTGCATAAAGAGAAATTACATTAACAAAAGGTGCCCACCTGACAAAGTTCAACGACGCAGTGCATAAAATATAATTAGGTAAGACCTAAAGGTTTTCTATCTCGGCTATACAACTCTAAGAGCTCTATTAGGCGTTTATTGCAATTTGTGCAAAAACGGAAACAAAGAAACTGCAGCAAAAGGAAAAGCAAAAACTTCAAAAAGAAAACGAATCTCAACATAAAGTTCACCATTTGAACAATTATTAAACCATCGTTAATGTTTATTTTCAAAATTGATCATTTCCGAAGCAATAGCTTCAGCAAATATATAATTGTTTGTGGAGGTTGGTGCATAAAGAGAAATTACTTTAACAAAAGGTGCCCACCTGACAAAGTTCAACGACGCAGTGCATAAAATATAATTAGGTAAGACCTAAAGGTTTTCTATCTCGGCTATACAACTCTAAGAGCTCTATTAGGCGTTTATTGCAATTTGTGCAAAAACGGAAACAAAGAAACTGCAGCAAAAGGAAAAGCAAAAACCTCAAAAAGAAAACGAATCTCAACATAAAGTTCACATTTGAACAATTATTAAACCATCGTTAATGTTTATTTTCAAAATTGATCATTTCCGAAGCAATAGCTTGAGCAAATATATAATTGTTTGTGGAGGTTGGTGCATAAAGAGAAATTACATTAACAAAAGGTGCCCACCTGACAAAGTTCAACGACGCAGTGCATAAAATATAATTAGGTAAGACCTAAAGGTTTTCTATCTCGGCTATACAACTCTAAGAGCTCTATTAGGCGTTTATTGCAATTTGTGCAAAAACGGAAACAAAGAAACTGCAGCAAAAGGAAAAGCAAAAACTTCAAAAAGAAAACGAATCTCAACATAAAGTTCACCATTTGAACAATTATTAAACCATCGTTAATGTTTATTTTCAAAATTGATCATTTCCGAAGCAATAGCTTCAGCAAATATATAATTGTTTGTGGAGGTTGGTGCATAAAGAGAAATTACTTTAACAAAAGGTGCCCACCTGACAAAGTTCAACGACGCAGTGCATAAAATATAATTAGGTAAGACCTAAAGGTTTTCTATCTCGGCTATACAACTCTAAGAGCTCTATTAGGCGTTTATTGCAATTTGTGCAAAAACGGAAACAAAGAAACTGCAGCAAAAGGAAAAGCAAAAACCTCAAAAAGAAAACGAATCTCAACATAAAGTTCACATTTGAACAATTATTAAACCATCGTTAATGTTTATTTTCAAAATTGATCATTTCCGAAGCAATAGCTTCAGCAAATATATAATTGTTTGTGGAGGTTGGTGCATAAAGAGAAATTACATTAACAAAAGGTGCCCACCTGACAAAGTTCAACGACGCAATGCATAAAATATAATTAGGTAAGACCTAATGGTTTTCTATCTCGGCTATACAACTCTAAGAGCTCTATTAGGCGTTTATTGCAATTTGTGCAAAAACGGAAACAAAGAAACTGCAGCAAAAGGAAAAGCAAAAACTTCAAAAAGAAAACGAATCTCAACATAAAGTTCACCATTTGAACAATTATTAAACCATCGTTAATGTTTATTTTCAAAATTGATCATTTCCGAAGCAATAGCTTGAGCAAATATATAATTGTTTGTGGAGGTTGGTGCATAAAGAGAAATTACATTAAAAAAAGGTGCCCACCTTAGATTAGTAGAGATTAAAACAAATTATTAGAGAGAAGTAGATCGATTAGTAGAAAGAAATCGTACGAAACGACAAAGAGTATTTATATCGAAACAAATACTCTGCGCGACAATCTAGTGAAGTCGCGATCTATAGTATAATTTATACAGTGCAATTTATACAGTTTTATTAATATACTATTAGTTAAAAAACGGTTGTTTCACTTAAACCAGCGACAACCAGATAAACGGTCCTTCGAACTTTACAATCAATGCCAATAATTAATTCATTGTGTTGCATGTAGGCCAAAAGTTTATTTTAAAGAAAGAGATGTGATAATTATTCATCTTAGTGACTTTTTCTTTTCGAAATAAATCATTTGGGGGAGATAGTGATGGAAATAATTAACACTTTTCGATATGTTTAGGGACATTTCGCAATATTACACTAATTTCTTACGAAAGCAATTATTTTTTATTGAATCTTGTTCGCTGAGAATTATTATAATCGAGAGATCTTTGTTTCAAAGAATCCATTAATACTTTTATTATATTAATAGTTTTTTCCAAAATATCAGTCATATGCATACAATTGGAAAACTAATAATAAATATAATGCAAACATTTGAGGCACAAATCGACGCTTTTTAACTTGAGAACGAAACGTGACAGAAATGATACTTTTGTCGTAGTAAATGTTGGTTAGTGTTACAGAGGCCATGTGAGATTGCAAAAGGGCTGCATGAAGGGTGAATATTAGTGCAAATTTCTATTATAATATACTAATGAAAATAACCGATTATTAAGAAATAATTTCAATGATTAAGGTTTTGTGTAAACCGATGGGGACAATTATGCCGCGCTTCCAATTGGCATTATTTTCAAGATTCGCCAAAAAATGTGTACAACTGTAAAAAACGAGATTGATAACAAAACAAAGATTCACGGAAAAATGCAAATTTTTGCCAGATCGAATATTATCAATGAAATTTGGAAAAGAAGTTTATGCAATAATCGCTTTTCCAAAATACCAGTCATATGCTTACAATTGGGAGTCTAATAAAACATTTCAGGTACAAATCGACTTTCTTTTTAACTTGAGACCGGAACGTCTTTTTATCGTAGTAAATGTTAGTTCCTGTTGCAGAGGCCATATCAGATGATAGAAGGATTATATGAAGGGCGCAAAAAGGGAATATTCGCACAAATTTCTATCAAAATCAATAGTAATTATCAATTGTCTATCAATATCAATGGTAGTTATCAATTATCTGAGCAATAACTTTAAGGATTAGCGAAAACCAATTCAGGCAATTATGCCGCGCTTTCGAATTGCATCATTTCTCAAGATTCACAAAAAAAATGCGTTTAATTGCAAAACGAGGTTGATCACAAAACAAAGATTCATGTAAAAATGCGAATTTTTGCCACATCTACTAGTTCTTAATTATTGCAAAAATAAATTTGCCAATTTCCGCGTCCTTCAATCGTCATCAGTCAGATTATGTTGATCGACCACAAACAAATTATCATATACATTGTGTTACTATTATAATTTCCAAAAATGGCACGTTTCAAAATTTACTTGTTAGAATAAAAATGAAAAAAAAACAATTAAAATTCAATAAAATCCTATCTAAAACACAATTCTCATTTTTTATTTTGTCCTTTCAGGTTCCGATTTGTAATAGGTTGAAAAATTCACAATCTAAACTCCGGCGCCTCCACCATATTCATTTTGTTTGGGATTGTTTTACGATGGTTACATAAATATTAAATAAAAGAAAACTTTATCAATTCATCTTTCGCGAATTTATCTAATAAACCGCGGGTATACTGCTTCTTCATCGACAACTAATAGTGAACTGATGCAAAATCTAGATGGATAACCATTCGCACAAAATCCGTCATCAATGAATACACTCATGCAGCCTCTCCGATAACATTAAACAAAATCCAAATTTAGCAATAAACAAAGACAACACTTCAAATGTATAAATATAAAGTTAACTAGTATTAAAGAACATTTTGATTGCATTAATGAATGATAACAATATTAACAGAGACAACAGTAAAAGAAACAGTAATTTTCCGTCTACGAACAACTACATTTTTGTGGCCGAACTTTAGTGGGCCCTATTCATCGTGAACACATTTGTTTGTCCCAGCTTTGGTCGGTTACAATGCGGTGATTACGGTGATTGAATGTCGGACGTCGATCGATCACTGAAACGATTCGACTTAAGTGGTGCAGGGTGCGTGTCAGCGGTTCCTTTGGGATTACGTCAGCCAATGGAAAAGTACGTGGATTAAAATACAATCGAATTTCCTTCACAAATAATTACTTTAAGCAAAAGAATTGTCCCTTAGTGCAAATAGCAAATGTTTGAATGTTAGATGGCGGAACATTTCCTCTAAAAAACTGTAGGAACGTGTCCTGTGTGGCGCAATTATGGTCCCCGACTGGTTTTGAAATAAAGAATTACTGTCTTTATTTTTAGCATATTTAATTTATTTATTTAAAGTTTTGACGTTGTTAAATCTGTGAAGATTTTTGCGGAACTGAATTTCTCTGCTGAATTTTGACTAAAGGCTAAAATATATTCTTTCCCTCAAGGGCTATGGGTGGAATGCAAAGTTGGTTGACGTGATGCGTCATGGTAAAAACCAAACGGCCCATCTTTGCCTTCCTTACAATTCATACCAATACGAAAGTAATAATGTAAAATGTTTGAGTAATGAAACGCTTCGTTTTACGAGAAGGGAAACATTCATTATCTAAAAAAAGAAACTCGTAAATTTTCCTTTTTGTTGGCCAATTTTGCTCCGAAGTCTTCACCGCACGCACGGCACCGCTTCGTTTGATTAGGGTGGATCCTTTCTTCAAGCCGTCAATCAAGTTCAACATTTGTAATTCTGGACTTGCTTCGTTGAAGTCTTTTGTCGTTCTGTCATACACTTTTCCTTCTGAGTAAAGAAGGTTCACCTTTCTCTTAGAGAAAGGATGGTAAATCGTGGCTTTTGATTGGTTTGGAAATTCCAAGCGCCAGGATTTACCCAACAAATAAAGAAAATATAAAACATAATCTACAGATACATTTATTAGGATATGAACAACATGGATGTTTCACTTGCCAAATCGATTAACTCCATAAAAGTAGAGGCTGAGAAAAACGATCAAATACTATATATTATTTTTTTAAATTCCCTTTAAATTAAAAATTCAAAAATACCATGTAGACTGTATCGCTGAAGACGCATCTTTTATGTAATCACATATAGAAAGTATAAGATAGAATATTCTTGGTGTAATTGTTATTTCTATAAAAAATTTTTCGTGATTAATGGAGTTAATCGATTTGGCCAGTGAAAGAAAGTTACTAATTCAAATTCACTCTTCGAATTATTTCTGTATTACGGTAAAACCTCATTATATAATTATATGTTTCATGCTTTTGGACATTTCGGTCCCATTTAGTAGGATTCTTTTTCATCCAATCGAATTATTTGTTGCGATATTTTCATTGCTATGATCAAATGAGCAATCCAAATAAATGCAAAACAGTTTTCAGAGGCGAGCTGTCTGCCAATAATTTATATTGAAGATCCATTCGATTCATCATATTCTTTATTCAAATAAATGGATAAGGTCCAGAAACTCGGTGCATGGGTACCACATTTTTAGAATCACAGCAAGAAACATCAACGCACTAAGATTGAAAATGGCGCAATTAACGATTTCGCACGTATTTGCGGATATCATGTTTTGCAGACACAAGGAAAATTCGCGAACAAAGAGGCTTTCTTGGGGGTGGATATTTAGCGGAACGCGTGCATCGCACACCGATTGGCCCCGGAGGAGCGCTTCGGTGCCGCGATTCGCGAACACTCGATGAATTTCATTAAATGTGCAAATTTCGAGATGATAGAGGCGATCCAGGTGTGAAATGCCGTCGCCCATACGGCATTATCAGTCATAATTAATACTTACCGAAACATATAGAATAGCAATTTAAAAAAAACATTGTAATTATAAAATTGTACGCAAACAACAAATAAAGGAAATAGAAAATGCTTTGATTATTTAACGAATGTGTACACTATATAACAAGAAAAATAATGATATGAAAAGTCCATTTATAAATTACAACTTAAGAGTCGTAGTTAAATGTTTCTTCAGCCAGATTATACCGGCTGGCATATTGTTGAACATCTAACCAACCACCATCAGAATCCTAAACATTCAATGTGGTATTAGTTGTGTAATTTTAATCGATTCTAAATTCACACTTACATCAGAATCTTGAGGGACGCTGACGATGGATTCAGCGATCTATAAAACAAATTTACATAGTATTTTTGAATTGGCACTTGATCTTCTAAATATTTGTACCTCCGGCTCTTCGATTGGCTGCAGCGATATTATCGGAGGCCTATAAACCGGTATCGGTTTGAAGAGACTCCCTTCGGGAATTTCGCACGTGCCTTGTGCAACGTGCATCATCCTCGACAGTTCGGCACTCCTCGCATCCTCGATTCCTTTTATTTTGCCCATGGTGTGTAACTTATTATTTAATTCGTGTAATACCAATCTATAACTCTCGGCATTCTCAAATACTTCCTCCGTATCTTCTTGGACTTCTTCTGCCTCTTCGATTCCTACGATAGTAAATTATATGAAATTTAGTGCATAATAATTGTTATAATATAATACTGTCGACTGATAGTTTATATTCTTCATCTCTCAGAGCTTCTGTTGAATCGTCGTATCTAACAGTTGCTACTTGACACTTGTTATGTTCTATCATTTCAAAGCTGTCGTTGACATTTTCAAAAGGAATCGGCATCATGTCCTTTTTATATTTCACCATCATCTTTTGCATAGCCAAAAGCGCTGTTTGGCAATTTGTGAATCTTAGAGACATTATGTCAATATACTCGAGTACACGGTCCAAATCTTTTAGCTTATCCTGCAAATTATTCTTTTTTAAGCGTGTAACAAACATTAGTTTTCTCCTACCTTAAGCAAAGTTCTCTCTAAGCCCTTTCCAATGTCAAAAACGATTTGTAATTGATTAAGAAAATCTAACAACGGTTTTTCTAATGGCACCAGTTTCAGTGATGGTTTTCGATTAGCAACTGGCGGCGTAATTAATCTCATGTGCGTGAATTCTTCATTCATTGCGTCATAGACTGCTTTGCAACGTTCAGTTATATTTGGTATCACTTGATCAAAGATCAGATTAACATCACAACCATCAGCTTTCCATAGGTCGAAACAAAATGTCAAACCAAGACACGCCAAGAAATTTGAAATTAACCGACTAAATAAGTCGGTTAGTTCCTATTTAAACGATAAAGATAAAGTAACAAATTAATACGTACATTGAGCATTACCTTAAATTTCTCCATAACAATCTTGATATCCGTAGAGTGTGTGCAAAAGTCTTTTAGGTCCCGTTTTAAATCTGCTTCATAATGACTTAGCTGATTAATACTGCAATGCTTCTTTAATTGCTCTATGGATGACATTAAATCTTGGACAAAATTGCACAGACCGTCTATATATGTGGGCAAGAATTCTTCTGATTTCTCATCTATCCCCTTAATTAGTAGTCTGGATGATTCCCTGCTGAAAACTCTAGATTAGTGTTTAACATTTTACATGTTGATAACATACTCAAATACTAATGAATATCGCTGCTCATAGAAATCTACTACAGCGAGATTTAATTGATTAACCTGTTTCATGCACTTTATGAGTTTAACAACTTTGAGCTCCTTTTCTCTACTACGTTTGTCCTTATTGCATTTGATGAGCATGTAGATAGACATTGGTGCACAGCTTGCAATCGCTATTGCACCAGCGGACCAATTATTGTAAAAGCCGTAGGCTCCACTCAAGCAAGTTAACGATGTGAATGTACAAAGTGCCTTGTGATTGGGCTTCAAGTCGTATTGATGCCAATGGCTCTGCACTACTTCACTGTCTTCATCAGTGAGCATATTCGATTGCATTATAGAATTTATACTGTTGTCAAAAACCTTAAATCAAACAATCCACTTATAAAAAAAAGACAAAATTACATTTTATATAGTAATCGTACCTTGTAATATGAATTGACGGCAGTTTGCATGTCTTCGCTGGCCATTTTTAATTAAAATAATTGATGAAGTAGACATAAATCGGGCAAGAGCTCTAAAACACGTTAAATTTGTATGTTAAAGCTAATAACTATGATTGTGGCAAATAATTAGCTTAAAAAAATAAGTATTTACTTACCAAATTATTAACGAAATAACTTTCTGACAGAACCGTTCAAATTTGAATGGGTAACTAATAAACATGGCGCATCGACTTACTTGCGCGTTCAACTTGTTACCGAGCATTGCCAACGAATGCAGGATTTGGATGCATTGTTTTGAGGAGAGGAAGAAAAGAAAAGGGAAAAAATTGCATCTTTTAAAGAGATACGACGATTCGTAAATTTAAAAGAGCCAAAGAAATTACATTCCGTCAAGTAAAATGCGAATAATTTGCACGTAAATTATTAAATTTCTGATTCAGTTTACGAACATTCTTACCAATGCAGAATGTGATTAATTTCATAAATCAATTAGCATAACGTTAATTGATATTTAATAGGTAAAAGAGCAACCTTGAAATTATACGGAGATTGAGAGTAATTTTACATTTTTGTTTAAAACCTTATTTCAAAAATTTAAATCAGCGCGCGTTTATTAGCCGTCATTAACTGTCACAATTTGCGCACCTTGTGGTTCATAAGGAGGTGGTATGTATTATCTTTGCATCTCCATCTATATTATCTTTGGGTGGTACATGTACGAATTAATTTGCGACTGTTTGTCTTCAAGCATGAAACTGCATCAGTCAAGAGCAGAAAGTCGAAGGCTACGAAAAAGAATGATGATAACGTAAATGGCCACACATTCACAAAGAATTAATGGTAGAAATCATTCAAGAGGCAATGAAAATTCATTTGAAGATGCGACGCAAGTACTTCTAACCTAATGAAGCTAAAGGTTTAGGTAAAATAAATTACATTCATCTCGTTGTATTTTTGTAGCACTTGCCTGACACAATGTCTTTGGAAGTTTTACTAAATTTTATGGAATTCATAAATATCACTTATTATTTCGTGGTTAGAGAAACGATACTGGCAGCTGTTTTATTGACCAATATGTCTGATCGTTCAGCATGCAGAAGGAGATTAAGGCAAAAGTGACATGACACATCATTAATTTGCAAGCACAGAATTGCCAAAATGTGAAATTCCTCATGGATAACATCCATTTGTGGGTTTAACAATCAGCATAATGAGATAGGATTAGAGGTTATTCTACTTGTCATTAATGACATCATTCCTCTTAAAGCATCTCTTTCTTAAGGATGAAGATGGTGATAATGAGGTAACTGAGGGAAGCACCATCAAGAAATCACAAAGCAATATGTCGCAATTAAACTGCTGGTATGAGTCACCACAAATATAACAAGAGAAGAAGAAAAGGAACCTGGACGACAACATTTCAAAGACATGCTAATCGAAGAGATTGAAAAGTTGTACGATTACATGCGACTCTTTCAGAAGTGCTCGCGCTATTTACATGTTCTAGTTGTCGAAGAGTCCACTTGGGCAACAAGTAAAAAAAAACTGAACTTAACAAAGTTTCCTTTATTACCGTTAACTTATTTATGTTTTAGCTGCGGGAAATCTATTCGCTGGCGATAAGCAATAAGCCGCTGCCGTCGACGGCGGAATACAAACGGCCCTTGCAATTGTCGATGGTGCAATCGGACGCCGAATTGATTGCAAAATGCACGAAACCCTTGGACGTCATCGAAGAGAATATTAACGGCTGGAGCGCAGATGAATCGATCGAAGCGTTGAAGGAGTTTCGCGAAGAAATTAGCGGCGCATTGAAAACCAAGATGACGAAACAACAGCTGAAGAAGGTCCGGCTACAAACCGTGTGCCGCTGTTTTTTATGACCTTCGTCCTCTTCGTGCATAGGAATTAATGACGGCGATCGTCGACAAATCGAAGCCGATGACAGCGTGCGAACGCCAGCGCAATAACTTGATCGATCGTCTCTCCGTTTACCGCACGTGGCATCTGCACGAACCGCTTTCTACGAGATATTCTTCTCCGCCGGTTCGGACATCGGCGACGATTATCGCGCCGTTAAGAATCGTTTGGTTGGTGCGCAACGTGCAGCCGTTCACGCCGCACTCGACGATCCCAGTTTATATTTAAAGGTGCGACCTTTGTAATTTTTATAAATCTTTTTGCATGGACAAACTGCGGTGGCAAATCGAAGAGAAATTGGACTTGCTTTTGCCACTTTTTTGGCGACTTTTACTGAACAACACGCTATTGGTCGTCCTAAATTTTTTAATGGTTATTTCGGTGGAAGAGGTCGAGGAATTGTACTTCTGTTTCATTGATGAGATTTTGTGATTTTACAGTGCGAATGTTGTTGCCGCCGTCGCCATCATCGATGTGTAGACGTCATAGACGAACAAGGCAGCATCTTCAGATATAACAATTGATAACATGCTTCGTTACATTGTCTGTATTCAAGGAATTGAGTGAATACAGTGCTGTCAATCTTCAGGAAAAGTCCTTCATAGAAAACGAGTACAACACTTGGTGTCCGGTTCACATTTTATATTCAGATCAGCTGCAGAGCCAGCCTGATTATGAAGTTTCACTGTATTTTGGTGTCAGTGAGAAATTATGTGCCTTGAATTTATTCCAAAGGGACAGTTTACTTAGGGAAAGTCGATTAATTATTGACTGGCTTGAAGCTGCATGTGCCAAACGTGACGATGATACTTTACACTTTCAAATTTATTCTTCTCCGTGGGAGAACACATTGCATCAGCTAAAGGCAAAGGAAACTATTGTCTTTAAAAGTACAAGAGAAATTGTTAAATCTCTAGATCCAGATGTACAATACTATGAGAATGTACCTTTTCACGACTTGCATATGGAAGATGATAAGAAATTGTGTAAGAGAGTATTTGAAGAAATTCGATGCCGTCGATTGTCAAACGCTCAAAAGGTAATATATTACCTGAAGAAAAAGGAAATATATTTCAGCTGATTGTTATAGCATTGCATTGGTGTGGACACGGTTGGAGAGCAGCACAATTAGAAGGCTGGCGACTGCATCACAATTGGCAATGAGGATGAATTGTCAAGTTCGCCTGTTGGCGCGGAGGAGACCAAGAAATCGGAAGGTAACAAAATGAGAGATATTTGGGAAGCGACGTCGTTTGATTACTGTGAAATGAGAACTAATAATCAAACTGATGAACTTTAGAATACAATGTTTCTTTTCATTTTTTAGTAGGAGCTGCGTGCATATGAGAGAGAGCATCATTAGCAGCATGTTGCTGCGGCCATTTAATATCGCTGCTGGAGGTTGCACAGAATTGGGAAGTTGAAAATCATCGTCGATGTACGTGTTGAGTCGGAACTCAGGGAGTGCGTGAGCAAAAAAATACAAACCGCTACCGCCGCAGTTTTGGGAACAAAGGTTAATTATTTGATATATTCCAATGGTTGATTGGCAATTAATATGTATCAATAATTTTAGATTCTCTATCGGCGATATTTTCCACAAGCTAGACGCATCGAGGAGATCCGAAGTTTCACAAGAAGCGAGCAAAGTGATTAGAATAATTCAAAAGCATATTATATTGGACGAGATTGAGCCATTGGATGAGTTTATCGAGGATATTAATGTACCGACGCAATTTCTAAGATTCCTCGTTCATTTGGCCTTATTCTTAGAAAATGTTGGCACAACGACACATAGAGACGTTGTTGACAAATTACTCGAATGGTAATTTAATTATTGCAGTATTGCAACTTTCTTCTGGAAACAAGACGATTGTGTTTTCAGTTATGTTAAAAGACTATCGGACATGAACGAGACGCAACTTTTAGCTTTCTACGTGAGTAAAATCAATTCGCAAGCCCAAATCAATCTCTATGCGGCCCACTTGGAGAACATGTTGGATAATGAGAGTCGAAAGGCCGCCCTGGCGTACGCCGAAGATAATAGCTTAATGTTTACGCCATATCGAAGCTTATCGTCGAAAATACTAGAAGGAAGCCACATAAACTAGAACATAGTAGTGATTTACAGGTGAGAAACATTTGCATGGATTAATAGATTCCATTTGACATTTGTGTCTTTGATTTTAGGGAAAGGTAACGGAGATGGACGAATTGCAAATATCTTCCTTAGATTACTCTATGAGACGCAACGACTCGAAGCCCTCATTCAAAGTAATGCGTTGATATTCACGTTTTTAACGTTGAAAAAACTGGATGCCGCCCAATTGGCGTTCAATAAGATCCCAGCTAATGCTGTCGAATACGTACTGTCCGAAGGAGACGTTAGCGACGGCGTGAATCAGATAATAAAAGAGGATTGAAGTTATAAGGCCTATTTGGACGCACAGCGCGCCTTCAATTCGTGATTTAGACAATTCAAAATGAAGCCGGAGAGTGTCCCGGAGACGGCGCAGTTCACTGAAAAGGTGGCACATCGGCATCGGATGTCGCAGTTTAAGGCCGGCCGAGACGGAGCGTCGGAAGTTAATAATGTCGCATCGAATGAAAGCGACGAAAATGTTTTCCTATAATGTACTGTTATTCCCGGAAGGCGGTTGGCTGCACAGCACTAAAGACGGCGATTACTTGCGATGCGTGTGCGTACCCGAATGCGCGCTGTTACTGTAGAACGTTCTATCGGAATCGAAATTACACGAGGAATGTGTACAATTGGCGTCGGAAAAACACGGATTATACAAAGTATGATAGATGATCAATTGTTGGGTTGTATTTCAAATGGATTCATATTGATTTATACTTGTGGGTGCATCGAAAAGACAAACTGGGAGAAAATTTAATAAATCTCGCTGCCAGTTCCTCCGCCCTATTAAAGGAAAAGGAAGATCCATGGGGAAATTATACAACAATTTAATTTCCTCTTTTTTTTAAAACGAGATTTGTATATTTTATTTTGTATTGTAAGTATATGTGAATTAATTAAATTTTTCTATTGATTTTGTGTTTAATGTTCGTAACACGAAACTTGATCCTGCAACAACAAAAATTAAACATTTAGAGTCTCAGAAGCTTTAATTTCTTTCAGCGTTATTTAATGTTTAATGATTAAACCAAAAGAATATTATGGTGGACGCAAACTTATCGATTATTGTTCAAAAACAACGTTTGAGGCCCAACATTTTTGTTCAAATTTTTAAATTAGAATTTCTTAATTTGCTTAATCATGATTAATCGACTTACGGTAATTAACGGCGAAAAAGGAGGAAGTGAAAACGAATGAATCCAAAACAGAAGAGAAGTAATTTTTTATCCTGTCAATTCTTTCGAATTTAATATTGAGAGAATGAATGAATAATGTTTAAAGTAGACATAGAAAAGGAAAAGAAACTCATTTAACATCATTATAAACGTTCTAGATTTTGCGTTTATAGATGCTTTACGTTGCACTTTACGTAAGAAAAGTCGAAGTCAATAAATAATAATACGATGCAACTAATTGATGAACTACTTAAGCGTCCAAATGAAGAAAAATAACACTTTGTTTTGGTCTATTGCTTCGTGTTTATTCCTTTACCGCTGCAGTAATTGCATGAATCTTTGTTTTGTGATCAACCTCGTTTTGCAATTAAACGCATTTGTTTTTGTGAATCTTGAGGAAAGATGCAATTCGGAAGCGCGGCATAATTGTCTGAATTGGTTTTCGCTAATCCTTAAAGTTATTGCTCAAATAATTGATAATTAGCGTTGATATTGATAGAAATTTGTGCGAATATTCTCTCTTTGCACCCTTCATATAATCCTTCTATCATCTGATATGGCCTCTGCAACAGGAACCAACATTGACTACGATAAAAAACATTTTTGCGACGTTCCGGTCTCAAGTTGAAAAGAAAGTCGATTTGTACCTAAAATGTTTGCTTTATTTTTATTAGCCTCCCCGTTGCATGCATATGACTGGCATTTTGGAAAAACGATTATTGCATCAACTCTTTTCCCAAATTTCATTGATAATTCCATCAATTTTGATCGCTCTTAATCGTTACTTTCATCCGTAATACCTTCATTATTCTTATCATCCACTTAAGTTTGAATGGTACAATTATAAAGGGCGGCAATTTCTGCAATACAAAATGTTAAAATAACCGAATGGCTGTAAATTATTTTTTCAAATGCGGCTTATTAAAATTTAAATGGACAGATCTTAATTTTAATTAACACAAATAATTGGCCTAATTGTTGTGAACTGTTTACCCAAATTCAATGTATGAATGAATTATTTGAAACAAAAATTCCCTCACTTCTAATAATTCGGAGCGAAATGTTCAATAGTAAATCGTTGTTTTCGTGAGATATGAGGCAAAATATTAGGTCGGTGCATAATATCCGCCGTTTTTGAAAGTTATTTTTTAAGTAGTTCGGAACAAAAAAATTTATTGTAAAGACAATCAACTTTTTAATAAAGGTTCAAATTATCTTCCATTTCAATTGCAGCCTCCGATTTGCTTGCTAGATGGCCAATTCCATGTGTACAAAAGAGCTAAAAATTTGCAGCTATGCATTCCCTTACATCGGTTACCAAGTAAATAAAATTTTCGTACACTTTACCAGTTTTTCAGCGAATGATGTATATGGAATGATTTTGTATTGACCTTTCCTTAATTTACATATTTCTGGTTATTGTAACATTTTGTATTGAAGAACTTTCCTCTCTTTTCGATTTCGCCATTAAAACTTAAGTGAATGATACGAATAATAAACTTATTAGGGATGAAAGTAACGATTACGTTCCACGTAAATTGATGCAAGTATCAATGAAAATTGGTGAGAAATTTGAAGCAATAATCATTAAAAAAAAATTCATTTACGCTTAGTTTTCTGCACAGTTATCTGCATGAAATAACTGGGTCAGATATTGAAATATTAACGTAAAGTAGAAGTGCCAATAATTGGAATTTTAGGGTGAATCTTTGCTTTGTGATCAACCTCGTTTTACAATCAAACGCATTTTGGCGTGAATTTTGGGACATAACGCGATTTGGAAGCGTTTGAATCGGTTTTCACTAATGCTCATTCGTTCAAGTTATTGCTGCAAATACTTGATGATTTGCTTTGCCATATTCTAATAAATTCGCATCAATATTCCCTGTTTGCACCCTTCATGTAGCCTTTTTGCAATCTCACGTAGCCTCTGTAACAGTAGCCAACATTCTCTAGAATTATGATCCGTTCTCAAAATTAGAAAAAATCGATTGTGCCTCAACTGTTTTTATCATTCTCGTTAGTTGAATCTTTGTTTTGCGTTCGACCTCGTTTTAGAATTACACGCAGTTTTTGGCAAATATTGAGGAATTTGGAAGCGCGGCATAAAAATCTTCGCCGATCTTCTTCATTCAAGTTATTAGGTACTCAATACTTGATTATTTGCTTTGGATATGTTCTAATAGCAATTCGCATTAGTATGTCCTTTTTTAAAACTTCATATAATCCTTTTGGAATCTCAAGTAGCCTACGTAACAGCCGTCAACGTGCTCTACGATTAAAAAAAAATTGCCACGTTCCTTTCTCAAGATAGAAAAAATTGATTTTTGTCTCAATCGTTTGCATTATTTTCGTTAGTTTCGCAATTGTACATATGCATAGAAATGCATTTTTGGAAAAGCGATTATTGCATGAACTTTTTTCCAAATTTTCATTGATAATTCCCTCAATTTAATTTACTTTTATATAATGAGAGAATTAATTAGGGGATCGTACATACTTCGCCATCTGTCCTGTTATTTGGTTTTTGCTTTATTGAAATCTCTGTTTGATATCGATAATAAAGGTTTAATAGTTTTAAAACTGAGCTGACGAATGTAATTACGTGCTTAAACGTATTGTTCGATGTCAATCACTTGCTGCGACGGAGAGTGCAAAAAACCATCTCTCTCTTCTTCGGGACCACGCGGTTGGCTTTTAAACAGAGGGATTTTTAGAACGCCGTTTATTATAGTTCCTTAATTAAATGGAAGGATCTTCATTTTAAATAACAAATTATTGCGAACCAATGGTATCTAATGGCGCACCCAAATTCAAAGTATTAATAAATTCTTTGAAACAAAAATGCCTCCAATTTAGTAATTCTGACCGAATTATATTGAATAAAAAATCATTGTTTTCGTAAGAAATTAATCTAATATTGTGAAATATCCCTAAACATATCGTAAATAATTAATTATTCGCATCACTATTTCCCCAATATGATTAATTTCCAAAACCTTCCATTCGCATAATTCCTGAAATACTTTTCGATCTTTCGTACGCCGGAGAACCGACCGGCAAACGAAAGCTCTAACGGCACCTCTGACACCGAAGAACGTCGACCAAACACTAAATTAATGCGGCCTAGAGGAAGGACTTCGAAGTATCATCGTCGGATGCTCGAAGAAATATTGTATCTTCACGATAAACATAATTGTACTTTGCGTACTTGTTAAACGAGAATTGGCCAGGCTTATTCCATTAACAGAAGAAATTGCAACTTAAACTGTTCTATAATTTAAGAGGAACCAAGAGTGACTTTTTTTTTCAGTGTATAATTATAATAACTTATGTGATG
The DNA here is from genome assembly GCA_963695495.1 of Hololepta plana. NCBI lineage: Eukaryota > Metazoa > Arthropoda > Insecta > Coleoptera > Histeridae > Hololepta > Hololepta plana. The sequence goes on from OY968835.1 coordinate 4,770,095, forward strand.
TAAACTATAATGTTAGTGATTATATATAGTAATTAGTATAATTTAGTTAATAAATTCTTTAATTTATGTTATTTTAGTTTTATTTCGAATGTTTGTTGCCTGCGCCCTCTCTGAAGGAGGGGCTGAACAGTTGCGACACCAGCTTGCAGATTCTCTACCATATTGCTTTGTAGGGAAAAATTACGTTCTATTGTTCAAATTTGAAAAATTCTTACTAGCGAAGAAAAAAGAGCGAATCATGAAAGAAATTATTTATGCCAATTTAATAGATTTTTTAGTGCCAAAAACTGCGAAACCGTTCGAACGATTGGGCCCTAATTCTGGCACGAATTAGGTTTCATCTGGCCCTACAAACGATGCGAGTTTCAGCCAATTCTGGGATATGAAGGAATATGCGAAAAATCACAAAAGTCCAAAAGTGTAAAAAACAGCAAAAATCTACTTTTTCTAAATCGAGTGGAATTGAATCAGGATCGATGGGAGCAAGTTAAAAACACCGAAATATAAGCAAAAAAAGATGCGAATATAAGAGATTAAAAGTGCGATAACTTTAAAATCGCTGGACCAATTGGGCTGTAGTTTGCACGCGAATTAGCTTTCATCTGTCCGCTTGCTCCGTTATCATAAACTTTAAAAGGAAAATAAAACGATAGAAGAAAAATAAATAAGGTCCAATTTAATAATCAGCGAATAAAAAAAAACGATGGTGATTTAACTTCGCAAGTACGAAGGACAAACCCACGTGTTATTATTGTTTATGTTTACATATTACGGGCTATTTTTGCTCTCAAGCGTTTCAATGGAGTCTTATGGGATTTTGAAGGTGTCTTCCTGGTTGCATTTGAGCTACTGTCCCCTCCTAATACTTACTGCAACATATGGGATCTTATTTTAAAAAGAAAACTCTGTAAAATTGGTAAAACGATAAGTAAAACAAATGCTTACAAAATGTAGAAATGCTTTTTATTATTTAAGGAATATCTACATTATTATATTACAAGAGAACGTTAATGAACAAGAAAATATGGAGATTTTTTCATGGAAATACTGGTATCTCACTTTGTTGCATCTTACTCGCACCGTTTGATTCACCAGGTTTTGTTAATGTGTGTTTTATATTACCAACCGATTCGATGCCGTCGTAAACATCGTGGAACTTTTGATAATCCACTTTAAAATCGGAATCGTTAAACGATTGAGAATTCGACGACTGATTCGAATTGTGATCGGGGAATAATGGCTCATTCATTGACGCTTCATAATCGTTACATGTACATTTATTCGGTAGCGCATCGCATCGGTAGCGTAAAGTTGCTGAAACGCTAAAACTTTGATTCGATTGAAATATAAATGCGTTGGATTAATTACTGCTACTTGGAGAATAGCCAGAATCTTTAGGCGACAAACTTCCGTTAGGCGATAAAGAGCCACGCTTTGATGCACACGATGTAGCACATACAGTTGATGTAATGCTCGAGCTACTGCTCGACGATGAATGCCCTTGCGGCTTCAGTCTCTGCTCTGCGTCACGAAAGTATTGAACATTCGATTCTCTAGGAACTTCCTCTTCAAACGCTTCGTTAGTCGCTTCCCAATCGGTTGCCTTCAATTTATCCTCTGCTATCGACTAAAACAAACATTGGTCTGAAGGTTACAATGCAGTGAACGAAAATTAAATGACACCTACTTGTTCGATGAGTAATTCTGCGCTGGCTCTTACAGCATCGACCATTATTCTTCTATTCAGATCAATCGTATGATATGCTGCAGTCCTAAACCAACAAACACTGATGGATTGTTTGGATTACTGATTGAATTATTCACATCGCATTCTGTGACATGACAATCTAATTGGCTCATCTGTGCTTATTCGCTTTCCATTAAATATTTTTATTTGTTCTAAAGATGTAAATTTTTCTATTAATATATTAAATAATTTCTTGATGCAACAATTCCAAAGCAATAGACTTCCATGGTCCTGTTGTACATTTCACTCAATGCTTGTATTTCTTGTTCATTACCAAGAACGTTCCATCTTCATTTCCTTGCAACATATTTATCAACGTCTTTGGTGACATAAAAGGCGAAAAAATCCTTGTTTTTCACCTAAAATAGAATTTCAGCAACATTTGCACATATATTATAGCGATAAGAAAATTTTTGCCATATCGATTATAAAACACTTACTATGTAGTCCGTGCCAGGGCTTCTGACCGTGAAATGCAACTCTTGATCGCCATCAATTTGACCCGCAATCACCATCTTCATGCATTTGCATCTAGCAAACAGTGAATCTCTCTAAAATGAAAAGAGAAATATAGATTACAATCATTTGTTAAAGCAAGTTACCAATCTTCATTCATCTTCAGTTAACCTCTGATCTTTAAGACGGCCTAGTGCAGATGCATATTCACCTTCCGTGTTCCAGTTCCATCCTCAGTATCAACATTATTAGCAATAAATATTATCATCGCTCTTTTCTTTGATATCAGTGTCAACAGAAGCTGAAGGACTAGAACTTTCCAACGTTTCTTCTCTTCCTTTGGTTTTCCTCTCTCTTGGTTGCTTCCTTCGGCCAGGTTTCGATTCGTTGAAGCGTTTCCTCGTGCATAATTCGTTAGATTATGGTGTCGTCGATCTAGAAACAAACGAAAATGTATTAATTTTTTGAAATCATTCAATGTCGAACAAATTTCATCGAACTACCTTCGATTCAGTTGCTTCCTTCTTGCTGATTTATCATTAGCATTTGCATTTGGCTCTTCCCGTCTGCTCTGTACCGTCCTATCAGCACTCCCTTACAATATTATGCAACTCCGATGCGAATAGTTTGATATCTGAAACTAATTTAGAAAGTGTATCACTTTATTCTTAAAGTTGGCCATCGTTGTCCCAGTAAAGGAGCATAATTTATTTACTAACAAATGAATTCATTGCAATTGATAAACCAACAATGACCGCTGGACTTTCGAAATTTGATGTTGTTCAACATCTGAGAAGAGCGCGCTTCTGCTTCAAGGATTCCGGAAACACGCGGTGAAGAAGACCGCAGCTGGACTATCTCTGTTGACTAATTGGCTGGAAAAATGCCGTTTTCTAGTCAACGAGAAGAAAACAAATGATTGTTGGACCGCGAGGGCAACCGAAAGGCAAATTTCCTGCAAGACGAGAAGGAGGATACCGATCGAAAACAATGGAAAATATCTGGGCATGACATTCCAGTAGCAAACAATCGATGAATGAGCAGTCAAAGAATTATTCATTATGAGTAAAAACAACAACAGTCGTTGCGACACGTTGAACTGTGTGGAGAGAGGCCGACATACAAAAGAAATTGATAACAAACAAGCAAAAAATGTGTTACTATAAACGAGGAGTAGAAATAAATAAAAAGCCAAAGATAAAAACGTATTTGAGCGGGAAATAGGCACCAACTGCAGATGGCATCGTGTCCACAGATTGGAATCAAGTTATCAAAGGTCTGAGCCTCTAAACGACCTCGATCTATTGCCAAAGTTTGAATGGCTAAAATCTGCGACTTCTTCCATTGTCATTTGCGATAATGCGAATAGAGAACCACCATCTGCATCGTCAGCGAACAAATAACAACATCGACGTAAGAAAGTTTCCCAATCGTACGAATCGAAATCAAATAACTCGTGCAACAAGTACAACCAGAAAACATTTGAATGTAAATCGGGAACGAGAAAAAGATGCTTCTTAGTGATAAATGAAACGTTCTTTATAGTAAATGAGTCATTAAAGTGTAAAGAGAGAATTTTGTTCGCAGTAAATAATCCCTGTTTAAAACTGGCGACCCACTTGAAGGACGCCCAATGGCCGGTTGTTCAGCACCAGCGGATCGCTGAAGAACAGATTTCCTGCACCTAATTAACAAACAGCTGCAAACATAAATGTTGCATGTGCGTTGCGCAATTCGCTAGAACGCAATGAAGCGTGCTTCCCAATGGATTGCACGCTTCATAAATGTGAAGACAAACGTTTTCATTATTATTTAATTGGAAAATTACTTGAGTTAGTAATTGCAATTCTACCAATGATTTTCCATGCGGGTCCCTGTGTGCGGGCAAAAACTACATAGACAACCTAAACCTTCCCGAAGGCAAAGCGCATTTGCGACACTCAAGAACCGTTAATAATGCCAACGTTCCATCAACGAATAAGTATTTCCTTACACTGTCATTCTGTGATGATTGGAGCTGATAAGACAAAATCACACGTTTGTCTTAGTATTTACCTACTTAACCCCTCTTTTAACAATCAAAACTTTAATTGATTATTGGTTCTCTGCCTGATAGCACAAAATAACGCTCATCGCCATACAAAAATAAATTGCAAGAGAACCAAAAGAAAATAAACATACAAAAAGCCAACATAGAAAAGAAATTGATAACAGACAAGCAAAAATTAAAAATAAATAATAGTGTTTGAACCAGAAGCGGTAAACGTCGAAACCGTTTGCCTTTTGTGTCTCTTACATGACACATATCTAAATGGAACAACCTTGCCTCCTAATTGTGCGGATGTTACAATGGTTTCGTGAAGTTGTAGCAAAAGTCAATAAATTGCTATATGTAAGGAGAAGTGATCATTTGAAGCGAATCATTGTCGCCATTTAAATCTTATTTCATGTATCTCATAGGACACATTTGAATCAAGGAGTGATCACCAAATAAAGAAAAATTACATTAACAAAAGGTGCCCACCTGACAAAGTTCAACGATGCAAAGAAATGCGTAGAGCCGTCGGCGCACCAGGAAAATTATGCGGGCAATTAATTTGTGGAGTCTCTTTTCCAGAGATTTACGGAATATGGTGGTGATAAATACAAAAAAAGTGTTGTTTTGGAAAAACCTGCGTTAATTTCCTCGGATGCTTCTCCGATTCAGATACCGTCAGATAGTTAGAAATTGGTCGGTTTGACCTCTGGCCACCTGATAGTTGGAGATTCGTTATTATCGTCGGTGGAACCGAATATGTCGCATTTAAAGCTTAACACGTTGTTGCGGTGGCAACATATTGAAACCATCTGACAGGAATTCTAACGCCATTGGTCCAAAGAATACCTGTCGTCGCTGCAGAAGAGGACCAAATGGCAAGATCATACTAAACGAATGAGCTGCCAGACTAAGATTTACCCTAATAAAATCAATTTCGCAAGCCAAATCTCAAGAATGCGAAATTTAAAGAAAATCTTTTTTTCCCTCTCTCTCTCTCTTTCTCTCTTTCCATTGTTTTCTGTTCACCAGCGCGAAAGAGAAAAGACAATGATTGCAACGGAGGAGGAAAAACCGGATGTTGTTGTGGATAATGACAAGAGTGTGGGCGCCGTAGATTTGGGAGATGGAATTCCTCTGGTGGCCCACACGGCTCACCGTAATAGGGCAAAAGAAATGATAAAAATATTTTCTACGATTGATTGATATGTGATATATGTATTCGATATATATATATATATATATAGAAAAGATACAGGTCAAATGTATCGATTACACTGTTTGATAGAGTGTGTTGAGAAATTGATAGATAGCAACAAGTTCAAAACCCACCCAACGACATTAACATCAATCTACATGTAAAGCATCACGCTTCGTTGAATTATGCAGAACAAATGAAGAGTGATGTAGGAAAAACTAAATCCAGGAAATGCCGAATTCGCTACAAAAAAATGTGTTAGAAAAGAATCGACAAACCGGTGTCCGAATTGTAAGTTAGCATGTGTATTTCACTTTAGAAAATTTAAGACAAATAATAGACAAATGAATGGTTCAAATTATCGCACATAACTAATGGCTCATCCGTTTAAATAACAATCTTGAGCAGCAGGTTATCGCCAAAAAGGGAACTCCTGTAAGGGCAATAAAATATGAAAATTGCGATGTTTCACTATTAATCAGAGAGAAATTAACTTCGTCTCCGGCAATATGATTTGAAATTTTATTCAAACTAACAAAATCTTTTTAACCGTACAGTTTTCGCTCATTCCTAATGAGAACGCGTGAAAATGATGGTAAACGATATCACTAATGCAACTGATCAAGATTTGATTTCGTGAACCGAAGGGTGGAAAGCGTCTGTTTTACAAAAAAAAGAAAGACATATAAAAATGTAATGACACTCACAAAAATCGTCCGCAATTACTGCTTAATTACAGATCCTCACTTGGATCTAGTTTGTCCGAAAGACTAAAATAATTGTAACTTATTTACTTATAACCAGTACAACGAATTTGGTTTATTGTTCAATCACAATTAAATGAATCTTATTCTGAACGATAGACATTGTGTAGGTTACAAACAAGGATAAAGCATATTTGATTTGCTTCCTTGATAAGTGAATATTCTAACAAAGGCGTGCATTGCAATAAATAAACCGACAATGACCGCTGGACTAAATGGATGTACCTGCCTTGATTAATGGACTTGCCATAAGTCATGCCAAATTTATATCGCGCCATCTAGCATTGATAAACAAATCAAATATTATTAGCGCCGTTGTTTCAGATTATAAACTTAAAATTACATGGCGCAAGTGACCGCATAATTTTTAAATAAATGAAATAAAGATTAAAAAGGAGGAACATTTATTTTGAACTATTTAAATGAAAATTATATTTACAGTATCAAATAGAAAAATCATAAATTGTTGAATTACATATTTGTAGATTAATCGCCACAATATAACTTTAACAATGTTGCTGCATCGTGCCTTAGCATTGTTGATTCAGGAATGAAAATCAAAGAATTACTATTGATAACTACTTGAAGATTCACCACTTTCCAGTTGATTCCTTTTTAACCTGAAATTTAACGATGTTTATAATAATGTTGATAAAATAAAGAACAAAACATTTGATTGTTCGAGTCCAATAGTGTAAGGAACAAATGGTAATGCAAAGATATAGCGATTGCGACAATAATTCATTCTGTTATCGATAGGGGACGCCAGCGAGAAATTAAATATTAATTACAAAGTTTCATTACAATCTTTAGCCAACACCCATTAAATAATTCAAAATTAATATCAATATGATTAAATATTTCTTTTAGTAAATGCAATTGTTAATTTAAAAAAATACATTTAGTGACATCTACGAACACAAAGCATAATCTAATTCGAATTCTTGATTCTGATAAGAACGTATCACATTTCCAATTAACTTTTTGCCATTATCGTATCAGAGAAGGTGGAATTCAACGTATTGTAACATGAGAAATGTCTGATAATTGTAAAGCATGTAAGTAATTAGCGTTATTAGTATTGGTAAGTTATTAACTATTGTTCTAGATGTAGATTATAATTAATATAATCGCCTTGATTACATTAATTAGTTAACTTTGAGTTAAATTCACTTGCTTCAATCGAATTAGATTCGTATAAGATTTCCCTTAGGGATTTCAATGAAATTGTACCTGGATGAAGGTGTAATTGAAGAAAGTTATATTCCATTAAAATTACGTTGAGTGTATAAAATTTTGTGTTAAAATGTTTCATTTTAAAGGCGCTAGTAATAAGAAAGCACCACTCATGGTTTACGACCGAATTCAAAGTCACGCCCATTCCTTTTGGGGTAGTATCGAGGGAAGTTACCCTTAAGAAAGGGCGTCCACACGGAACAACTGTAAACCCAAAAATAAACCGTAATTATTTCGAGAGGCCAACTGGAATCAAAGCGATTAATTTTTGCTTCCGATCAACTAAATCGAGAGGAGGAGAAGAAAGCGGTTCGAAGCCCCGATTAAAGCAATCGCACCGCATTTTCATTAAGGCCTTAACCACGTCTATTACTTTTTGCAACAAGAGAACAATCGAAAATCGCAAAATGTCACCTTACGATGTGATAGCTGTTATCGATCATTTTCTGTGCTTCAACTCTGGACGAACCCTAATGAAACGGCGAAATCCAAGCGTTGCCACGGTGAAACCTCGTCTTTGCATTGGAATAATGCGAAACGCATCTTTCGCGAGGTTTTTGCGCGTGCAATTCATTATGCAAAATAATGTAAAGACACTCAGTTCGGTTGCTCATTATCTTCACTCTCTCGTCCAATATCAATCGTTTATTGCTTAAAACCAATTCATTTAGTTTATTGTTGATATAAATCAGCTGCTGCGTTTAAATCTCTACGGTTTGATGATGCACTTGGAATGCGTCTTCTACAGCGTTTAAAACTCGTTCGCCCAAAGATGAACGGCACCATACGAAGGACACGAGTCACACTCAATGCGGACAGAATTCGCTCATGGATTTCGTCACTCTAAGCACTTAAATTGAAATCAACTTTTAAGCGAGTTACAATTGCCAGAATTACTTAAATTTGTCAAAAAAAGTTATAAATCCAGCAGCGCCTTGACTTCGCACTGGAAGACCTTCTTTCCCTCGTCGTTCCGGTCGTTGTTGACGAGGACCAACGGGAACATCTGGCTGCGGCTCCTCGTCCATTTGACGTTGTTGAAATTGAATCCTCTTCATTTCCCTTCTCGGTGAGCGTACGACGACCTTCAGCTGCTTTTCCTCGGCCAGCGAGATCGTGTTGTACGGCACTTTCCGTTCGTCCAGTGACCTGCGAAGGAGACGAAACGAAATAACACCTGCCAATTTAATGACGGTGGAATAAACCTCTCCATTTGGGATGACGATCGGCGGTGGCCTCTTCTCAGGCCTTGTTGTCGGCTCCTCGCTTCCTTGGTTCCATTGTACGGCGTCGTTCTTAATATTCTTTTTTTGGGTTTGACCGGGATGCAGTCTGGGTCCTCCTCCGTGTCCTCGGTCGTCTGACGCACGGGCGTATATGGGCGGCGGGTGTTTGCGCTCTCTCTCGCACGCGTTGCGCTTACGGGGGGGGGGGGGGGGTTTCGGCGCACATTTGAGGAGAACGCGGGCACGCCGGGGGGCGGGGTTTTTGATGATTTGCAGGGAATGGAAATGCGAAGAGAATAGGACCGCACTCGAGCGAGTTTTTTGCGCGGAAACGTGCGAAAAAAGCGTGCGAAAATTCGCTTGCGGGTCGGTGCACGCATGACGTCACGATGCGCGTAGCGAGAAACGTCAGACGAAATTGCGCGAATCGCGAGCGCATTTTCGAACGGACTTTTCGACGAATTGGGGGCGTTTTCGCGGCGCGAGACCGTCGAAAACGTGTTCCCCGGGTCGAAAAGTACCTTATATGACCCTTCGCGCCCCGCAATTTGCGAATTTTTTTTGCACTCATTTTCCCCATTTTATGCATTACAGACACGAGCGAAATGCGGCGACAAGGAGGCGATTTCCGGGTTCGGAATGGTGCGGAATCGCTCCGGCGCACCCCAATTACCCCCGGAGTGGCGGTTCGCGACCAATCGGAGGGGGGGAAATTTGCGAAAATTGCGAAAAACTCGCGAAAATTCAATGATTTACAGGAAGGAGGCGATTTCGGGGGGCGGCACCGGGCGCAATCGCTCCGGCGCACCCCAATTACCCCCGGAACAACGTGTTTGCAAAAACAATCGGCATCGTTTTTTTGCAATGTGCGAAAATGCGCAAATTTTCAATGTTTTTCAGGGAAGGCGAAACGTGAGCGGCGCCAGCGGGCCGGGAATGAGCTGCCCGGCCCCAAATTACCCCCATCAGACTGTTTGCCCCCATCGATTCGCAACATTGCGAAATTTTCTGCCAATATTCATTTTCACTCTACGTAGCCACTGCGTAGAGTGAGAAATTGGGAAAATGCTTAATTCTTCCTTCTCGACGGCGAAAGAGGCGACGTGGGGCCGCGTCGGGGTCGGGAATGAGCTGCCCGACCCCAAATTACCCTGAAAGAATAATTTTAGCACGTCAAATCGCAAGAATGCGAAAATTCGTCAAAATCTTCTTTTTTTTTGCTCCCACTACGTAGAATGGGAAATTCCGTTTTTTGATCTGGAGGGCGCAAATATGAAGCGATCCTCGATTGCGACCCCTCAAATTCTTCCTTTTCGCGAGCCCCATCCAACGGTGCGCGATTCGTGCCGATCGCATCGGTTCGATGGGGTCGTGGGGGCGATCGAAGGGTTTTTGGACCAATTAGTGGTGAAGAGACATGGGCGGGTGAGAGGAAGAATTTGCGATTCGATCCGGGCGTGTGACACGGCAAATTCTTCGTCTCGCTAATGCGCATCTAACGGCGTGTCGCACGTGCAAAAAAGTTGCACGACGGCCGAGCAATTTTGCGAAATGTGTGCGAATTTGCGCTGGCAGTCGGACCGACCTGCACATTGGCCGCAATTGCACGGCTCCGGTGGGGCGGATCGAGGCGGTAAAAAAAGCAATTGAAAGGCCGTGACGATGCGAATAAAAGTGATGCGGTCGCGATTTGATCGAGTTGCGAAAAGAGTGCGAAAAAATTGAAGATGGCGGTAGAGTTTTCTGTTTTCCTCTTCGGCCGTTGGAGTTTCAAATTGAAATTGCTCGGCTCCGGTGGGGCGGATCGAGGCGGTAAAAAAAGCGTTCGAAAGGTCGAGACGATGCGAATAAAAGTGATGTGGTCGCGATTTCGTCCAGTTGCAAAAAGAGTGCGAAAAAAATTGAAAATGGCGGTAGGTTATTCTGTTTTCCTCTTCGGCCGTTGGAGTTTCAAATTGAAATTGCTCGGCTCCGGTGGGGCGGATCGAGGCGGTAAAAAAAGCGTTCGAAAGGTCGAGACGATGCGAATAAAAGTGATGCGGTCGCGATTTGATCGAGTTGCGAAAAGAGTGCGAAAAAATTGAAGATGGCGGTAGAGTTTTCTGTTTTCCTCTTCGGCCGTTGGAGTTTCAAATTGAAATTGCTCGGCTCCGGTGGGGCGGATCGAGGCGGTAAAAAAAGCGTTCGAAAGGTCGAGACGATGCGAATAAAAGTGATGCGGTCGCGATTTCGTCCAGTTGCAAAAAGAGTGCGAAAAAAATTGAAAATGGCGGTAGGTTATTCTGTTTTCCTCTTCGGCCGTTGGAGTTTCAAATTGAAATTGCTCGGCTCCGGTGGGGCGGATCGAGGCGGTAAAAAAAGCGTTCGAAAGGTCGAGACGATGCGAATAAAAGTGATGCGGTCGCGATTTGATCGAGTTGCGAAAAGAGTGCGAAAAAATTGAAGATGGCGGTAGAGTTTTCTGTTTTCCTCTTCGGCCGTTGGAGTTTCAAATTGAAATTGCTCGGCTCCGGTGGGGCGGATCGAGGCGGTAAAAAAAGCGTTCGAAAGGTCGAGACGATGCGAATAAAAGTGATGTGGTCGCGATTTCGTCCAGTTGCAAAAAGAGTGCGAAAAAAATTGAAAATGGCGGTAGGTTATTCTGTTTTCCTCTTCGGCCGTTGGAGTTTCAAATTGAAATTGCTCGGCTCCGGTGGGGCGGATCGAGGCGGTAAAAAAAGCGTTCGAAAGGTCGAGACGATGCGAATGAAAGTGTTGAGGTCGCGATTTGATCGAGTTGCGAAAAGAGTGCGAAAAAATTGAAGATGACGGTAGAGTTTTCTGTTTTCCTCTTCGGCCGTTGGAGTTTCAAATTGAAATTGCTCGGCTCCGGTGGGGCGGATCGAGGCGGTAAAAAAAGCGTTCGAAAGGTCGAGACGATGCGAATAAAAGTGATGTGGTCGCGATTTCGTCCAGTTGCAAAAAGAGTGCGAAAAAAATTGAAAATGGCGGTAGGTTATTCTGTTTTCCTCTTCGGCCGTTGGAGTTTCAAATTGAAATTGCTCGGCTCCGGTGGGGCGGATCGAGGCGGTAAAAAAAGCGTTCGAAAGGTCGAGACGATGCGAATAAAAGTGATGCGGTCGCGATTTGATCGAGTTGCGAAAAGAGTGCGAAAAAATTGAAGATGGCGGTAGAGTTTTCTGTTTTCCTCTTCGGCCGTTGGAGTTTCAAATTGAAATTGCTCGGCTCCGGTGGGGCGGATCGAGGCGGTAAAAAAAGCGTTCGAAAGGTCGAAACGATGCGAATAAAAGTGTTGAGGTCGCGAGTAGTATAGATACCGGGATACTGTGACACTCGATGGTACATCGGGGGGTTACCACTCTTTCAAGGTCCCTCTTGAAGAATTCCTCGAGTTACCATCTGAAGAACTTCTTTCAAGGTCATCCCCCAGATAACCATCTAAAGAATCAACCACCCGAAGAAATTCCTCCAGTTACACATTTCATTTCTTCTTCACGTTACCACCCCCGAAGGAGTTCCTGTCGTATGCAGATGACGTCAGTAATTTTGTCTAAGCTGAATGTTTAAAAACGAATGTGTTCCACCGGGATTCGAACCGTGTACCTAAGAGACGAGAAGCAAGCACTTTGCTAACTGAGCTAATTAAGAATCTACCGGGGGGAAAGGTAAATGTTGATCAATTATCAATGAGACACGCTTGTTTTTGTTCCTTACGGAAACGGAATATTATTATTATTAATAAAATCAAAAGAATTCAATAGTTCACGTTATTTTGATTAGGATTTTTATCAATTTTCAAGGATGGTCAATTAAATAGTGGGAGATATCGACAAAAAAATTATATAAAGGTTTTTTGCTAAGATTTATATATTCAATAATATTAATATACATTACATACATATATAAAAAATTAAAAAAAAAATACGAAAAAAGAAATAAAAATTTAAAAAAAAATTAAAGAAATAAATAAAAAACTTTCAGCGTCTGCTGCTGCGACCGTCCATTACTCTCAGTGGCCCCACAAACGTAGGGATGTCACAGCAGTCTCCTCCATCTCCCTCACGGTAGTACTTGGGGATGAAGAGCCCACATCGTGAGCACTCTTGCCGAAAGTTGTATACTTCGACGTGCTGATGTTCCATTGTGAGCTGGACGATGTGGCATCCATATCTCGTTTTCCACCTATAGCAGCTCGAACATATATTCGTCAGCGATCTTTCGGCGCCGTGTCCATTCTTGTATACAACGGTGTACTTCAATTCACAAATCATCTAAAACAGAGAAAAATACATGGTTCATTAAAAGCAATTACACCTATTTAAATATTAGGTGACCCCAAAATTATTCACCGTTTTAAAAGATTTTTTGTTTGTTTTTTAAACAAAGTAATAATCAAAAAAAAAACTCTTTTAAAACGGTGAATAATTCTACACCCACCTAATAACAATAATAATAGCAAAAATTTATAAATTCTACTTACTTTGAATCTTAGTTGGAACTCTTGAAGTAACTCGAAAGTTTAAATTGAAATAATAAATTACTAGTCAAATGCACCAGTATTTATACTTGAATAAATCTAAAAAAAAAATCATCACGTGTAGGGATTATAGTGAAGAAGAAATACATCATCATCAGCAATTAATTAATTGTATGCACGTAATCCCAAACATTTTCTCATATTATTAAAGTAAAAGAAGGAAAAGCAAAAGACGCTTATTTGACAATAATTCTATCGCTAGGTTCATGAACTGGGGCAATATCCGTTGATGTTGTCGATCGAGTAGAGCGGTCGGACAGTAAAGAAGGTGTCGTATTACGGCACGTGTGCCTTGATTCGTGTTCACTATCTCATTACAATTGAGAACATATGTTGTTGAGATCATTGTCGGTGCAAAACACACATTTATTATTTTTTCTTATACTATATATACGTTACAGAAAAAAAGGAAAAAAAAAGTTAAACAGCTATAATGATTGAAAATTGTTTAAATAATTTGGTTAGCGACGTTGTGAAGAAAGTCAATCAAGTAAGTAAACTAATTAAAAAAGGGGATAAAAATAATATAATTAAATTAATAAAGAAGTATATTTTTCTCATAAAGAAAGTTATAAAAACCAGGTCTAGTGTTTGTAAAAATTTTTCTAATTTAGAATCAAATTTAAGTCATTTAGAAACATTTAAGAAAAAAATTAATAAAAAAATAGGAAAGAAAGGTGGAAAAAGTCAAAGCTTAATTTGGCAAGATTTAGAATCTTGTTTTAAGAGTAGAATATGTAGTGGTATAATTGTGAATTTAAAAATTACAGATATAACGGAATTTTTTAAGAAAGCTTATCGAAGTTTTTGTATTAAAATTAGGAAAAGTTTAAAAGATTCATTGTTGAAAGTAAATGCAATGTTTTTTGGTAATTTCATAAAACCGCAAAACGGTGAAACAGATATAAAACATTTCGGTACTAAAAATGAAATTATCGATAAAAACACAAATTTGAAATGTTGGTATAAAGAGAACATTGTTGATAAGATTCTATCAAAATTGGAAGATTTTCAAGAACGTGATTCAGGGTGGGCTTTATATGAGATATTGCACTTGAAGATTAATATTAACAATTACAGACCTTTATTAGTGGGAATATCAACGTATATGGAAATGCCAAAATTTATTAAAAACACAAAATCTGTAATTAACGTTAAAAACAATGATCCATATTGTTTTCTATGGTCTATTGTTGCTGCTAGGTATCCATGTACGACAAATAAAAATCCAAATCGAATATCATCGTATCCACATTTCAGCGATGTCTTAAAATACGATGGTATCGATTTTCCAATCAAGCTGAAGGATATACCTAAATTTGAATTTTTAAATAATATTTCCATTAATGTTTTCATTATAAAAAAGGAGAATGAAATAGTACCGATAATTTTAAGTAAATTTGATTTTTCCGAACAGATCAATTTATTAATGGTTCAAAATAAGCAACTTTTCATAGTTAATGATGTTTACAATGATGATGATGATGATACTGATGATTGTGATGGTGATGATTTTCTAACCAATAAAGATAAAATAAATCAGATTCGTAGTCAAAGAAAATTTCATTTCGCTTTAATTAAAAATTTATCACGTTTGGTCCACAAACAGTTACTAGATATAAAAAATAAAAGTTGGATATGTAATAGGTGTTTGAACCATTTTTCTACGGATGAAAAATTATTCAAACATTCAATAGAATGTCGTAATTTAAATACAACCAAAATTGAGGTACCTTTAGAAAATTCCAATAAAAGTATTATGAAATTTATGAATTATAAACATACATTGGATGTTCCTTTTGTAATCTACGCAGATATTGAAAGTATTCTTTTGGAATATGATGATAATAAGAGAACGGATAATCTCGAAAGATATCAAAAACATGAAGCCTTTAGTATTGCATTTTATTTGAAATGTTCGTTTGATGATTCGCTTTCGCGATTTAAATTATACACAGGCAAAGATTGTGATCAATGGTTTGCAGAACAATTAGAAGAAGTTGCTTTAGAATTACATGAAATGATTCTAAATGTAACTAAAATTAATCTTACTGATAAAGATAAAAAGTTGTTTGCAAATGCTAATGTTTGCTATTTATGTTCAAAACCATTCACAAACACTGACTATAAAGTTAGGGATCATTGTCACTTTTCCGGGCGGTTTCGTGGAGCCGCACATAGGTCTTGTAATATTAATTTGAAAGATGCAAACATATATCACAATCTTCCAATAGTATTTCACAATATGTCCGGTTATGATTCGCATTTTATTATAAAAGCTCTTAATACAAAAATTGAGGGTAAAATTGATTTGTTACCAGTAAACAAGGAAAAGTATATATCATTCACGAAACATACTAAAGGTAAAGTTAAATTAAGATTCATAGATTCGTTTAGATTTATGAATTCTAGTTTAGAGAAGCTTGTCTCATATTTAAGCGAAGAACAGAAATGTACAGTTAAGAAATTTTATAATAATCGCGAAGAATTTCAATTATTGCAAAGAAAAGGTGTATTTCCATACGATTATCTCAATAACTATGATAGATTACGAGAGGAAAATTTTCCTCCTATAGAAGAATTCTATAGCAAGCTTAATAGAAGTTATTTATCGATGTCAGATTACGAACATGCATGTAAAGTTTGGAAGGAATTTAATATAAAAAATTTACAAGAGTACGCAGAATTGTATCTAAAAACTGATGTGTTACTATTATGTGATATTTTTGAGAATTTTAGAAAAGTTTGCAAGACTACATATGGCTTAGATCCATTGCATTACTATACAGCACCGGGTTTAGCCTTTGACGCAATGCTAAAAATAACCGATATAAATTTAAAACTTTTAACTGATATTAATATGATAATGTTTATTGAAAGAGGTATCCGTGGTGGTATTTCGCAATGTTCGAATCGCTATGGCAAAGCAAATAATAAATATATGAGTGAATACAACCCTCAAATTGATACATCATATCTAATGTACTTTGATATTAATAACTTATATGGTATGGCAATGTGCCAGTTTTTACCGTGCGATGATTTTAAATGGGTTGATGATGTGTATTCAATACCATTCATTTGTGATATTCCGGACGATAATCCTTTTGGATACGTTTATGAAGTTGATCTGTCTTATCCAACAGAATTATTCAATAAACATAAAGATTTACCATTATGTGCAGAACACTTAATACCACCCGGTTCGAAATTAAAAACCCCCAAATTAATGACCACATTTTTTAACAAGAACAAATATATAATACATTATCGAACATTAAAACAAGCTGTTCAATTAGGCGTCAAAATTGACAAAATTCATCGCATCTTAAAATTTAAACAATCTGATTGGTTAAAACAGTATATTGATTTAAATACTAAAATGAGAAAAAAGAGCCAAAATGAATTCGAAAAGAACTTTTTTAAATTAATGAACAATGCCGTTTTTGGCAAAACTATGGAAAATGTGAGAAAATATAAGAAAATTAAATTAGTATCAAAATGGGGTGGACGTTTTGGGGCTAAATATTATGTTTCCCAACCTAATTTTTGTAGTTGTTCTATTATAGATGAAAATATGATTATTATTGAAATGAATAAATTGAAAATTAATTTCTCAAAACCAATTTATGTGGGTATGTCAATATTAGACATATCAAAAACGTATCTATATGATTTTCATTATAATTACATGCTAAAGAAATTTGATAGTGACAAAACAAAATTATTATATACAGATACAGACTCATTGATATATCATTTATTTGTAAATGATATTTATGAGGAAATCAGAAATGATATAGACCGTTTTGATACATCCGACTATCCATCGGATAATATTTATAAAATCCCATTAAAGAATAAAAAGTCATCGGTTTGATGAAAGATGAAAATAACGGTTGCATTATGACTGAATTTGTTGGTTTAAAATCGAAAATGTACAGCTTAAAAGTGCAAAGTCATAATGCGAACCAAAAAGAACAAATTAGAAGGAAACTTGAGAATAGAAGAGAGCATCCGCAAGAAATAGAACATATTATGTCAAACCTAGGTATTGTGAAAAAGGCTAAAGGTGTTAAAGAATCTTCATTGAAAAAATCAATAACATTTCAACATTATTTCGATTGTTTATTTAACAATATAATATATCACACAGATCAGTATTTAATTCGTTCAGAGAAGCATCAAGTTTACACAATAAAACAAAAAAAGGTTGCATTAAGTTATCTTGATGATAAACGTATTACCAATTTTTTATATACAGACACTAGACCATGGGGTTTTACATAAAATTAACTACTTAATTATCCCTAATTTAATTAGTTTACGTTGCTATTTAATATGTTACAAAGATCACTGATAAAGGTAAGAATTTAAAAAAATTAAATTAAATCATTATTACTAAATGTTCGTATAACTTCAGAATCTGTAACAACAACAACAATAGAAAGATCAACACCTATTTCGGCTCCCAACATGTAATATGATAACATTTATTACATCATATACCGAAGAAGAAAAAATAAAATAAAAACAGAACAAGTGGAAACAACAACAACTAACATGGAAATGGATAATGATTATTATGGTAAAAATAAATAAAAATTGCAATCGTCGAAGAATTAAAATAAAAAGAAAAATCTCAGAACAAAAGCCATTGGCGCTTGCATAGAAACAGAGAAGACATATGTAATAAGAAAGATCAACACCTGTTTCGGCTCCCAACATGTAATATGATAACATTTATTACATCATATACCGAAGAAGAAAAAATAAAATAAAAACAGAACAAGTGGAAACAACAACAACTAACATGGAAATGGATAATGATTATTATGGTAAAAATAATTTAAAAAAAATGCAATCGTCGAAGAATTAAATTAAAAAGAAAAATCTCAGAACAAAAGCCATCGGCGCTTGTATAGAGAGAAGACATATGTAATAAGAAAGTAAAATACTTGTTCTGTGAACCTCAATAAACGGAGGGAAAAATAAAAAAAAAATAATAATAAACGTTATGTAATTAGCCATTTTTTGTTTTTCTTTTATTTTTTATTGTTTTTTTTTGTTATGAAATAAAAACAAATCTTTGTTCTCATAGTTTTTGTATTTAATCTTGACCCACTACAACACATAGTATTTAATTACATTAATAATCTTTTTTTTTTTATTCATCAACAAACCATTTATACAATAAGGAAACATTCATTCTAGAACATGCTAAATTATTCTTATAATGTCTATTACAATGCATATTTTGAAGACAATTTTTATTTTTTAAATAATCAAATGTTGGACATGCAAATTTTTCTAAATTTATAATCTTGTTGTCTATGATGGTTTCCAAAGTTGTCTTTTTATTTAATCCTTTTACATAAACTATTTCATCACCTATAATATTTTTAATGTAGAACGCAATATCTTCATATGATATGTCGTTGGCGACGGCGAACTCGTTTTTTTCCCAATCGCAGTAGCTCTTATTATCAAAACGGATTCCATGTACGAAATTTGTAGTCCAGTCCATATGTTTTTCTATTTCTTCGTTAAACCAACATAAATCATGTTTAAGTTTGACCATCGTGTGATATATCATGTTTTTCCCTATATCATAAATCGCGATTTCTTTTATAATGAAATCACTTTTGCGATATTGAAAACCCTGAATATCTATGATGTACATTATTTTTACACAATTTTAATTACACTCGTTAGTGGATTATATTGCACGAGTCTGTCGTGTAAGATTAGGCAATACGCTGTAGTTTTGTTTGGAATATTTTCGTACGTTTCGAATTCTAAGCGAATATCAATCGCACCGTTCTTGACCGTCTCACTTTGATGACTGCAATCAATGACCACCATAGGTGCAATATGTTCGAAATTTATATGTGACAAGCAAGGTTCCCCTTCGCTTTTAAAATAATAAGATCTCTGAAATTGCGCATACATCTCATACAAGACGGCCCATTGGCGTTTGGTAAAGTTCACGTTTAGGTTATCGTATGGGAACACTTCAGAATTTAAGTGTAATTTTACGTTAGTTAATTTGCAATGATCAAATCGGCTCATGTTTCGATTAAGATTTTTTCTCTCTGTTTGAAATGTGAAAATTACGCATCGCGGTTTCTCCATGATACTGCTCGTTTTAACCGTCCACGTGTTTCTCGTATTCTCTTGCACGAGCGGAAGCTCTTGTAGTTCCCAAGTTCTAAATGGAACATTCAAATCTTTATTAACATCAAGATATTGTAACAGTTTCAATTTTTCCGAGTCAGCAACAGTAACATGGGGAACTTTCCATGTAATTTTATTGATTAGAACCTTTGGTTTATCCACCCCGGTTGTCGGCACATTGTAAACAGCATTTATATCCGAATTACTTCTAATCATAACCAATTCTTGTCGCATATTCAAAATAATTTTTTGAAAATCTTCCGCAAATCCCAACAACATACTTAACGGTATGCATATATTAAAATCACCCGTTTCTCTATTCACAAATTCTGGATTTTCCAGTGTACGCCAACCGGCATTTTCCAATCTGGTACACTGATTAACACTATACGATGCATAACCTTTCAATGTAGAAGTAATGCCGGGATTTCTTGTACGGTCAATAATCGTGCCGCCAAGTTCAAAGCGAATTTCATCGAACAGAAACATTATTCCATTATTAACGAATCGCAGCGTATTACTAGGTTTACCATCCTCTTTCATTAATTTACCTTCTATATATAGATAACTTTGCGAGGGTAAAGTATAAGCATCTTGCGTTTGTACAGGTATCCTAATCTCATCGTTATTATTAAACGTTGTCGATGCATATGGACTATATGTATGGTATTGATAATTGATGATGGAATTATCGACAAACACTCCATCGCCAACTTTTAAATTGGTGAAACTCATTTTAAAATTTTAAATCCCAAGGAGCGTAAAAACCGTTTGTTCTGAGCTGTTAACCCCTTCAACTTTTTCTTAGCACTAAACCGTTCCTTATGTGAGCTGTGTGTTTTTATACACTTTGCTATAGGGATGTTTAAATTATATAAGAAAACCATTGTTTTTATAGCGCACGTCTTAGATGAACTCTCACTGTGATGAGCTCCCCGTTGAAATTAACCAGATTCCCATCTTGATCGGTTATTTTAAGTACTACTTCATTAATATACCTAGTGTTAATTGGTAGATAAATAACTTGAGAGGGAATTTCCACAATTTTCACACCGGGCAATACAGTTGGATAGAATACATGTAAAATGTGACCTGATTTTTCGTTTGTATAAGAGTTTGCGACCAAGTTACATTCTACATTTATCGAATTTATTTTAAAAATGTTTACTGCATTATCTGATACATATTTAAGATTAGCACTTAAATATAACTCCGTAAATCCAAATAATGATCCAATATTTTTTTCTTTTTTAAAATTAATCCGTTTGTTACATTTGATTTCACATTTTTGTGTATTACGATTACCCAATATCTCAAGCTCTGTCTTTTCTTTTGCATTTTTTCCTTTTCATTAATTTGATCTTTAATGTAGTTATAAATATCGGAAACCTCATATAAACCCTCTGGTATTGTTATTTCTTTATCATCATAATCGTAATAGAATTTATTATTCGTATAATCCACATTAGGTATTGAATTGTAACTAACAAAATCTATTAAACCGATTTCATAGGATTCATTATCGTTTAGAATTAAAGGTGGCGATATTATTGAACTGAGAGTAGAGGATCGTTCGTGCAATGTAAACGTGTACGACATTGTGAATAGTTTGCGATTAACTAACTAAATTACTTATTTACCTAATCTATTTATTAGAAATTTTATACACAGGTGTCCACAGTTGTATGTAACATTTGATAAATGTTGATAATTCTTATAATTATAGTAAATTTGAACATTTCCATTTGATTGGAAATATTTTTTTATTTCGATAGGCGGTTGCAGATTACCATAGCTGTCAAAGTAAATGATTTGATTTCGATATTTTCTATAAGCAACCCAATGGGTGCCAGGTCCAGATGAATTATCCAAATTTACCACCCCTGCTTCGTGTACTTTTCTGATTTTCTTCGGTAGTTCATCTTTCATGAAGACACCACGAAAATATTTAACTTTAAACTTTTTTGCATACTTGACAATATCCAAATTTGTTAGGGCTCTTTTAACGAATCGCATATTAACGACGGTTTCGATGCGCTTCACTTTCATGTCAATACAAACCTAATCCTCGTTTGTACCGTTTTAAATATAGGCCTTTTCCTATTGCTATAGACTCCATAGTTTTATTATGACGTTCAGATTCAGCTAGTTGCTGTTTTGCTTCTTTTGCTTGATTTACAGCTTTAGCAATTGCTGCTGCATCTCCACTTAAAGCTCCAAGAGCACTTAAACCGGCAAATATTGGAATTAGTGGTAGAAATCCTCCAGTTTTAGGAATTGGTATTACTCGTTTTGCGTTAATGTCACTCTTAACTTTTTTTGCTACCTTATTTGCAATTAAAATAGCGTTACCCAAGTTTTTCGGTTTCGATTTGATTAAATGTTTCATTATTGTTTTCGTTAGATTTTTAAATGATGTCTCCTTTGTTGTTCTCTTGATTCTTTTATTTTGTCGTTTTTTACCTTTACGCACCTTTTTGTTATTGGGGTCTTTCATCATTAATCTTTTCTGATTATTATTATTATTATTATTACGATGTTATAGTTTTCAACTTCTAAATGCAACTGGACTATTTAAAAATTAAAGGCTCCTTTTATATTTTATAAATTTTTATTTTTAAGTGTTATGATGATCATCATCATCATCTTATTTACGTTTTATATTTGTCGTTTGGATATCCATTGGTATTGATGATGATGATGGTATATCGACATCATCTAATTTTCGTTTTTCGGAATTTGAATTATCTAAATTCCTCTCTTTACGTTTTACAAATTTACGTCTTCTTACTGGAGTATTAATAATTGAATTATTTAACAGGTTTTCGCTGTTAACTTTAGGATTATAACCATCATCATCATCATTACCTGGGTAACTTATATTAAAATTTAATTTTCTCTTTACTTTGTCTAAATAACGTTTATTTGCCTTTTGTGTTTCGTTAGTTCGTTTTCGTGTGCTACTGATAGCTTTTACTTCATTCAATTTATTCAAGCTATTGGCCATATCTTTTGATACATTTTCAATCGTTTTTCGAATTTTATCAATTGACTTCATGTGTTTCTTTATACATTTGGAGCATTCTTTCGTTTTCTGTACTACTGGCGAATAGCCCATACCCAATTTTATTTTGCTTTTCATTAGACCAGATACGCCTAGAGCAGCCACCTTTTCACCAAATGAAGCATCCGACGAACGAAACCTGTTTAAGGCCTTTCTAGCAAGCACTTCATCAGCCTTATGTCGCATTGTTGAATCATTTTCTTGCGAATAGGCAATATCGTGTTCCATACAGGCTTCATCCAATCGATTCTTTGGCTTATCACCACGCATTAACCGTTCTTTTACTTTAGTACCAGGTCCACAATAATTATAACCACCAGGTATATGCAGCTCAAACGGTAAAGAGTTGATCGCTTTATTTAGTAAACCACCACCACCACCCAAGTAATATTTCATAATTAATTAGGATGTGTGCGTGCAGTTAAAGAGGCAACAAACAAGTAAATAAAACATAAGGCTACTTCTATTTTTATGTAAATAAACAATCATTTTATTTAATAATCCTAAAATTTACAGCATTAAAAAATAAAATAAAATATTTATTGTTTTTCTATTTCTTCTTCTTCTTCGTCTTCTTCTCCTCCTCTTAGTAAGCATGAATCCACCTCATCGATGCCATCGTCGTCGTCGTCATCGGACAGAATTGTCAATTTTTGCCCGTCAAACTCTCCTGCAGGATCGTCCAATTCCATGCGATACCTCTTCTTCTTCTTCGTTGAAGGTCCTGCTTCTCCTCCATCTACACTGCGCTTTTGTTTGTCACAACCAGCAGCAGCAGCAGCAGTAGCAGCAGAAGTTGTTGCTAGCATAGGAGGATGATGATGATGATGATGAGCAGGAGCACCAGGTAGACTCATCCGTCTTTCTTCATCTACCGGTCTCATGTCGAATGAGAAGTTTCGTAATCCCATTTCGAATAATGAGATCTCCTCATCATTCTCCAGATAAAGGCGAACGTACCTTACTGGTAGATTGCCAAATTTCTTCTGGAGAGTTTCTGCTTTTGGTGAATAGGAAAGTTTGATGAAAATTTGGTTCTTTCGCACCAAAATTTCCTTAACACCAAAGCTGGAAAGAAAAATATATATCAATTAATTTAAGAAGAACAGAAAATAAAATAAAATAAAACTTACCGAAAAATTTGTTTGCAAATTACATACAGCATTTTGCATGGTAACGTGAGCTCCTTCGTACTTCGTACGATAATCGTTGATGGAACGGTTGTCATTTTGTATCTAATGATTCTTCAATAAAATTCTCACCTATTTATACCAATTTTTAATTCTAAAAAGGAGGAAACCAAGTAAAAGAAGGGAAAACAAAAGACGCTTATTTTACAAAAATTCTATTTCTAAACCCATGAACTGGTCAATATCTGCTGATGTTGTCGATGATCAAGTAAAATGCGTGTCGCTTGCACTTAATTAACGCATCAACCGGACAGGAAATTCGTAAGCGATTCCACATTGGTCGACAGTAAAGGTATCGTACTATAGCACGCGAGTGTTAACCCACGTCCGGTGTCGCATTTCAATTGAGAATGTTAACGGATGTCGTTGGGGTCATTGCTAGTGCATGTAATACACACACACACACACACAACAATATGCATGTTTACATTCAGAAAAAGAAAAGAAAAATAAATAAATAAATAAACAAATTAAATGATTTGCAGTTTTTTTATAATTTTTTATATTTTAGATATAGTTTAAATGTTTTACAAAATATTTTTTCTGTCTATCCACGAGTTATGTTTCTCGTTGAAACCTAACCATTTTACTAGCATTTTATCCTTCGTTCTTCTCAAGACTTTTTCTATTAAATAAACATCGGGGTATTTAACTTTTTGCAACTGATATTCATAGAAACCACCTTGAATTTCATTATTTTCTGAATCTTGTAAAGTATACGTTGTTGGATTTGTATAGTTTACACGTTTTATATTGAAAACTTCCATTGACCAATTTGGTGTATATTTTTTATCGAATGCTCCTCTCAATTTCGATATACGTACATAATCGTCTACTTTAAATCTATTATGTTTATTAGCTATTTTTATGGAATTATAAACGTTCTGTAGCAAGTGTTGTTCATGCTTTTCATCAATATCTACAGGTTTCATTTTTATTGTATGATGTTTTGTATTATTGTATTTATCCACAAGATTTTTTATAAGATCTATCCATTTATAATTGCCTCTATAATTAAATTCTTTCCACATCATAGTTTTTAATGTTCTATTAACACGTTCAACAATCGAAGCCTTTTTTTCGCTAAACGTACTATAGTGATTTACATTATATGTTTTCATTAATAGTTTAAAGTTCTGATTGAAAAATTCTTTTCCATTATCGGTTTGTAGATTTTCAGGTGCTTGAGTTTTAAAAATTTTCCTCATAGCCGCAGTAACTTCTTTTCCAGTTTTATGTTTAATCGGATAAGCCCATAAGTATTTTGTGAAACAATTAATAACCACTAAAATATATTTAAAACCTTTATTTTGTCTACTGTATGGTAACATTTCAACTAAATCAGCTTGGAATAAATCATTTAAAGACTTTAAAATAACTTTACGTCTTTTAAAATTAATTCTTGCTGGTTTATGCATTTCTTCAATCACTTGTCGTTTCTTATCCATATTAGCTACTTTATAATGTTAGCTTCTCTTAGTTCTTCAATAACTGCATTGATTTCATTAATTACACCCGTATTACCTGATTCATGTGAAGCGTGTAATAATTTTAACCGGTCAACTAATTCGTTTGGGTCATCCCAATGTATATAATCAATATCATTGTTAGTTACTGTCATTAAAGTATTCCCACCACCAATTTTCTTTTTATTTGACAATGGTGCCAAAATATCTTTGTACTTCCTTAATTTACTACCATCAATTTGTTTTTGTTGTTGATAATGACGTCGATTAGCATTTGTTTCTAAAACAATATTTTGGTACGCCTTTTCATCGTCCAACGTGAACTGTTTCGGTGTTTTCATAAATAATAATTCATACAGTCCAGGCGTACCTTTGTATCGTTTATTTTTAACAATAATATCTGAACCATCTATGTCTAGTTCCGAATCACCAATAAAAAAATTTTCTAATTCTTTATTAAATCGTATTCCATATTTATGATCAAATTCACCATCATCTTCATACATATTAAGAATATATCTTCTTGGTAATGGATCGTACTGATCTAAATAATCTGCGAATGGTTCAATGGCTACACCTTGAACAGGTGTTGTTTTTGTTGTGGTTGTTTTATAATCATCATCATCTTGCTTCTTAACGTTCTCTAATAATATTGAACGTTTTAAGCTGCTAATTTCTGAATCATTGTCGTCATCATCCTTTTTAAATTTTAATACACTTTTAATAGGTGTACTACTAGTAAAGCTTCCCATTTCCATTTTAAGCCGTTTCGGTATCGTTTCATTTGAATATTTGCTATTTGATCGTTTCTCACTTAAATTCACAATATTTTCTTGTTGTTGTTGTTGTTCTGATTGATTTTGTTTATTTTGCTTTAACTCATTTTCAATATTTTCTAAATGCTGAGTTAAAGGTGAGAAATAACTGTTATGTGTAATTTCTCCCTGTTTCAATAATCTTAACTTTTCCTTTATGTCTCTACGCTTTGCAATAATTGCTCTTTTTATTTTCTTTTCCATTGGGAACATTAAAAAAAAATTGTTATTAATTAAGCGCTAACCCTTACTAGAGTGTGGTAATTTTCTGCACATTCCCTCTTTAAATGTATTATAGGGAAATGAAATGATCAAAACCTTGTCGATATCTCCCACTATTTAATGGACTGTCCTTGAAAATTGATAAAAATCCATATTGCTTTTTCCAACAAAGGGAACACACATCTTTAAATTTCTCAAATGTCATATCCGTTCCAATGTGATCGCTATGTAAATATGTTTCATATTTTGATAATCTTGTTTAAATAAGAGGATAACATTGCTATTATCTCTGATTAGGTGTTTAGGTATTTTAGCATATGTTTGGCACAGATAAAAACAATCAATGTAATTGTGTCGACCCATACTAAAATACTCGCGCATAACATTCTAATTATCGCAAGATACATCATCGAAAATAAAAAGTGAATTTGGTCTTGCTTCGCTAGGTGATATTACATTTTCATTGCAATCAAATGAATTCAATGATATTCCTTTAATTGGTTTTAATAATCTTTTTAGATAAACATATTTAGGTTGATATAACGACTTGGAATAAATGTAAATATTTTCAAATTTTAAACCATTTTTATGTTCAATTAATGTAATCAATATATTCGTTTTTCCACAATTTGATGGTCCAACAATTATACAACGGATCGTAGATGGAAATAAACATCCATGTTTTTGATAATTTTTCAATTCCAAAGCACTTAAGTCATGGTTATTAACAGTTAGCACTGTCTTCTGGGGCACCACCTTCATCTTATGAAACCTATATTCAAAATAACATGAACTATTGAATTCTTTTGATTTTATTAATAATAATAATATTCCGTTTCCGTAAGAAACAAAAACAAGCGTGTCTCATTGATAATTGATCAACATTTACCTTTCCCCCCGGTAGATTCTTAATTAGCTCAGTTAGCAAAGTGCTTGCTTCTCGTCTCTTAGGTACACGGTTCGAATCCCGGTGGAACACATTCGTTTTTAAACATTCAGCTTAGACAAAATTACTGACGTCATCTGCATACGACAGGAACTCCTTCGGGGGTGGTAACGTGAAGAAGAAAAGAAAGGTGTAACTGGAGGAATTTCTTCGGGTGGTTGATTCTTTAGATGGTTATCTGGGGGATGACCTTGAAAGAAGTTCTTCAGATGGTAACTCGAGGAATTCTTCAAGAGGGACCTTGAAAGAGTGGTAACCCCCCGATGTACCATCGAGTGTCACAGTATCCCGGTATCTATACTACTGTCGCGATTTGATCGAGTTGCGAAAAGAGTGCGAAAAAATTGAAGATGGCGGTAGAGTTTTCTGTTTTCCTCTTCGGCCGTTGGAGTTTAAATTGAAATTATTCGGCTCCGGTGAATGGAATCGATGCGGTAAAAAAAGCGTTTGAAAGGTCGTGACGATGCGAATCAAAGTGTTGAGGTCGCGATTTCATCCAGTTGCAAGAAAACTGCAAAAAAAAATTCAAATCGCGCAACGTTTTGCAAATATCGTCATCGGCCATCAGTTTAAATTTAAATTACTCGGCTCCGGTGAGGCGGATGGAGGTGGTAAAAAAAGCAATTGAAAGCCCGCGACAATGTGTATCCAATTGCTTCGGTCGCGATTTGATCCAGTTGCAAAAAGGTTGCGAAATAATTGACGGAAAACATTTTCTTGACATGTCGCTTTCCGCTGTTCGATTTTCAAATTAAAATAGCTCCGCCGCATCAAGAGATAAAACGATTTTGAAAAAACCACTCGAAAGACCGGGAAAATCTGAAGAGAGTTAACACTTTTCCGATTGCGCGAATCTAATTTTACTATTTTTAAAAATCTAAAGAAATTAAAACGGCCGTGGCGTTCTTCAACAATATTTTCGCACGTGAGCAGTTTCAAATTTGAGTTGCTCGGCTCAGATGAGGCCAATCGAGGTGATAAAAAAAGAGATTGAAAGTCGATGACAATGTCTATCGAGTTACTTCGGTCGCATTTTGAATCGTTTGCAAAAAGGGTGCGAAAAAAATTGAAGAAAAAGTTTTCTTAACGTGTCGCTTTTCGTTGGCCGAGTTTCAAATTAAAATAGCTCCGCCGCATGAAGAGATAAAACGATTTTGAAAAAACTACTCGAAAGAGCGGGAAAATCTGAAGAGAGTTAACACTTTTCCGATTGCGCGAATCTAATTTTACTATTTTTAAAAATCTAAAGAAATTAAAACGGCCATGGCGTTCTTCAACAATATTTTCGCACGTGAGCAGTTTCAAATTTGAATTGCTCGGCTCAGATGAGGCCAATCGAGGTGATAAAAAAAGGGATTGAAAGTCGATGACAATGTCTCTCGAGTTACTTCGGTCGCATTTTGAATCGCTTGCAAGAAGGGTGCGAAAAAAATTGAAAAAAAGTTTTCTCAACATGTCGCTTTTCGTTGGCCGAGTTTCAAATTAAAATAGCTCCGCCGCATGAAGAGATAAAACGATTTTGAAAAAACTACTCGAAAGAGCGGGAAAATCTGAAGAGAGTTAACACTTTTCCGATTGCGCGAATCTAATTTTACTATTTTTAAAAATCTAAATAAATTAAAACGGCCATGGCGTTCTTCAACAATATTTTCGCACGTGAGCAGTTTCAAATTTGAATTGCTCGGCTCAGATGAGGCCAATCGAGGTGATTAAAAAGGGATTGAAAGTCGATGACAATGTCTCTCGAGTTACTTCGGTCGCATTTTGAATCGTTTGCAAGAAGGGTGCGAAAAAAATTGAAAAAAAAGTTTTCTCAACATGTCGCTTTTCGTTGGCCGAGTTTCAAATTAAAATAGCTCCGCCGCATGAAGAGATAAAACGATTTTGAAAAAACTACTCGAAAGAGCGGGAAAATCTGAAGAGAGTTAACACATTTCCGATTGCGCGAATCTAATTTTACTATTCTTAAAAATCTAAATAAATTAAAACGGCCGTGGCGTTCTTCAACAATATTTTCGCACGTGAGCAGTTTCAAATTTGAATTGCTCGGCTCAGATGAGGCCAATCGAGGTGATAAAAAAAGAGATTGAAAGTCGATGACAATGTCTATCGAGTTACTTCGGTCGCATTTTGAATCGTTTGCAAGAAGGGTGCGAAAAAAATTAAAAAAAAAGTTTTCTCAACATGTCGCTTTTCGTTGGCCGAGTTTCAAATTAAAATAGCTCCGCCGCATGAAGAGATAAAACGATTTTGAAAAAACTACTCGAAAGAGTGGGAAAATCTGAAGAGAGTTAACACTTTTCCGATTGCGCGAATCTAATTTTACTATTTTTAAAAATCTAAATAAATTAAAACGGCCGTGGCGTTCTTCAACAATATTTTCGCACGTGAGCAGTTTCAAATTTGAATTGCTCGGCTCAGATGAGGCCAATCGAGGTGATAACAAAAGGGATTGAAAGTCGATGACAATGTCTCTCGAGTTACTTCGGTCGCATTTTGAATCGTTTGCAAGAAGGGTGCGAAAAAAATTGAAGAAAAAAGTTTTCTTAACGTGTCGCTTTTCGTTGGCCGAGTTTCAAATTAAAATAGCTCCGCCGCATGAAGAGATAAAACGATTTTGAAAAAACTACTCGAAAGAGCGGGAAAATCTGAAGAGAGTTAACACTTTTCCGATTGCGCGAATCTAATTTTACTATTCTTAAAAATCTAAAGAAATTAAAACGGCCGTGGCGTTCTTCAACAATATTTTCGCACGTGAGCAGTTTCAAATTTGAATTGCTCGGCTCAGATGAGGCCAATCGAGGTGATAAAAAAAGGGATTGAAAGTCGATGACAATGTCTCTCGAGTTACTTCGGTCGCATTTTGAATCGTTTGCAAGAAGGGTGCGAAAAAAATTGAAGAAAAAAGTTTTCTCAACATGTCGCTTTTCGTTGGCCGAGTTTCAAATTAAAATAGCTCCGCCGCATGAAGAGATAAAACGATTTTGAAAAAACTACTCGAAAGAGTGGGAAAATCTGAAGAGAGTTAACACTTTTCCGATTGCGCGAATCTAATTTTACTATTCTTAAAAATCTAAATAAATTAAAACAGCCGTGGCGTTCTTCAACAATATTTTCGCACGTGAGCAGTTTCAAATTTGAATTGCTCGGCTCAGATGAGGCCAATCGAGGTGATAAAAAAAGGGATTGAAGTCGATGACAATGTCTCTCGAGTTACTTCGGTCGCATTTTGAATCGTTTGCAAAAAGGGTGCGAAAAAAATTGAAGAAAAAAGTTTTCTTAACGTGTCGCTTTTCGTTGGCCGAGTTTCAAATTAAAATAGCTCCGCCGCATGAAGAGATAAGACGATTTTGAAAAAACTACTCGAAAGAGCGGGAAAATCTGAAGAGAGTTAACACTTTTCCGATTGCGCGAATCTAATTTTACTATTCTTAAAAATCTAAATAAATTAAAACGGCCGTGGCGTTCTTCAACAATATTTTCGTACGTGAGCAGTTTCAAATTTGAATTGCTCGGCTCAGATGAGGCCAATCGAGGTGATAACAAAAGGGATTGAAAGTCGATGACAATGTCTCTCGAGTTACTTCGGTCGCATTTTGAATCGTTTGCAAGAAGGGTGCGAAAAAAATTGAAGAAAAAAGTTTTCTCAACATGTCGCTTTTCGTTGGCCGAGTTTCAAATTAAAATAGCTCCGCCGCATGAAGAGATAAAACGATTTTGAAAAAACTACTCGAAAGAGTGGGAAAATCTGAAGAGAGTTAACACTTTTCCGATTGCGCGAATCTAATTTTACTATTCTTAAAAATCTAAATAAATTAAAACGGCCGTGGCGTTCTTCAACAATATTTTCGCACGTGAGCAGTTTCAAATTTGAATTGCTCGGCTCAGATGAGGCCAATCGAGGTGATAAAAAAAGAGATTGAAAGTCGATGACAATGTCTATCGAGTTACTTCGGTCGCATTTTGAATCGTTTGCAAAAAGGGTGCGAAAAAAATTGAAGAAAAAAGTTTTCTTAACGTGTCGCTTTTCGTTGGCCGAGTTTCAAATTAAAATAGCTCCGCCGCATGAAGAGATAAAACGATTTTGAAAAAACTACTCGAAAGAGCGGGAAAATCTGAAGAGAGTTAACACTTTTCCGATTGCGCGAATCTAATTTTACTATTTTTAAAAATCTAAAGAAATTAAAACGGCCGTGGCGTTCTTCAACAATATTTTCGCACGTGAGCAGTTTCAAATTTGAATTGCTCGGCTCAGATGAGGCCAATCGAGGTGATAAAAAAAGGGATTGAAAGTCGATGACAATGTCTCTCGAGTTACTTCGGTCGCATTTTGAATCGTTTGCAAGAAGGGTGCGAAAAAAATTGAAAAAAAGTTTTCTCAACATGTCGCTTTTCGTTGGCCGAGTTTCAAATTAAAATAGCTCCGGCGCATGAAGAGATAAGACGATTTTGAAAAAACTACTCGAAAGAGTGGGAAAATCTGAAGAGAGTTAACACTTTTCCGATTGCGCGAATCTAATTTTACTATTCTTAAAAATCTAAATAAATTAAAACGGCCGTGGCGTTCTTCAACAATATTTTCGCACGTGAGCAGTTTCAAATTTGAATTGCTCGGCTCAGATGAGGCCAATCGAGGTGATAAAAAAAGAGATTGAAAGTCGATGACAATGTCTATCGAGTTACTTCGGTCGCATTTTGAATCGTTTGCAAAAAGGGTGCGAAAAAAATTGAAGAAAAAAGTTTTCTTAACGTGTCGCTTTTCGTTGGCCGAGTTTCAAATTAAAATAGCTCCGGCGCATGAAGAGATAAGACGATTTTGAAAAAACTACTCGAAAGAGTGGGAAAATCTGAAGAGAGTTAACACTTTTCCGATTGCGCGAATCTAATTTTACTATTCTTAAAAATCTAAATAAATTAAAACGGCCGTGGCGTTCTTCAACAATATTTTCGCACGTGAGCAGTTTCAAATTTGAATTGCTCGGCTCAGATGAGGCCAATCGAGGTGATAAAAAAAGAGATTGAAAGTCGATGACAATGTCTCTCGAGTTACTTCGGTCGCATTTTGAATCGTTTGCAAGAAGGGTGCGAAAAAAATTGAAAAAAAGTTTTCTCAACATGTCGCTTTTCGTTGGCCGAGTTTCAAATTAAAATAGCTCCGGCGCATGAAGAGATAAGACGATTTTGAAAAAACTACTCGAAAGAGTGGGAAAATCTGAAGAGAGTTAACACTTTTCCGATTGCGCGAATCTAATTTTACTATTCTTAAAAATCTAAATAAATTAAAACGGCCGTGGCGTTCTTCAACAATATTTTCGCACGTGAGCAGTTTCAAATTTGAATTGCTCGGCTCAGATGAGGCCAATCGAGGTGATAAAAAAAGGGATTGAAAGTCGATGACAATGTCTCTCGAGTTACTTCGGTCGCATTTTGAATCGTTTGCAAGAAGGGTGCGAAAAAAATTGAAAAAAAGTTTTCTCAACATGTCGCTTTTCGTTGGCCGAGTTTCAAATTAAAATAGCTCCGCCGCATGAAGAGATAAAACGATTTTGAAAAAACTACTCGAAAGAGCGGGAAAATCTGAAGAGAGTTAACACTTTTCCGATTGCGCGAATCTAATTCTACTATTCTTAAAAATCTAAATAAGTTAAAACGGCCGTGGCGTTCTTCAACAATATTTTCGCACGTGAGCAGTTTCAAATTAGAATTGCTCGGCTCAGATGAGGCCAATCGAGGTGATAAAAAAAGGGATTGAAAGTCGATGACAATGTCTCTCGAGTTACTTCGGTCGCATTTTGAATCGTTTGCAAGAAGGGTGCGAAAAAAATTGAAGAAAAAAGTTTTCTCAACATGTCGCTTTTCGTTGGCCGAGTTTCAAATTAAAATAGCTCCGCCG
Organism: Hololepta plana; assembly: GCA_963695495.1. Taxonomy (NCBI): domain Eukaryota; kingdom Metazoa; phylum Arthropoda; class Insecta; order Coleoptera; family Histeridae; genus Hololepta; species Hololepta plana. The sequence continues at coordinate 4,803,067 of OY968835.1, forward strand.
CATGAAGAGATAAAACGATTTTGAAAAAACTACTCGAAAGAGTGGGAAAATCTGAAGAGAGTTAACACTTTTCCGATTGCGCGAATCTAATTTTACTATTCTTAAAAATCTAAATAATTTAAAACGGCCGTGGCGTTCTTCAACAATATTTTCGCACGTGAGCAGTTTCAAATTTGAATTGCTCGGCTCAGATGAGGCCAATCGAGGTGATAAAAAAAGGGATTGAAGTCGATGACAATGTCTCTCGAGTTACTTCGGTCGCATTTTGAATCGTTTGCAAGAAGGGTGCGAAAAAAATTGAAGAAAAAAGTTTTCTCAACATGTCGCTTTTCGTTGGCCGAGTTTCAAATTAAAATAGCTCCGCCGCATGAAGAGATAAAACGATGTTGAAAAAACTACTCGAAAGAGCGGGAAAATCTGAAGAGAGTTAACACTTTTCCGATTGCGCGAATCTAATTTTACTATTCTTAAAAATCTAAATAAATTTAAACGGCCGTGGCGTTCTTCAACAATATTTTCGCACGTGAGCAGTTTCAAATTTGAATTGCTCGGCTCAGATGAGGCCAATCGAGGTGATAAAAAAAGGGATTGAAGTCGATGACAATGTCTCTCGAGTTACTTCGGTCGCATTTTGAATCGTTTGCAAGAAGGGTGCGAAAAAAATTGAAGAAAAAAGTTTTCTCAACATGTCGCTTTTCGTTGGCCGAGTTTCAAATTAAAATAGCTCCGCCGCATGAAGAGATAAAACGATGTTGAAAAAACTACTCGAAAGAGCGGGAAAATCTGAAGAGAGTTAACACTTTTCCGATTGCGCGAATCTAATTTTACTATTTTTAAAAATCTAAAGAAATTAAAACGGCCGTGGTGTTCTTCAACAATATTTTCGCACGTGAGCAGTTTCAAATTTGAATTGCTCGGCTCAGATGAGGCCAATCGAGGTGATAAAAAAAGGGATTGAAAGTCGATGACAATGTCTCTCGAGTTACTTCGGTCGCATTTTGAATCGTTTGCAAGAAGGGTGCGAAAAAAATTGAAGAAAAAAGTTTTCTCAACATGTCGCTTTTCGTTGGCCGAGTTTCAAATTAAAATAGCTCCGCCGCATGAAGAGATAAAACGATTTTGAAAAAACTACTCGAAAGAGCGGGAAAATCTGAAGAGAGTTAACACTTTTCCGATTGCGCGAATCTAATTTTACTATTTTTAAAAATCTAAAGAAATTAAAACGGCCGTGGCGTTCTTCAACAATATTTTCGCACGTGAGCAGTTTCAAATTTGAATTGCTCGGCTCAGATGAGGCCAATCGAGGTGATAAAAAAAGGGATTGAAAGTCGATGACAATGTCTCTCGAGTCACTTCGGTCGCATTTTGAATCGTTTGCAAGAAGGGTGCGAAAAAAATTGAAAAAAATGTTTTCTCAACATGTCGCTTTTCGTTGGCCGAGTTTCAAATTAAAATAGCTCCGCCGCATGAAGAGATAAAACGATTTTGAAAAAACTACTCGAAAGAGCGGGAAAATCTGAAGAGAGTTCACACTTTTCCGATTGCGCGAATCTAATTTTACTATTCTTAAAAATCTAAATAAATTAAAACGGCCGTGGCGTTCTTCAACAATATTTTCGCACGTGAGCAGTTTCAAATTTGAATTGCTCGGCTCAGATGAGGCCAATCGAGGTGATAAAAAAAGAGATTGAAAGTCGATGACAATGTCTATCGAGTTACTTCGGTCGCATTTTGAATCGTTTGCAAGAAGAGTGCGAAAAAAATTGGAAATGGCAATAGGTTTTTCTGTTTTCGTCTTCGGCCGTTGGAGTTTGAATCGAAATTATTCGGCTCCGGTGAATGGAATCGATGCGGTAAAAAAAGCGTTTGAAAGGTCGTGACGATGCGAATCAAAGTGTTGAGGTCGCGATTTCTTCCAGTTGCAAGAAAACTGCAAAAAAAAATTCAAATCGCGCAACGTTTTGCAAATATCGTCATCGGCCATCAGTTTAAATTTAAATTACTCGGCTCCGGTGAGGCGGATGGAGGTGGTAAAAAAAGCAATTGAAAGCCCGCGACAATGTGTATCCAATTGCTTCGGTCGCGATTTGATCCAGTTGCAAAAAGGTTGCGAAATAATTGACGGAAAACATTTTCTTAACATGTCGCTTTTCGCTGTTCGATTTTCAAATTAAAATAGCTCCGCCGCATCAAGAGATAAAACGATTTTGAAAAAACCACTCGAAAGAGCGGGAAAATCTGAAGAGAGTTAACACCTTTCCGATTGCGCGAATCTAATTTTACTATTTTTAAAAATCTAAAGAAATTAAAACGGCCGTGGCGTTCTTCAACAATATTTTCGCACGTGAGCAGTTTCAAATTTGAATTGCTCGGCTCAGATGAGGCCAATCGAGGTGATAAAAAAAGAGATTGAAAGTCGATGACAATGTCTATCGAGTTACTTCGGTCGCATTTTGAATCGTTTGCAAAAAGGGTGCGAAAAAAATTGAAGAAAAAAGTTTTCTTAACGTGTCGCTTTTCGTTGGCCGAGTTTCAAATTAAAATAGCTCCGCCGCATGAAGAGATAAAACGATTTTGAAAAAACTACTCGAAAGAGCGGGAAAATCTGAAGAGAGGTAACACTTTTCCGATTGCGCGAATCTAATTTTACTATTTTTAAAAATCTAATGAAATTAAAACGGCCGTGGCGTTCTTCAACAATATTTTCGCACGTGAGCAGTTTCAAATTTGAATTGCTCGGCTCAGATGAGGCCAATCGAGGTGATAAAAAAAGGGATTGAAAGTCGATGACAATGTCTCTCGAGTTACTTCGGTCGCATTTTGAATCGTTTGCAAGAAGGGTGCGAAAAAAATTGAAAAAAAGTTTTCTCAACATGTCGGTTTTCGTTGGCCGAGTTTCAAATTAAAATAGCTCCGCCGCATGAAGAGATAAAACGATTTTGAAAAAAACTACTCGAAAGAGCGGGAAAATCTGAAGAGAGTTAACACTTTTCCGATTGCGCGAATCTAATTTTACTATTTTTAAAAATCTAAAGAAATTAAAACGGCCGTGGTGTTCTTCAACAATATTTTCGCACGTGAGCAGTTTCAAATTTGAATTGCTCGGCTCAGATGAGGCCAATCGAGGTGATAAAAAAAGGGATTGAAAGTCGATGACAATGTCTCTCGAGTTACTTCGGTCGCATTTTGAATCGTTTGCAAGAAGGGTGCGAAAAAAATTGAAAAAAAAGTTTTCTCAACATGTCGCTTTTCGTTGGCCGAGTTTCAAATTAAAATAGCTCCGCCGCATGAAGAGATAAAACGATTTTGAAAAAACTACTCGAAAGAGTGGGAAAATCTGAAGAGAGTTAACACTTTTCCGATTGCGCGAATCTAATTTTACTATTCTTAAAAATCTAAATAAATTAAAACGGCCGTGGCGTTCTTCAACAATATTTTCGCACGTGAGCAGTTTCAAATTTGAATTGCTCGGCTCAGATGAGGCCAATCGAGGTGATAAAAAAAGGGATTGAAAGTCGATGACAATGTCTATCGAGTTACTTCGGTCGCATTTTGAATCGTTTGCAAGAAGGGTGCGAAAAAAATTGAAGAAAAAAGTTTTCTCAACATGTCGCTTTTCGTTGGCCGAGTTTCAAATTAAAATAGCTCCGCCGCATGAAGAGATAAAACGATTTTGAAAAAACTACTCGAAAGAGTGGGAAAATCTGAAGAGAGTTAACACTTTTCCGATTGCGCGAATCTAATTTTACTATTCTTAAAAATCTAAATAAATTAAAACGGCCGTGGCGTTCTTCAACAATATTTTCGCACGTGAGCAGTTTCAAATTTGAATTGCTCGGCTCAGATGAGGCCAATCGAGGTGATAAAAAAAGGGATTGAAAGTCGATGACAATGTCTATCGAGTTACTTCGGTCGCATTTTGAATCGTTTGCAAGAAGGGTGCGAAAAAAATTGAAGAAAACAGTTTTCTCAACATGTCGCTTTTCGTTGGCCGAGTTTCAAATTAAAATAGCTCCGCCGCATGAAGAGATAAAACGATTTTGAAAAAACTACTCGAAAGAGCGGGAAAATCTGAAGAGAGTTAACACTTTTCCGATTGCGCGAATCTAATTTTACTATTTTTAAAAATCTAAAGAAATTAAAACGGCCGTGGCGTTCTTCAACAATATTTTCGCACGTGAGCAGTTTCAAATTTGAATTGCTCGGCTCAGATGAGGCCAATCGAGGTGATAAAAAAAGGGATTGAAAGTCGATGACAATGTCTCTCGAGTTACTTCGGTCGCATTTTGAATCGTTTGCAAGAAGGGTGCGAAAAAAATTGAAAAAAAAGTTTTCTCAACATGTCGCTTTTCGTTGGCCGAGTTTCAAATTAAAATAGCTCCGCCGCATGAAGAGATAAAACGATTTTGAAAAAACTACTCGAAAGAGTGGGAAAATCTGAAGAGAGTTAACACTTTTCCGATTGCGCGAATCTAATTTTACTATTCTTAAAAATCTAAATAAATTAAAACGGCCGTGGCGTTCTTCAACAATATTTTCGCACGTGAGCAGTTTCAAATTTGAATTGCTCGGCTCAGATGAGGCCAATCGAGGTGATAAAAAAAGGGATTGAAAGTCGATGACAATGTCTATCGAGTTACTTCGGTCGCATTTTGAATCGTTTGCAAGAAGGGTGCGAAAAAAATTGAAGAAAAAAGTTTTCCTAACGTGTCGCTTTTCGTTGGCCGAGTTTCAAATTAAAATAGCTCCGCCGCATGAAGAGATAAAACGATTTTGAAAAAACTACTCGAAAGAGCGGGAAAATCTGATGAGAGTTAACACTTTTCCGATTGCGCGAATCTAATTTTACTATTCTTAAAAATCTAAATAAATTAAAACGGCCGTGGCGTTCTTCAACAATATTTTCGCACGTGAGCAGTTTCAAATTTGAATTGCTCGGCTCAGATGAGGCCAATCGAGGTGATAAAAAAAGGGATTGAAAGTCGATGACAATGTCTATCGAGTTACTTCGGTCGCATTTTGAATCGTTTGCAAGAAGGGTGCGAAGAAAATTGAAGAAAAAAGTTTTCTCAACATGTCGCTTTTCGTTGGCCGAGTTTCAAATTAAAATAGCTCCGCCGCATGAAGAGATAAAACGATTTTGAAAAAACTACTCGAAAGAGTGGGAAAATCTGAAGAGAGTTAACACTTTTCCGATTGCGCGAATCTAATTTTACTATTCTTAAAAATCTAAATAAATTAAAACGGCCGTGGCGTTCTTCAACAATATTTTCGCACGTGAGCAGTTTCAAATTTGAATTGCTCGGCTCAGATGAGGCCAATCGAGGTGATAAAAAAAGGGATTGAAAGTCGATGACAATGTCTATCGAGTTACTTCGGTCGCATTTTGAATCGTTTGCAAGAAGGGTGCGAAAAAAATTGAAGAAAAAAGTTTTCTCAACATGTCGCTTTTCGTTGGCCGAGTTTCAAATTAAAATAGCTCCGCCGCATGAAGAGATAAAACGATTTTGAAAAAACTACTCGAAAGAGTGGGAAAATCTGAAGAGAGTTAACACTTTTCCGATTGCGCGAATCTAATTTTACTATTCTTAAAAATCTAAATAAATTAAAACGGCCGTGGCGTTCTTCAACAATATTTTCGCACGTGAGCAGTTTCAAATTTGAATTGCTCGGCTCAGATGAGGCCAATCTAGGTGATAAAAAAAGAGATTGAAAGTCGATGACAATGTCTATCGAGTTACTTCGGTCGCATTTTGAATCGTTTGCAAAAAGGGTGCGAAAAAAATTGAAGAAAAAAGTTTTCTTAACGTGTCGCTTTTCGTTGGCCGAGTTTCAAATTAAAATAGCTCCGCCGCATGAAGAGATAAAACGATTTTGAAAAAACTACTCGAAAGAGCGGGAAAATCTGAAGAGAGTTAACACTTTTCCGATTGCGCGAATCTAATTTTACTATTTTTAAAAATCTAATGAAATTAAAACGGCCGTGGCGTTCTTCAACAATATTTTCGCACGTGAGCAGTTTCAAATTTGAATTGCTCGGCTCAGATGAGGCCAATCGAGGTGATAAAAAAAGAGATTGAAAGTCAATGACAATGTCTATCAAGTTACTTCGGTCGCATTTTGAATCGTTTGCAAAAAGGGTGCGAAAAAAATTGAAGAAAAAAGTTTTCTCAACATGTCGCTTTTCGTTGGCCGAGTTTCAAATTAAAATAGCTCCGCCGCATGAAGAGATAAAACGATTTTGAAAAAACTACTCGAAAGAGTGGGAAAATCTGAAGAGAGTTAACACTTTTCCGATTGCGCGAATCTAATTTTACTATTCTTAAAAATCTAAATAAATTAAAACGGCCGTGGCGTTCTTCAACAATATTTTCGCACGTGAGCAGTTTCAAATTTGAATTGCTCGGCTCAGATGAGGCCAATCGAGGTGATAAAAAAAGGGATTGAAAGTCGATGACAATGTCTATCGAGTTACTTCGGTCGCATTTTGAATCGTTTGCAAGAAGGGTGCGAAAAAAATTGAAGAAAAAAGTTTTCTCAACATGTCGCTTTTCGTTGGCCGAGTTTCAAATTAAAATAGCTCCGCCGCATGAAGAGATAAAACGATTTTGAAAAAACTACTCGAAAGAGTGGGAAAATCTGAAGAGAGTTAACACTTTTCCGATTGCGCGAATCTAATTTTACTATTCTTAAAAATCTAAATAAATTAAAACGGCCGTGGCGTTCTTCAACAATATTTTCGCACGTGAGCAGTTTCAAATTTGAATTGCTCGGCTCAGATGAGGCCAATCTAGGTGATAAAAAAAGAGATTGAAAGTCGATGACAATGTCTATCGAGTTACTTCGGTCGCATTTTGAATCGTTTGCAAAAAGGGTGCGAAAAAAATTGAAGAAAAAAGTTTTCTTAACGTGTCGCTTTTCGTTGGCCGAGTTTCAAATTAAAATAGCTCCGCCGCATGAAGAGATAAAACGATTTTGAAAAAACTACTCGAAAGAGCGGGAAAATCTGAAGAGAGTTAACACTTTTCCGATTGCGCGAATCTAATTTTACTATTTTTAAAAATCTAAAGAAATTAAAACGGCCGTGGCGTTCTTCAACAATATTTTCGCACGTGAGCAGTTTCAAATTTGAATTGCTCGGCTCAGATGAGGCCAATCGAGGTGATAAAAAAAGGGATTGAAGTCGATGACAATGTCTCTCGAGTTACTTCGGTCGCATTTTGAATCGTTTGCAAGAAGGGTGCGAAAAAAATTGAAAAAAAGTTTTCTCAACATGTCGGTTTTCGTTGGCCGAGTTTCAAATTAAAATAGCTCCGCCGCATGAAGAGATAAAACGATTTTGAAAAAACTACTCGAAAGAGCGGGAAAATCTGAAGAGAGTTAACACTTTTCCGATTGCGCGAATCTAATTTTACTATTTTTAAAAATCTAAAGAAATTAAAACGGCCGTGGCGTTCTTCAACAATATTTTCGCACGTGAGCAGTTTCAAATTTGAATTGCTCGGCTCAGATGAGGCCAATCGAGGTGATAAAAAAAGGGATTGAAAGTCGATGACAATGTCTCTCGAGTTACTTCGGTCGCATTTTGAATCGTTTGCAAGAAGGGTGCGAAAAAAATTGAAGAAAAAAGTTTTCTCAACATGTCGCTTTTCGTTGGCCGAGTTTCAAATTAAAATAGCTCCGCCGCATGAAGAGATAAAACGATTTTGAAAAAACTACTCGAAAGAGTGGGAAAATCTGAAGAGAGTTAACACTTTTCCGATTGCGCGAATCTAATTTTACTATTCTTAAAAATCTAAATAAATTAAAACGGCCGTGGCGTTCTTCAACAATATTTTCGCACGTGAGCAGTTTCAAATTTGAATTGCTCGGCTCAGATGAGGCCAATCGAGGTGATAAAAAAAGGGATTGAAAGTCGATGACAATGTCTCTCGAGTTACTTCGGTCGCATTTTGAATCGTTTGCAAGAAGGGTGCGAAAAAAATTGAAGAAAAAAGTTTTCTTAACGTGTCGCTTTTCGTTGGCCGAGTTTCAAATTAAAATAGCTCCGCCGCATGAAGAGATAAAACGATTTTGAAAAAACTACTCGAAAGAGTGGGAAAATCTGAAGAGAGTTAACACTTTTCCGATTGCGCGAATCTAATTTTACTATTCTTAAAAATCTAAATAAATTAAAACGGCCGTGGCGTTCTTCAACAATATTTTCGCACGTGAGCAGTTTCAAATTTGAATTGCTCGGCTCAGATGAGGCCAATCGAGGTGATAAAAAAAGGGATTGAAAGTCGATGACAATGTCTCTCGAGTTACTTCGGTCGCATTTTGAATCGTTTGCAAGAAGGGTGCGAAAAAAATTGAAGAAAAAAGTTTTCTCAACATGTCGCTTTTCGTTGGCCGAGTTTCAAATTAAAATAGCTCCGCCGCATGAAGAGATAAAACGATTTTGAAAAAACTACTCGAAAGAGTGGGAAAATCTGAAGAGAGTTAACACTTTTCCGATTGCGCGAATCTAATTTTACTATTCTTAAAAATCTAAATAAATTAAAACGGCCGTGGCGTTCTTCAACAATATTTTCGCACGTGAGCAGTTTCAAATTTGAATTGCTCGGCTCAGATGAGGCCAATCGAGGTGATAAAAAAAGGGATTGAAAGTCGATGACAATGTCTCTCGAGTTACTTCGGTCGCATTTTGAATCGTTTGCAAGAAGGGTGCGAAAAAAATTGAAGAAAAAAGTTTTCTCAACATGTCGCTTTTCGTTGGCCGAGTTTCAAATTAAAATAGCTCCGCCGCATGAAGAGATAAAACGATTTTCAAAAAACTACTCGAAAGAGCGGGAAAATCTGAAGAGAGTTAACACTTTTCCGATTGCGCGAATCTAATTTTACTATTTTTAAAAATCTAATGAAATTAAAACGGCCGTGGCGTTCTTCAACAATATTTTCGCACGTGAGCAGTTTCAAATTTGAATTGCTCGGCTCAGATGAGGCCAATCGAGGTGATAAAAAAAGGGATTGAAAGTCGATGACAATGTCTCTCGAGTTACTTCGGTCGCATTTTGAATCGTTTGCAAGAAGGGTGCGAAAAAAATTGAAAAAAAAGTTTTCTCAACATGTCGGTTTTCGTTGGCCGAGTTTCAAATTAAAATAGCTCCGCCGCATGAAGAGATAAAACGATTTTGAAAAAACTACTCGAAAGAGCGGGAAAATCTGAAGAGAGTTAACACTTTTCCGATTGCGCGAATCTAATTTTACTATTTTTAAAAATCTAATGAAATTAAAACGGCCGTGGCGTTCTTCAACAATATTTTCGCACGTGAGCAGTTTCAAATTTGAATTGCTCGGCTCAGATGAGGCCAATCGAGGTGATAAAAAAAGGGATTGAAAGTCGATGACAATGTCTCTCGAGTTACTTCGGTCGCATTTTGAATCGTTTGCAAGAAGGGTGCGAAAAAAATTGAAAAAAAAGTTTTCTCAACATGTCGCTTTTCGTTGGCCGAGTTTCAAATTAAAATAGCTCCGGCGCATGAAGAGATAAGACGATTTTGAAAAAACTACTCGAAAGAGCGGGAAAATCTGAAGAGAGTTAACACTTTTCCGATTGCGCGAATCTAATTTTACTATTTTTAAAAATCTAAAGAAATTAAAACGGCCGTGGCGTTCTTCAACAATATTTTCGCACGTGAGCAGTTTCAAATTTGAATTGCTCGGCTCAGATGAGGCCAATCGAGCTGATAAAAAAAGAGATTGAAAGTCGATGACAATGTCTCTCGAGTTACTTCGGTCGCATTTTGAATCGTTTGCAAGAAGGGTGCGAAAAAAATTGAAAAAAAAGTTTTCTCAACATGTCGCTTTTCGTTGGCCGAGTTTCAAATTAAAATAGCTCCGGCGCATGAAGAGATAAGACGATTTTGAAAAAACTACTCGAAAGAGCGGGAAAATCTGAAGAGAGTTAACACTTTTCCGATTGCGCGAATCTAATTCTACTATTCTTAAAAATCTAAATAAATTAAAACGGCCGTGGCGTTCTTCAACAATATTTTCGCACGTGAGCAGTTTCAAATTTGAATTGCTCGGCTCAGATGAGGCCAATCGAGGTGATAAAAAAAGGGATTGAAAGTCGATGACAATGTCTCTCGAGTTACTTCGGTCGCATTTTGAATCGTTTGCAAGAAGGGTGCGAAAAAAATTGAAGAAAAAAGTTTTCTCAACATGTCGCTTTTCGTTGGCCGAGTTTCAAATTAAAATAGCTCCGCCGCATGAAGAGATAAAACGATTTTGAAAAAACTACTCGAAAGAGTGGGAAAATCTGAAGAGAGTTAACACTTTTCCGATTGCGCGAATCTAATTTTACTATTCTTAAAAATCTAAATAAATTAAAACGGCCGTGGCGTTCTTCAACAATATTTTCGCACGTGAGCAGTTTCAAATTTGAATTGCTCGGCTCAGATGAGGCCAATCGAGGTGATAAAAAAAGAGATTGAAAGTCGATGACAATGTCTATCGAGTTACTTCGGTCGCATTTTGAATCGTTTGCAAAAAGGGTGCGAAAAAAATTGAAGAAAAAAGTTTTCTTAACGTGTCGCTTTTCGTTGGCCGAGTTTCAAATTAAAATAGCTCCGCCGCATGAAGAGATAAAACGATTTTGAAAAAACTACTCGAAAGAGCGGGAAAATCTGAAGAGAGTTAACACTTTTCCGATTGCGCGAATCTAATTTTACTATTCTTAAAAATCTAAAGAAATTAAAACGGCCGTGGCATTCTTCAACAATATTTTCGCACGTGAGCAGTTTCAAATTTGAATTGCTCGGCTCAGATGAGGCCAATCGAGGTGATAAAAAAAGGGATTGAAAGTCGATGACAATGTCTCTCGAGTTACTTCGGTCGCATTTTGAATCGTTTGCAAGAAGGGTGCGAAAAAAATTGAAAAAAAAGTTTTCTCAACATGTCGCTTTTCGTTGGCCGAGTTTCAAATTAAAATAGCTCCGCCGCATGAAGAGATAAAACGATGTTGAAAAAACTACTCGAAAGAGCGGGAAAATCTGAAGAGAGTTAACACTTTTCCGATTGCGCGAATCTAATTTTACTATTCTTAAAAATCTAAATAAATTAAAACGGCCGTGGCGTTCTTCAACAATATTTTCGCACGTGAGCAGTTTCAAATTTGAATTGCTCGGCTCAGATGAGGCCAATCGAGGTGATAAAAAAAGAGATTGAAAGTCGATGACAATGTCTATCGAGTTACTTCGGTCGCATTTTGAATCGTTTGCAAAAAGGGTGCGAAAAAAATTGAAGAAAAAAGTTTTCTTAACGTGTCGCTTTTCGTTGGCCGAGTTTCAAATTAAAATAGCTCCGCCGCATGAAGAGATAAAACGATTTTGAAAAAACTACTCGAAAGAGCGGGAAAATCTGAAGAGAGTTAACACTTTTCCGATTGCGCGAATCTAATTTTACTATTCTTAAAAATCTAAAGAAATTAAAACGGCCGTGGCATTCTTCAACAATATTTTCGCACGTGAGCAGTTTCAAATTTGAATTGCTCGGCTCAGATGAGGCCAATCGAGGTGATAAAAAAAGGGATTGAAAGTCGATGACAATGTCTCTCGAGTTACTTCGGTCGCATTTTGAATCGTTTGCAAGAAGGGTGCGAAAAAAATTGAAAAAAAAGTTTTCTCAACATGTCGGTTTTCGTTGGCCGAGTTTCAAATTAAAATAGCTCCGCCGCATGAAGAGATAAAACGATTTTGAAAAAACTACTCGAAAGAGCGGGAAAATCTGAAGAGAGTTAACACTTTTCCGATTGCGCGAATCTAATTTTACTATTTTTAAAAATCTAAAGAAATTAAAACGGCCGTGGCGTTCTTCAACAATATTTTCGCACGTGAGCAGTTTCAAATTTGAATTGCTCGGCTCAGATGAGGCCAATCGAGGTGATAAAAAAAGGGATTGAAAGTCGATGACAATGTCTCTCGAGTTACTTCGGTCGCATTTTGAATCGTTTGCAAGAAGGGTGCGAAAAAAATTGAAAAAAAAGTTTTCTCAACATGTCGCTTTTCGTTGGCCGAGTTTCAAATTAAAATAGCTCCGCCGCATGAAGAGATAAAACGATTTTGAAAAAACTACTCGAAAGAGCGGGCAAATCTGAAGAGAGTTAACCCTTTTCCGATTGCGCGAATCTAATTTTACTATTTTTAAAAATCTAAAGAAATTAAAACGGCCGTGGCGTTCTTCAACAATATTTTCGCACGTGAGCAGTTTCAAATTTGAATTGCTCGGCTCAGATGAGGCCAATCGAGGTGATAAAAAAAGGGATTGAAGTCGATGACAATGTCTCTCGAGTTACTTCGGTCGCATTTTGAATAGTTTGCAAGAAGGGTGCGAAAAAAATTGAAGAAAAAAGTTTTCTCAACATGTCGCTTTTCGTTGGCCGAGTTTCAAATTAAAATAGCTCCGCCGCATGAAGAGATAAAACGATGTTGAAAAAACTACTCGAAAGAGCGGGAAAATCTGAAGAGAGTTAACACTTTTCCGATTGCGCGAATCTAATTTTACTATTCTTAAAAATCTAAATAAATTTAAACGGCCGTGGCGTTCTTCAACAATATTTTCGCACGTGAGCAGTTTCAAATTTGAATTGCTCGGCTCAGATGAGGCCAATCGAGGTGATAAAAAAAGGGATTGAAAGTCGATGACAATGTCTATCGAGTTACTTCGGTCGCATTTTGAATCGTTTGCAAGAAGGGTGCGAAAAAAATTGAAGAAAAAAGTTTTCTCAACATGTCGCTTTTCGTTGGCCGAGTTTCAAATTAAAATAGCTCCGCCGCATGAAGAGATAAAACGATTTTGAAAAAACTACTCGAAAGAGTGGGAAAATCTGAAGAGAGTTAACACTTTTCCGATTGCGCGAATCTAATTTTACTATTTTTAAAAATCTAATGAAATTAAAACGGCCGTGGCGTTCTTCAACAATATTTTCGCACGTGAGCAGTTTCAAATTTGAATTGCTCGGCTCAGATGAGGCCAATCGAGGTGATAAAAAAAGGGATTGAAAGTCGATGACAATGTCTCTCGAGTTACTTCGGTCGCATTTTGAATCGTTTGCAAGAAGGGTGCGAAAAAAATTGAAAAAAAAGTTTTCTCAACATGTCGGTTTTCGTTGGCCGAGTTTCAAATTAAAATAGCTCCGCCGCATGAAGAGATAAAACGATTTTGAAAAAACTACTCGAAAGAGCGGGAAAATCTGAAGAGAGTTAACACTTTTCCGATTGCGCGAATCTAATTTTACTATTTTTAAAAATCTAAAGAAATTAAAACGGCCGTGGCGTTCTTCAACAATATTTTCGCACGTGAGCAGTTTCAAATTTGAATTGCTCGGCTCAGATGAGGCCAATCGAGGTGATAAAAAAAGGGATTGAAAGTCGATGACAATGTCTCTCGAGTTACTTCGGTCGCATTTTGAATCGTTTGCAAGAAGGGTGCGAAAAAAATTGAAAAAAAAGTTTTCTCAACATGTCGCTTTTCGTTGGCCGAGTTTCAAATTAAAATAGCTCCGGCGCATGAAGAGATAAGACGATTTTGAAAAAACTACTCGAAAGAGCGGGAAAATCTGAAGAGAGTTAACACTTTTCCGATTGCGCGAATCTAATTCTACTATTCTTAAAAATCTAAATAAATTAAAACGGCCGTGGCGTTCTTCAACAATATTTTCGCACGTGAGCAGTTTCAAATTTGAATTGCTCGGCTCAGATGAGGCCAATCGAGGTGATAAAAAAAGGGATTGAAAGTCGATGACAATGTCTCTCGAGTTACTTCGGTCGCATTTTGAATCGTTTGCAAGAAGGGTGCGAAAAAAATTGAAGAAAAAAGTTTTCTCAACATGTCGCTTTTCGTTGGCCGAGTTTCAAATTAAAATAGCTCCGCCGCATGAAGAGATAAAACGATTTTGAAAAAACTACTCGAAAGAGTGGGAAAATCTGAAGAGAGTTAACACTTTTCCGATTGCGCGAATCTAATTTTACTATTCTTAAAAATCTAAATAAATTAAAACGGCCGTGGCGTTCTTCAACAATATTTTCGCACGTGAGCAGTTTCAAATTTGAATTGCTCGGCTCAGATGAGGCCAATCGAGGTGATAAAAAAAGAGATTGAAAGTCGATGACAATGTCTATCGAGTTACTTCGGTCGCATTTTGAATCGTTTGCAAAAAGGGTGCGAAAAAAATTGAAGAAAAAAGTTTTCTTAACGTGTCGCTTTTCGTTGGCCGAGTTTCAAATTAAAATAGCTCCGCCGCATGAAGAGATAAAACGATTTTGAAAAAACTACTCGAAAGAGCGGGAAAATCTGAAGAGAGTTAACACTTTTCCGATTGCGCGAATCTAACTTTACTATTCTTAAAAATCTAAAGAAATTAAAACGGCCGTGGCATTCTTCAACAATATTTTCGCACGTGAGCAGTTTCAAATTTGAATTGCTCGGCTCAGATGAGGCCAATCGAGGTGATAAAAAAAGGGATTGAAAGTCGATGACAATGTCTCTCGAGTTACTTCGGTCGCATTTTGAATCGTTTGCAAGAAGGGTGCGAAAAAAATTGAAGAAAAAAGTTTTCTTAACGTGTCGCTTTTCGTTGGCCGAGTTTCAAATTAAAATAGCTCCGCCGCATGAAGAGATAAAACGAGTTTGAAAAAACTACTCGAAAGAGCGGGAAAATCTGAAGAGAGTTAACACTTTTCCGATTGCGCGAATCTAATTTTACTATTCTTAAAAATCTAAATAAATTAAAACGGCCGTGGCGTTCTTCAACAATATTTTCGCACGTGAGCAGTTTCAAATTTGAATTGCTCGGCTCAGATGAGGCCAATCGAGGTGATAAAAAAAGGGATTGAAAGTCGATGACAATGTCTATCGAGTTACTTCGGTCGCATTTTGAATCGTTTGCAAGAAGGGTGCGAAAAAAATTGAAGAAAACAGTTTTCTCAACATGTCGCTTTTCGTTGGCCGAGTTTCAAATTAAAATAGCTCCGCCGCATGAAGAGATAAAACGATTTTCAAAAAACTACTCGAAAGAGCGGGAAAATCTGAAGAGAGTTAACACTTTTCCGATTGCGCGAATCTAATTTTACTATTTTTAAAAATCTAATGAAATTAAAACGGCCGTGGCGTTCTTCAACAATATTTTCGCACGTGAGCAGTTTCAAATTTGAATTGCTCGGCTCAGATGAGGCCAATCGAGGTGATAAAAAAAGGGATTGAAAGTCGATGACAATGTCTCTCGAGTTACTTCGGTCGCATTTTGAATCGTTTGCAAGAAGGGTGCGAAAAAAATTGAAAAAAAAGTTTTCTCAACATGTCGGTTTTCGTTGGCCGAGTTTCAAATTAAAATAGCTCCGCCGCATGAAGAGATAAAACGATTTTGAAAAAACTACTCGAAAGAGCGGGAAAATCTGAAGAGAGTTAACACTTTTCCGATTGCGCGAATCTAATTTTACTATTTTTAAAAATCTAAAGAAATTAAAACGGCCGTGGCGTTCTTCAACAATATTTTCGCACGTGAGCAGTTTCAAATTTGAATTGCTCGGCTCAGATGAGGCCAATCGAGGTGATAAAAAAAGGGATTGAAAGTCGATGACAATGTCTCTCGAGTTACTTCGGTCGCATTTTGAATCGTTTGCAAGAAGGGTGAGAAAAAAATTGAAAAAAAAGTTTTCTCAACATGTCGCTTTTCGTTGGCCGAGTTTCAAATTAAAATAGCTCCGGCGCATGAAGAGATAAGACGATTTTGAAAAAACTACTCGAAAGAGCGGGAAAATCTGAAGAGAGTTAACACTTTTCCGATTGCGCGAATCTAATTATACTATTCTTAAAAATCTAAATAAATTAAAACGGCCGTGGCGTTCTTCAACAATATTTTCGCACGTGAGCAGTTTCAAATTTGAATTGCTCGGCTCAGATGAGGCCAATCGAGGTGATAAAAAAAGGGATTGAAAGTCGATGACAATGTCTCTCGAGTTACTTCGGTCGCATTTTGAATCGTTTGCAAGAAGGGTGCGAAAAAAATTGAAGAAAAAAGTTTTCTCAACATGTCGCTTTTCGTTGGCCGAGTTTCAAATTAAAATAGCTCCGCCGCATGAAGAGATAAAACGATTTTGAAAAAACTACTCGAAAGAGTGGGAAAATCTGAAGAGAGTTAACACTTTTCCGATTGCGCGAATCTAATTTTACTATTCTTAAAAATCTAAATAAATTAAAACGGCCGTGGCGTTCTTCAACAATATTTTCGCACGTGAGCAGTTTCAAATTTGAATTGCTCGGCTCAGATGAGGCCAATCGAGGTGATAAAAAAAGGGATTGAAAGTCGATGACAATGTCTCTCGAGTTACTTCGGTCGCATTTTGAATCGTTTGCAAGAAGGGTGCGAAAAAAATTGAAAAAAAAGTTTTCTCAACATGTCGCTTTTCGTTGGCCGAGTTTCAAATTAAAATAGCTCCGCCGCATGAAGAGATAAAACGATTTTGAAAAAACTACTCGAAAGAGCGGGCAAATCTGAAGAGAGTTAACCCTTTTCCGATTGCGCGAATCTAATTTTACTATTCTTAAAAATCTAAATAAATTAAAACGGCCGTGGCGTTCTTCAACAATATTTTCGCACGTGAGCAGTTTCAAATTTGAATTGCTCGGCTCAGATGAGGCCAATCGAGGTGATAAAAAAAGGGATTGAAGTCGATGACAATGTCTCTCGAGTTACTTCGGTCGCATTTTGAATCGTTTGCAAAAAGGGTGCGAAAAAAATTGAAGAAAAAAGTTTTCTCAACATGTCGCTTTTCGTTGGCCGAGTTTCAAATTAAAATAGCTCCGCCGCATGAAGAGATAAAACGATGTTGAAAAAACTACTCGAAAGAGCGGGAAAATCTGAAGAGAGTTAACACTTTTCCGATTGCGCGAATCTAATTTTACTATTCTTAAAAATCTAAATAAATTTAAACGGCCGTGGCGTTCTTCAACAATATTTTCGCACGTGAGCAGTTTCAAATTTGAATTGCTCGGCTCAGATGAGGCCAATCGAGGTGATAAAAAAAGGGATTGAAGTCGATGACAATGTCTCTCGAGTTACTTCGGTCGCATTTTGAATCGTTTGCAAGAAGGGTGCGAAAAAAATTGAAGAAAAAAGTTTTCTCAACATGTCGCTTTTCGTTGGCCGAGTTTCAAATTAAAATAGCTCCGCCGCATGAAGAGATAAAACGATGTTGAAAAAACTACTCGAAAAAGCGGGAAAATCTGAAGAGAGTTAACACTTTTCCGATTGCGCGAATCTAATTTTACTATTTTTAAAAATCTAAAGAAATTAAAACGGCCGTGGTGTTCTTCAACAATATTTTCGCACGTGAGCAGTTTCAAATTTGAATTGCTCGGCTCAGATGAGGCCAATCGAGGTGATAAAAAAAGAGATTGAAAGTCGATGACAATGTCTATCGAGTTACTTCGGTCGCATTTTGAATCGTTTGCAAAAAGGGTGCGAAAAAAATTGAAGAAAAAAGTTTTCTTAACGTGTCGCTTTTCGTTGGCCGAGTTTCAAATTAAAATAGCTCCGCCGCATGAAGAGATAAAACGATTTTGAAAAAACTACTCGAAAGAGCGGGAAAATCTGAAGAGAGTTAACACTTTTCCGATTGCGCGAATCTAATTTTACTATTTTTAAAAATCTAAAGAAATTAAAACGGCCGTGGCGTTCTTCAACAATATTTTCGCACGTGAGCAGTTTCAAATTTGAATTGCTGGACTCAGATGAGGCCAATCGAGGTGATAAAAAAAGAGATTGAAAGTCAATGACAATGTCTATCAAGTTACTTCGGTCGCATTTTGAATCGTTTGCAAAAAGGGTGCGAAAAAAATTGAAGAAAAAAGTTTTCTTAACGTGTCGCTTTTCGTTGGCCGAGTTTCAAATTAAAATAGCTCCGCCGCATGAAGAGATAAAACGATTTTGAAAAAACTACTCGAAAGAGCGGGAAAATCTGAAGAGAGTTAACACTTTTCCGATTGCGCGAATCTAATTTTACTATTTTTAAAAATCTAAAGAAATTAAAACGGCCGTGGCGTTCTTCAACAATATTTTCGCACGTGAGCAGTTTCAAATTTGAATTGCTCGGCTCAGATGAGGCCAATCGAGGTGATAAAAAAAGAGATTGAAAGTCGATGACAATGTCTATCGAGTTACTTCGGTCGCATTTTGAATCGTTTGCAAAAAGGGTGCGAAAAAAATTGAAGAAAAAAGTTTTCTTAGCGTGTCGCTTTTCGTTGGCCGAGTTTCAAATTAAAATAGCTCGCGCCGCATGAAGAGATAAAACGATTTTGAAAAAACTACTCGAAAGAGCGGGAAAATCTGAAGAGAGTTAACACTTTTCCGATTGCGCGAATCTAATTTTACTATTTTTAAAAATCTAAAGAAATTAAAACGGCCGTGGCGTTCTTCAACAATATTTTCGCACGTGAGCAGTTTCAAATTTGAATTGCTCGGCTCAGATGAGGCCAATCGAGGTGATAAAAAAAGAGATTGAAAGGCGATGACAATGTCTATCGAGTTACTTCGGTCGCATTTTGAATCGCTTGCAAAAAGGGTGCGAAAAAAATTGAAGAAAAAAGTTTTCTCAACGTGTCGCTTTAAGTTGGTCAAGTTTCAAATTAAAATAGCTCCGCCGCATGAAGAGATAAGACGATTTTGAAAAAACTACTCGAAAGAGCGGGAAAATCTGAAGAGAGTTAACACTTTTCCGATTGCGCGAATCTAATTTTACTATTTTTAAAAATCTAAAGAAATTAAAACGGCCGTGGCGTTCTTCAACAATATTTTCGCACGTGAGCAGTTTCAAATTTGAATTGCTGGACTCAGATGAGGCCAATCGAGGTGATAAAAAAAGAGATTGAAAGTCGATGACAATGTCTATCGAGTTACTTCGGTCGCATTTTGAATCGTTTGCAAAAAGGGTGCGAAAAAAATTGAAGAAAAAAGTTTTCTCAACGTGTCGCTTTAAGTTGGTCAAGTTTCAAATTAAAATAGCTCCGCCGCATGAAGAGATAAGACGATTTTGAAAAAACTACTCGAAAGAGCGGGAAAATCTGAAGAGAGTTAACACTTTTCCGATTGCGC
Source organism: Hololepta plana (assembly GCA_963695495.1). Lineage (NCBI taxonomy): Eukaryota > Metazoa > Arthropoda > Insecta > Coleoptera > Histeridae > Hololepta > Hololepta plana. The sequence goes on from OY968835.1 coordinate 4,822,199, forward strand.
GAATCTAATTTTACTATTTTTAAAAATCTAAAGAAATTAAAACGGCCGTGGCGTTCTTCAACAATATTTTCGCACGTGAGCAGTTTCAAATTTGAATTGCTCGGCTCAGATGAGGCCAATCGAGGTGATAAAAAAAGAGATTGAAAGTCAATGACAATGTCTATCAAGTTACTTCGGTCGCATTTTGAATCGTTTGCAAAAAGGGTGCGAAAAAAATTGAAGAAAAAAGTTTTCTTAACGTGTCGCTTTTCGTTGGCCGAGTTTCAAATTAAAATAGCTCCGCCGCATGAAGAGATAAAACGATTTTGAAAAAACTACTCGAAAGAGCGGGAAAATCTGAAGAGAGTTAACACTTTTCCGATTGCGCGAATCTAATTTTACTATTTTTAAAAATCTAAAGAAATTAAAACGGCCGTGGCGTTCTTCAACAATATTTTCGCACGTGAGCAGTTTCAAATTTGAATTGCTCGGCTCAGATGAGGCCAATCGAGGTGATAAAAAAAGAGATTGAAAGTCAATGACAATGTCTATCAAGTTACTTCGGTCGCATTTTGAATCGTTTGCAAAAAGGGTGCGAAAAAAATTGAAGAAAAAAGTTTTCTCAACGTGTCGCTTTAAGTTGGTCAAGTTTCAAATTAAAATAGCTCCGCCGCATGAAGAGATAAGACGATTTTGAAAAAACTACTCGAAAGAGCGGGAAAATCTGAAGAGAGTTAACACTTTTCCGATTGCGCGAATCTAATTTTACTATTTTTAAAAATCTAAAGAAATTAAAACGGCCGTGGCGTTCTTCAACAATATTTTCGCACGTGAGCAGTTTCAAATTTGAATTGCTGGACTCAGATGAGGCCAATCGAGGTGATAAAAAAAGAGATTGAAAGTCGATGATAATGTCTATCGAGTTACTTCGGTCGCATTTTGAATCGTTTGCAAAAAGGGTGCGAAAAAAATTGAAGAAAAAAGTTTTCTTAACGTGTCGCTTTTCGTTGGCCGAGTTTCAAATTAAAATAGCTCCGCCGCATGAAGAGATAAAACGATTTTGAAAAAACTACTCGAAAGAGCGGGAAAATCTGAAGAGAGTTAACACTTTTCCGATTGCGCGAATCTAATTTTACTATTTTTAAAAATCTAAAGAAATTAAAACGGCCGTGGCGTTCTTCAACAATATTTTCGCACGTGAGCAGTTTCAAATTTGAATTGCTCGGCTCAGATGAGGCCAATCGAGGTGATAAAAAAAGAGATTGAAAGTCAATGACAATGTCTATCAAGTTACTTCGGTCGCATTTTGAATCGTTTGCAAAAAGGGTGCGAAAAAAATTGAAGAAAAAAGTTTTCTCAACGTGTCGCTTTAAGTTGGTCAAGTTTCAAATTAAAATAGCTCCGCCGCATGAAGAGATAAGACGATTTTGAAAAAACTACTCGAAAGAGCGGGAAAATCTGAAGAGAGTTAACACTTTTCCGATTGCGCGAATCTAATTTTACTATTTTTAAAAATCTAAAGAAATTAAAACGGCCGTGGCGTTCTTCAACAATATTTTCGCACGTGAGCAGTTTCAAATTTGAATTGCTCGGCTCAGATGAGGCCAATCGAGGTGATAAAAAAAGGGATTGAAGTCGATGACAATGTCTCTCGAGTTACTTCGGTCGCATTTTGAATCGTTTGCAAAAAGGGTGCGAAAAAAATTGAAGAAAAAAGTTTTCTTAACGTGTCGCTTTTCGTTGGCCGAGTTTCAAATTAAAATAGCTCCGCCGCATGAAGAGATAAAACGATTTTGAAAAAACTACTCGAAAGAGCGGGAAAATCTGAAGAGAGTTAACACTTTTCCGATTGCGCGAATCTAATTTTACTATTTTTAAAAATCTAAAGAAATTAAAGCGGCCGTGGCGTTCTTCAACAATATTTTCGCACGTGAGCAGTTTCAAATTTGAATTGCTCGGCTCAGATGAGGCCAATCGAGGTGATAAAAAAAGAGATTGAAAGGCGATGACAATGTCTATCGAGTTACTTCGGTCGCATTTTGAATCGCTTGCAAAAAGGGTGCGAAAAAAATTGAAGAAAAAAGTTTTCTCAACGTGTCGCTTTAAGTTGGTCAAGTTTCAAATTAAAATAGCTCCGCCGCATGAAGAGATAAGACGATTTTGAAAAAACTACTCGAAAGAGCGGGAAAATCTGAAGAGAGTTAGCACTTTTCCGATTGCGCGAATCTAATTTTACTATTTTTAAAAATCTAAAGAAATTAAAACGGCCGTGGCGTTCTTCAACAATATTTTCGCACGTGAGCAGTTTCAAATTTGAATTGCTGGACTCAGATGAGGCCAATCGAGGTGATAAAAAAAGAGATTGAAAGTCGATGACAATGTCTATCGAGTTACTTCGGTCGCATTTTGAATCGTTTGCAAAAAGGGTGCGAAAAACATTGAAGAAAAAAGTTTTCTTAACGTGTCGCTTTTCGTTGGCCGAGTTTCAAATTAAAATAGCTCCGCCGCATGAAGAGATAAAACGAGTTTGAAAAAACTACTCGAAAGAGCGGGAAAATCTGAAGAGAGTTAACACTTTTCCGATTGCGCGAATCTAATTTTACTATTCTTAAAAATCTAAATAAATTAAAACGGCCGTGGCGTTCTTCAACAATATTTTCGCACGTGAGCAGTTACAAATTTGAATTGCTCGGCTCAGATGAGGCCAATCGAGGTGATAAAAAAAGGGATTGAAAGTCGATGACAATGTCTATCGAGTTACTTCGGTCGCATTTTGAATCGTTTGCAAAAAGGGTGCGAAAAACATTGAAGAAAAAAGTTTTCTTAACGTGTCGCTTTTCGTTGGCCGAGTTTCAAATTAAAATAGCTCCGCCGCATGAAGAGATAAAACGAGTTTGAAAAAACTACTCGAAAGAGCGGGAAAATCTGAAGAGAGTTAACACTTTTCCGATTGCGCGAATCTAATTTTACTATTCTTAAAAATCTAAATAAATTAAAACGGCCGTGGCGTTCTTCAACAATATTTTCGCACGTGAGCAGTTACAAATTTGAATTGCTCGGCTCAGATGAGGCCAATCGAGGTGATAAAAAAAGAGATTGAAAGTCGATGACAATGTCTATCGAGTTACTTCGGTCGCATTTTGAATCGTTTGCAAAAAGGGTGCGAAAAACATTGAAGAAAAAAGTTTTCTTAACGTGTCGCTTTTCGTTGGCCGAGTTTCAAATTAAAATAGCTCCGCCGCATGAAGAGATAAAACGAGTTTGAAAAAACTACTCGAAAGAGCGGGAAAATCTGAAGAGAGTTAACACTTTTCCGATTGCGCGAATCTAATTTTACTATTCTTAAAAATCTAAATAAATTAAAACGGCCGTGGCGTTCTTCAACAATATTTTCGCACGTGAGCAGTTACAAATTTGAATTGCTCGGCTCAGATGAGGCCAATCGAGGTGATAAAAAAAGGGATTGAAAGTCGATGACAATGTCTATCGAGTTACTTCGGTCGCATTTTGAATCGTTTGCAAAAAGGGTGCGAAAAACATTGAAGAAAAAAGTTTTCTTAACGTGTCGCTTTTCGTTGGCCGAGTTTCAAATTAAAATAGCTCCGCCGCATGAAGAGATAAAACGAGTTTGAAAAAACTACTCGAAAGAGCGGGAAAATCTGAAAAGAGTTAACACTTTTCCGATTGCGCGAATCTAATTTTACTATTCTTAAAAATCTAAATAAATTAAAACGGCCGTGGCGTTCTTCAACAATATTTTCGCACGTGAGCAGTTACAAATTTGAATTGCTCGGCTCAGATGAGGCCAATCGAGGTGATAAAAAAAGAGATTGAAAGTCGATGACAATGTCTATCGAGTTACTTCGGTCGCATTTTGAATCGTTTGCAAAAAGGGTGCGAAAAACATTGAAGAAAAAAGTTTTCTTAACGTGTCGCTTTTCGTTGGCCGAGTTTCAAATTAAAATAGCTCCGCCGCATGAAGAGATAAAACGAGTTTGAAAAAACTACTCGAAAGAGCGGGAAAATCTGAAGAGAGTTAACACTTTTCCGATTGCGCGAATCTAATTTTACTATTTTTAAAAATCTAAAGAAATTAAAACGGCCGTGGCGTTCTTCAACAATATTTTCGCACGTGAGCAGTTTCAAATTTGAATTGCTCGGCTCAGATGAGGCCAATCGAGGTGATAAAAAAAGAGATTGAAAGTCGATGACAATGTCTATCGAGTTACTTCGGTCGCATTTTGAATCGTTTGCAAAAAGGGTGCGAAAAAAATTGAAGAAAAAAGTTTTCTTAACGTGTCGCTTTTCGTTGGCCGAGTTTCAAATTAAAATAGCTCGCGCCGCATGAAGAGATAAAACGATTTTGAAAAAACTACTCGAAAGAGCGGGAAAATTTGAAGAGAGTTAGCACTTTTCCGATTGCGCGAATCTAATTTTACTATTTTTAAAAATCTAAAGAAATTAAAGCGGCCGTGGCGTTCTTCAACAATATTTTCGCACGTGAGCAGTTTCAAATTTGAATTGCTCGGCTCAGATGAGGCCAATCGAGGTGATAAAAAAAGAGATTGAAAGGCGATGACAATGTCTATCGAGTTACTTCGGTCGCATTTTGAATCGCTTGCAAAAAGGGTGCGAAAAAAATTGAAGAAAAAAGTTTTCTCAACGTGTCGCTTTAAGTTGGTCAAGTTTCAAATTAAAATAGCTCCGCCGCATGAAGAGATAAGACGATTTTGAAAAAACTACTCGAAAGAGCGGGAAAATCTGAAGAGAGTTAGCACTTTTCCGATTGCGCGAATCTAATTTTACTATTTTTAAAAATCTAAAGAAATTAAAACGGCCGTGGCGTTCTTCAACAATATTTTCGCACGTGAGCAGTTTCAAATTTGAATTGCTGGACTCAGATGAGGCCAATCGAGGTGATAAAAAAAGAGATTGAAAGTCGATGACAATGTCTATCGAGTTACTTCGGTCGCATTTTGAATCGTTTGCAAAAAGGGTGCGAAAAACATTGAAGAAAAAAGTTTTCTTAACGTGTCGCTTTTCGTTGGCCGAGTTTCAAATTAAAATAGCTCCGCCGCATGAAGAGATAAAACGAGTTTGAAAAAACTACTCGAAAGAGCGGGAAAATCTGAAGAGAGTTAACACTTTTCCGATTGCGCGAATCTAATTTTACTATTCTTAAAAATCTAAATAAATTAAAACGGCCGTGGCGTTCTTCAACAATATTTTCGCACGTGAGCAGTTACAAATTTGAATTGCTCGGCTCAGATGAGGCCAATCGAGGTGATAAAAAAAGGGATTGAAAGTCGATGACAATGTCTCTCGAGTTACTTCGGTCGCATTTTGAATCGCTTGCAAAAAGGGTGCGAAAAACATTGAAGAAAAAAGTTTTCTTAACGTGTCGCTTTTCGTTGGCCGAGTTTCAAATTAAAATAGCTCCGCCGCATGAAGAGATAAAACGAGTTTGAAAAAACTACTCGAAAGAGCGGGAAAATCTGAAGAGAGTTAACACTTTTCCGATTGCGCGAATCTAATTTTACTATTCTTAAAAATCTAAATAAATTAAAACGGCCGTGGCGTTCTTCAACAATATTTTCGCACGTGAGCAGTTACAAATTTGAATTGCTCGGCTCAGATGAGGCCAATCGAGGTGATAAAAAAAGGGATTGAAAGTCGATGACAATGTCTATCGAGTTACTTCGGTCGCATTTTGAATCGCTTGCAAAAAGGGTGCGAAAAAAATTGAAGAAAAAAGTTTTCTCAACGTGTCGCTTTAAGTTGGTCAAGTTTCAAATTAAAATAGCTCCGCCGCATGAAGAGATAAGACGATTTTGAAAAAACTACTCGAAAGAGCGGGAAAATCTGAAGAGAGTTAACACTTTTCCGATTGCGCGAATCTAATTTTACTATTTTTAAAAATCTAAAGAAATTAAAACGGCCGTGGCGTTCTTCAACAATATTTTCGCACGTGAGCAGTTTCAAATTTGAATTGCTGGACTCAGATGAGGCCAATCGAGGTGATAAAAAAAGAGATTGAAAGTCGATGACAATGTCTATCGAGTTACTTCGGTCGCATTTTGAATCGTTTGCAAAAAGGGTGCGAAAAAAATTGAAGAAAAAAGTTTTCTTAACGTGTCGCTTTTCGTTGGCCGAGTTTCAAATTAAAATAGCTCCGCCGCATGAAGAGATAAAACGAGTTTGAAAAAACTACTCGAAAGAGCGGGAAAATCTGAAGAGAGTTAACACTTTTCCGATTGCGCGAATCTAATTTTACTATTCTTAAAAATCTAAATAAATTAAAACGGCCGTGGCGTTCTTCAACAATATTTTCGCACGTGAGCAGTTACAAATTTGAATTGCTCGGCTCAGATGAGGCCAATCGAGGTGATAAAAAAAGGGATTGAAAGTCGATGACAATGTCTCTCGAGTTACTTCGGTCGCATTTTGAATCGTTTGCAAGAAGGGTGCGAAAAAAATTGAAGAAAAAAGTTTTCTTAACGTGTCGCTTTTCGTTGGCCGAGTTTCAAATTAAAATAGCTCCGCCGCATGAAGAGATAAGACGATTTTGAAAAAACTACTCGAAAGAGCGGGAAAATCTGAAGAGAGTTAACACTTTTCCGATTGCGCGAATCTAATTTTACTATTCTTAAAAATCTAAATAAATTAAAACGGCCGTGGCGTTCTTCAACAATATTTTCGCACGTGAGCAGTTTCAAATTTGAATTGCTCGGCTCAGATGAGGCCAATCGAGGTGATAAAAAAAGAGATTGAAAGTCGATGACAATGTCTATCGAGTTACTTCGGTCGCATTTTGAATCGTTTGCAAAAAGGGTGCGAAAAAAATTGAAGAAAAAAGTTTTCTTAACGTGTCGCTTTTCGTTGGCCGAGTTTCAAATTAAAATAGCTCCGCCGCATGAAGAGATAAAACGATTTTGAAAAAACTACTCGAAAGAGCGGGAAAATCTGAAGAGAGTTAACACTTTTCCGATTGCGCGAATCTAATTTTACTATTCTTAAAAATCTAAAGAAATTAAAACGGCCGTGGCATTCTTCAACAATATTTTCGCACGTGAGCAGTTTCAAATTTGAATTGCTCGGCTCAGATGAGGCCAATCGAGGTGATAAAAAAAGGGATTGAAAGTCGATGACAATGTCTCTCGAGTTACTTCGGTCGCATTTTGAATCGTTTGCAAGAAGGGTGCGAAAAAAATTGAAAAAAAAGTTTTCTCAACATGTCGCTTTTCGTTGGCCGAGTTTCAAATTAAAATAGCTCCGCCGCATGAAGAGATAAAACGATTTTGAAAAAACTACTCGAAAGAGCGGGCAAATCTGAAGAGAGTTAACCCTTTTCCGATTGCGCGAATCTAATTTTACTATTCTTAAAAATCTAAATAAATTAAAACGGCCGTGGCGTTCTTCAACAATATTTTCGCACGTGAGCAGTTTCAAATTTGAATTGCTCGGCTCAGATGAGGCCAATCGAGGTGATAAAAAAAGGGATTGAAGTCGATGACAATGTCTCTCGAGTTACTTCGGTCGCATTTTGAATCGTTTGCAAAAAGGGTGCGAAAAAAATTGAAGAAAAAAGTTTTCTCAACATGTCGCTTTTCGTTGGCCGAGTTTCAAATTAAAATAGCTCCGCCGCATGAAGAGATAAAACGATGTTGAAAAAACTACTCGAAAGAGCGGGAAAATCTGAAGAGAGTTAACACTTTTCCGATTGCGCGAATCTAATTTTACTATTCTTAAAAATCTAAATAAATTTAAACGGCCGTGGCGTTCTTCAACAATATTTTCGCACGTGAGCAGTTTCAAATTTGAATTGCTCGGCTCAGATGAGGCCAATCGAGGTGATAAAAAAAGGGATTGAAGTCGATGACAATGTCTCTCGAGTTACTTCGGTCGCATTTTGAATCGTTTGCAAGAAGGGTGCGAAAAAAATTGAAGAAAAAAGTTTTCTCAACATGTCGCTTTTCGTTGGCCGAGTTTCAAATTAAAATAGCTCCGCCGCATGAAGAGATAAAACGATGTTGAAAAAACTACTCGAAAGAGCGGGAAAATCTGAAGAGAGTTAACACTTTTCCGATTGCGCGAATCTAATTTTACTATTTTTAAAAATCTAAAGAAATTAAAACGGCCGTGGTGTTCTTCAACAATATTTTCGCACGTGAGCAGTTTCAAATTTGAATTGCTCGGCTCAGATGAGGCCAATCGAGGTGATAAAAAAAGAGATTGAAAGTCAATGACAATGTCTATCAAGTTACTTCGGTCGCATTTTGAATCGTTTGCAAAAAGGGTGCGAAAAAAATTGAAGAAAAAAGTTTTCTTAACGTGTCGCTTTTCGTTGGCCGAGTTTCAAATTAAAATAGCTCCGCCGCATGAAGAGATAAAACGATTTTGAAAAAACTACTCGAAAGAGCGGGAAAATCTGAAGAGAGTTAACACTTTTCCGATTGCGCGAATCTAATTTTACTATTTTTAAAAATCTAAAGAAATTAAAACGGCCGTGGCGTTCTTCAACAATATTTTCGCACGTGAGCAGTTTCAAATTTGAATTGCTCGGCTCAGATGAGGCCAATCGAGGTGATAAAAAAAGAGATTGAAAGTCGATGACAATGTCTATCGAGTTACTTCGGTCGCATTTTGAATCGTTTGCAAAAAGGGTGCGAAAAAAATTGAAGAAAAAAGTTTTCTTAACGTGTCGCTTTTCGTTGGCCGAGTTTCAAATTAAAATAGCTCGCGCCGCATGAAGAGATAAAACGATTTTGAAAAAACTACTCGAAAGAGCGGGAAAATCTGAAGAGAGTTAACACTTTTCCGATTGCGCGAATCTAATTTTACTATTTTTAAAAATCTAAAGAAATTAAAACGGCCGTGGCGTTCTTCAACAATATTTTCGCACGTGAGCAGTTTCAAATTTGAATTGCTCGGCTCAGATGAGGCCAATCGAGGTGATAAAAAAAGAGATTGAAAGGCGATGACAATGTCTATCGAGTTACTTCGGTCGCATTTTGAATCGCTTGCAAAAAGGGTGCGAAAAAAATTGAAGAAAAAAGTTTTCTCAACGTGTCGCTTTAAGTTGGTCAAGTTTCAAATTAAAATAGCTCCGCCGCATGAAGAGATAAGACGATTTTGAAAAAACTACTCGAAAGAGCGGGAAAATCTGAAGAGAGTTAGCACTTTTCCGATTGCGCGAATCTAATTTTACTATTTTTAAAAATCTAAAGAAATTAAAACGGCCGTGGCGTTCTTCAACAATATTTTCGCACGTGAGCAGTTTCAAATTTGAATTGCTGGACTCAGATGAGGCCAATCGAGGTGATAAAAAAAGAGATTGAAAGTCGATGACAATGTCTATCGAGTTACTTCGGTCGCATTTTGAATCGTTTGCAAAAAGGGTGCGAAAAAAATTGAAGAAAAAAGTTTTCTCAACGTGTCGCTTTAAGTTGGTCAAGTTTCAAATTAAAATAGCTCCGCCGCATGAAGAGATAAGACGATTTTGAAAAAACTACTCGAAAGAGCGGGAAAATCTGAAGAGAGTTAACACTTTTCCGATTGCGCGAATCTAATTTTACTATTTTTAAAAATCTAAAGAAATTAAAACGGCCGTGGCGTTCTTCAACAATATTTTCGCACGTGAGCAGTTTCAAATTTGAATTGCTCGGCTCAGATGAGGCCAATCGAGGTGATAAAAAAAGAGATTGAAAGTCAATGACAATGTCTATCAAGTTACTTCGGTCGCATTTTGAATCGTTTGCAAGAAGGGTGCGAAAAAAATTGAAAAAAAAGTTTTCTCAACATGTCGCTTTTCGTTGGCCGAGTTTCAAATTAAAATAGCTCCGCCGCATGAAGAGATAAAACGATGTTGAAAAAACTACTCGAAAAAGCGGGAAAATCTGAAGAGAGTTAACACTTTTCCGATTGCGCGAATCTAATTTTACTATTTTTAAAAATCTAAAGAAATTAAAACGGCCGTGGTGTTCTTCAACAATATTTTCGCACGTGAGCAGTTTCAAATTTGAATTGCTCGGCTCAGATGAGGCCAATCGAGGTGATAAAAAAAGAGATTGAAAGTCGATGACAATGTCTATCGAGTTACTTCGGTCGCATTTTGAATCGTTTGCAAAAAGGGTGCGAAAAAAATTGAAGAAAAAAGTTTTCTTAACGTGTCGCTTTTCGTTGGCCGAGTTTCAAATTAAAATAGCTCCGCCGCATGAAGAGATAAAACGATTTTGAAAAAACTACTCGAAAGAGCGGGAAAATCTGAAGAGAGTTAACACTTTTCCGATTGCGCGAATCTAATTTTACTATTTTTAAAAATCTAAAGAAATTAAAACGGCCGTGGCGTTCTTCAACAATATTTTCGCACGTGAGCAGTTTCAAATTTGAATTGCTGGACTCAGATGAGGCCAATCGAGGTGATAAAAAAAGAGATTGAAAGTCAATGACAATGTCTATCAAGTTACTTCGGTCGCATTTTGAATCGTTTGCAAAAAGGGTGCGAAAAAAATTGAAGAAAAAAGTTTTCTTAACGTGTCGCTTTTCGTTGGCCGAGTTTCAAATTAAAATAGCTCCGCCGCATGAAGAGATAAAACGATTTTGAAAAAACTACTCGAAAGAGCGGGAAAATCTGAAGAGAGTTAACACTTTTCCGATTGCGCGAATCTAATTTTACTATTTTTAAAAATCTAAAGAAATTAAAACGGCCGTGGCGTTCTTCAACAATATTTTCGCACGTGAGCAGTTTCAAATTTGAATTGCTCGGCTCAGATGAGGCCAATCGAGGTGATAAAAAAAGAGATTGAAAGTCGATGACAATGTCTATCGAGTTACTTCGGTCGCATTTTGAATCGTTTGCAAAAAGGGTGCGAAAAAAATTGAAGAAAAAAGTTTTCTTAGCGTGTCGCTTTTCGTTGGCCGAGTTTCAAATTAAAATAGCTCGCGCCGCATGAAGAGATAAAACGATTTTGAAAAAACTACTCGAAAGAGCGGGAAAATCTGAAGAGAGTTAACACTTTTCCGATTGCGCGAATCTAATTTTACTATTTTTAAAAATCTAAAGAAATTAAAACGGCCGTGGCGTTCTTCAACAATATTTTCGCACGTGAGCAGTTTCAAATTTGAATTGCTCGGCTCAGATGAGGCCAATCGAGGTGATAAAAAAAGAGATTGAAAGGCGATGACAATGTCTATCGAGTTACTTCGGTCGCATTTTGAATCGCTTGCAAAAAGGGTGCGAAAAAAATTGAAGAAAAAAGTTTTCTCAACGTGTCGCTTTAAGTTGGTCAAGTTTCAAATTAAAATAGCTCCGCCGCATGAAGAGATAAGACGATTTTGAAAAAACTACTCGAAAGAGCGGGAAAATCTGAAGAGAGTTAGCACTTTTCCGATTGCGCGAATCTAATTTTACTATTTTTAAAAATCTAAAGAAATTAAAACGGCCGTGGCGTTCTTCAACAATATTTTCGCACGTGAGCAGTTTCAAATTTGAATTGCTGGACTCAGATGAGGCCAATCGAGGTGATAAAAAAAGAGATTGAAAGTCGATGACAATGTCTATCGAGTTACTTCGGTCGCATTTTGAATCGTTTGCAAAAAGGGTGCGAAAAAAATTGAAGAAAAAAGTTTTCTCAACGTGTCGCTTTAAGTTGGTCAAGTTTCAAATTAAAATAGCTCCGCCGCATGAAGAGATAAGACGATTTTGAAAAAACTACTCGAAAGAGCGGGAAAATCTGAAGAGAGTTAACACTTTTCCGATTGCGCGAATCTAATTTTACTATTTTTAAAAATCTAAAGAAATTAAAACGGCCGTGGCGTTCTTCAACAATATTTTCGCACGTGAGCAGTTTCAAATTTGAATTGCTCGGCTCAGATGAGGCCAATCGAGGTGATAAAAAAAGAGATTGAAAGTCAATGACAATGTCTATCAAGTTACTTCGGTCGCATTTTGAATCGTTTGCAAAAAGGGTGCGAAAAAAATTGAAGAAAAAAGTTTTCTTAACGTGTCGCTTTTCGTTGGCCGAGTTTCAAATTAAAATAGCTCCGCCGCATGAAGAGATAAAACGATTTTGAAAAAACTACTCGAAAGAGCGGGAAAATCTGAAGAGAGTTAACACTTTTCCGATTGCGCGAATCTAATTTTACTATTTTTAAAAATCTAAAGAAATTAAAACGGCCGTGGCGTTCTTCAACAATATTTTCGCACGTGAGCAGTTTCAAATTTGAATTGCTCGGCTCAGATGAGGCCAATCGAGGTGATAAAAAAAGAGATTGAAAGTCAATGACAATGTCTATCAAGTTACTTCGGTCGCATTTTGAATCGTTTGCAAAAAGGGTGCGAAAAAAATTGAAGAAAAAAGTTTTCTCAACGTGTCGCTTTAAGTTGGTCAAGTTTCAAATTAAAATAGCTCCGCCGCATGAAGAGATAAGACGATTTTGAAAAAACTACTCGAAAGAGCGGGAAAATCTGAAGAGAGTTAACACTTTTCCGATTGCGCGAATCTAATTTTACTATTTTTAAAAATCTAAAGAAATTAAAACGGCCGTGGCGTTCTTCAACAATATTTTCGCACGTGAGCAGTTTCAAATTTGAATTGCTGGACTCAGATGAGGCCAATCGAGGTGATAAAAAAAGAGATTGAAAGTCGATGATAATGTCTATCGAGTTACTTCGGTCGCATTTTGAATCGTTTGCAAAAAGGGTGCGAAAAAAATTGAAGAAAAAAGTTTTCTTAACGTGTCGCTTTTCGTTGGCCGAGTTTCAAATTAAAATAGCTCCGCCGCATGAAGAGATAAAACGATTTTGAAAAAACTACTCGAAAGAGCGGGAAAATCTGAAGAGAGTTAACACTTTTCCGATTGCGCGAATCTAATTTTACTATTTTTAAAAATCTAAAGAAATTAAAACGGCCGTGGCGTTCTTCAACAATATTTTCGCACGTGAGCAGTTTCAAATTTGAATTGCTCGGCTCAGATGAGGCCAATCGAGGTGATAAAAAAAGAGATTGAAAGTCAATGACAATGTCTATCAAGTTACTTCGGTCGCATTTTGAATCGTTTGCAAAAAGGGTGCGAAAAAAATTGAAGAAAAAAGTTTTCTCAACGTGTCGCTTTAAGTTGGTCAAGTTTCAAATTAAAATAGCTCCGCCGCATGAAGAGATAAGACGATTTTGAAAAAACTACTCGAAAGAGCGGGAAAATCTGAAGAGAGTTAACACTTTTCCGATTGCGCGAATCTAATTTTACTATTTTTAAAAATCTAAAGAAATTAAAACGGCCGTGGCGTTCTTCAACAATATTTTCGCACGTGAGCAGTTTCAAATTTGAATTGCTCGGCTCAGATGAGGCCAATCGAGGTGATAAAAAAAGGGATTGAAGTCGATGACAATGTCTCTCGAGTTACTTCGGTCGCATTTTGAATCGTTTGCAAAAAGGGTGCGAAAAAAATTGAAGAAAAAAGTTTTCTTAACGTGTCGCTTTTCGTTGGCCGAGTTTCAAATTAAAATAGCTCCGCCGCATGAAGAGATAAAACGATTTTGAAAAAACTACTCGAAAGAGCGGGAAAATCTGAAGAGAGTTAACACTTTTCCGATTGCGCGAATCTAATTTTACTATTTTTAAAAATCTAAAGAAATTAAAGCGGCCGTGGCGTTCTTCAACAATATTTTCGCACGTGAGCAGTTTCAAATTTGAATTGCTCGGCTCAGATGAGGCCAATCGAGGTGATAAAAAAAGAGATTGAAAGGCGATGACAATGTCTATCGAGTTACTTCGGTCGCATTTTGAATCGCTTGCAAAAAGGGTGCGAAAAAAATTGAAGAAAAAAGTTTTCTCAACGTGTCGCTTTAAGTTGGTCAAGTTTCAAATTAAAATAGCTCCGCCGCATGAAGAGATAAGACGATTTTGAAAAAACTACTCGAAAGAGCGGGAAAATCTGAAGAGAGTTAGCACTTTTCCGATTGCGCGAATCTAATTTTACTATTTTTAAAAATCTAAAGAAATTAAAACGGCCGTGGCGTTCTTCAACAATATTTTCGCACGTGAGCAGTTTCAAATTTGAATTGCTGGACTCAGATGAGGCCAATCGAGGTGATAAAAAAAGAGATTGAAAGTCGATGACAATGTCTATCGAGTTACTTCGGTCGCATTTTGAATCGTTTGCAAAAAGGGTGCGAAAAACATTGAAGAAAAAAGTTTTCTTAACGTGTCGCTTTTCGTTGGCCGAGTTTCAAATTAAAATAGCTCCGCCGCATGAAGAGATAAAACGAGTTTGAAAAAACTACTCGAAAGAGCGGGAAAATCTGAAGAGAGTTAACACTTTTCCGATTGCGCGAATCTAATTTTACTATTCTTAAAAATCTAAATAAATTAAAACGGCCGTGGCGTTCTTCAACAATATTTTCGCACGTGAGCAGTTACAAATTTGAATTGCTCGGCTCAGATGAGGCCAATCGAGGTGATAAAAAAAGGGATTGAAAGTCGATGACAATGTCTATCGAGTTACTTCGGTCGCATTTTGAATCGTTTGCAAAAAGGGTGCGAAAAACATTGAAGAAAAAAGTTTTCTTAACGTGTCGCTTTTCGTTGGCCGAGTTTCAAATTAAAATAGCTCCGCCGCATGAAGAGATAAAACGAGTTTGAAAAAACTACTCGAAAGAGCGGGAAAATCTGAAGAGAGTTAACACTTTTCCGATTGCGCGAATCTAATTTTACTATTCTTAAAAATCTAAATAAATTAAAACGGCCGTGGCGTTCTTCAACAATATTTTCGCACGTGAGCAGTTACAAATTTGAATTGCTCGGCTCAGATGAGGCCAATCGAGGTGATAAAAAAAGAGATTGAAAGTCGATGACAATGTCTATCGAGTTACTTCGGTCGCATTTTGAATCGTTTGCAAAAAGGGTGCGAAAAACATTGAAGAAAAAAGTTTTCTTAACGTGTCGCTTTTCGTTGGCCGAGTTTCAAATTAAAATAGCTCCGCCGCATGAAGAGATAAAACGAGTTTGAAAAAACTACTCGAAAGAGCGGGAAAATCTGAAGAGAGTTAACACTTTTCCGATTGCGCGAATCTAATTTTACTATTCTTAAAAATCTAAATAAATTAAAACGGCCGTGGCGTTCTTCAACAATATTTTCGCACGTGAGCAGTTACAAATTTGAATTGCTCGGCTCAGATGAGGCCAATCGAGGTGATAAAAAAAGGGATTGAAAGTCGATGACAATGTCTATCGAGTTACTTCGGTCGCATTTTGAATCGTTTGCAAAAAGGGTGCGAAAAACATTGAAGAAAAAAGTTTTCTTAACGTGTCGCTTTTCGTTGGCCGAGTTTCAAATTAAAATAGCTCCGCCGCATGAAGAGATAAAACGAGTTTGAAAAAACTACTCGAAAGAGCGGGAAAATCTGAAAAGAGTTAACACTTTTCCGATTGCGCGAATCTAATTTTACTATTCTTAAAAATCTAAATAAATTAAAACGGCCGTGGCGTTCTTCAACAATATTTTCGCACGTGAGCAGTTACAAATTTGAATTGCTCGGCTCAGATGAGGCCAATCGAGGTGATAAAAAAAGAGATTGAAAGTCGATGACAATGTCTATCGAGTTACTTCGGTCGCATTTTGAATCGTTTGCAAAAAGGGTGCGAAAAACATTGAAGAAAAAAGTTTTCTTAACGTGTCGCTTTTCGTTGGCCGAGTTTCAAATTAAAATAGCTCCGCCGCATGAAGAGATAAAACGAGTTTGAAAAAACTACTCGAAAGAGCGGGAAAATCTGAAGAGAGTTAACACTTTTCCGATTGCGCGAATCTAATTTTACTATTTTTAAAAATCTAAAGAAATTAAAACGGCCGTGGCGTTCTTCAACAATATTTTCGCACGTGAGCAGTTTCAAATTTGAATTGCTCGGCTCAGATGAGGCCAATCGAGGTGATAAAAAAAGAGATTGAAAGTCGATGACAATGTCTATCGAGTTACTTCGGTCGCATTTTGAATCGTTTGCAAAAAGGGTGCGAAAAAAATTGAAGAAAAAAGTTTTCTTAACGTGTCGCTTTTCGTTGGCCGAGTTTCAAATTAAAATAGCTCGCGCCGCATGAAGAGATAAAACGATTTTGAAAAAACTACTCGAAAGAGCGGGAAAATTTGAAGAGAGTTAGCACTTTTCCGATTGCGCGAATCTAATTTTACTATTTTTAAAAATCTAAAGAAATTAAAGCGGCCGTGGCGTTCTTCAACAATATTTTCGCACGTGAGCAGTTTCAAATTTGAATTGCTCGGCTCAGATGAGGCCAATCGAGGTGATAAAAAAAGAGATTGAAAGGCGATGACAATGTCTATCGAGTTACTTCGGTCGCATTTTGAATCGCTTGCAAAAAGGGTGCGAAAAAAATTGAAGAAAAAAGTTTTCTCAACGTGTCGCTTTAAGTTGGTCAAGTTTCAAATTAAAATAGCTCCGCCGCATGAAGAGATAAGACGATTTTGAAAAAACTACTCGAAAGAGCGGGAAAATCTGAAGAGAGTTAGCACTTTTCCGATTGCGCGAATCTAATTTTACTATTTTTAAAAATCTAAAGAAATTAAAACGGCCGTGGCGTTCTTCAACAATATTTTCGCACGTGAGCAGTTTCAAATTTGAATTGCTGGACTCAGATGAGGCCAATCGAGGTGATAAAAAAAGAGATTGAAAGTCGATGACAATGTCTATCGAGTTACTTCGGTCGCATTTTGAATCGTTTGCAAAAAGGGTGCGAAAAACATTGAAGAAAAAAGTTTTCTTAACGTGTCGCTTTTCGTTGGCCGAGTTTCAAATTAAAATAGCTCCGCCGCATGAAGAGATAAAACGAGTTTGAAAAAACTACTCGAAAGAGCGGGAAAATCTGAAGAGAGTTAACACTTTTCCGATTGCGCGAATCTAATTTTACTATTCTTAAAAATCTAAATAAATTAAAACGGCCGTGGCGTTCTTCAACAATATTTTCGCACGTGAGCAGTTACAAATTTGAATTGCTCGGCTCAGATGAGGCCAATCGAGGTGATAAAAAAAGGGATTGAAAGTCGATGACAATGTCTCTCGAGTTACTTCGGTCGCATTTTGAATCGCTTGCAAAAAGGGTGCGAAAAACATTGAAGAAAAAAGTTTTCTTAACGTGTCGCTTTTCGTTGGCCGAGTTTCAAATTAAAATAGCTCCGCCGCATGAAGAGATAAAACGAGTTTGAAAAAACTACTCGAAAGAGCGGGAAAATCTGAAGAGAGTTAACACTTTTCCGATTGCGCGAATCTAATTTTACTATTCTTAAAAATCTAAATAAATTAAAACGGCCGTGGCGTTCTTCAACAATATTTTCGCACGTGAGCAGTTACAAATTTGAATTGCTCGGCTCAGATGAGGCCAATCGAGGTGATAAAAAAAGGGATTGAAAGTCGATGACAATGTCTATCGAGTTACTTCGGTCGCATTTTGAATCGCTTGCAAAAAGGGTGCGAAAAAAATTGAAGAAAAAAGTTTTCTCAACGTGTCGCTTTAAGTTGGTCAAGTTTCAAATTAAAATAGCTCCGCCGCATGAAGAGATAAGACGATTTTGAAAAAACTACTCGAAAGAGCGGGAAAATCTGAAGAGAGTTAACACTTTTCCGATTGCGCGAATCTAATTTTACTATTTTTAAAAATCTAAAGAAATTAAAACGGCCGTGGCGTTCTTCAACAATATTTTCGCACGTGAGCAGTTTCAAATTTGAATTGCTGGACTCAGATGAGGCCAATCGAGGTGATAAAAAAAGAGATTGAAAGTCGATGACAATGTCTATCGAGTTACTTCGGTCGCATTTTGAATCGTTTGCAAAAAGGGTGCGAAAAAAATTGAAGAAAAAAGTTTTCTTAACGTGTCGCTTTTCGTTGGCCGAGTTTCAAATTAAAATAGCTCCGCCGCATGAAGAGATAAAACGAGTTTGAAAAAACTACTCGAAAGAGCGGGAAAATCTGAAGAGAGTTAACACTTTTCCGATTGCGCGAATCTAATTTTACTATTCTTAAAAATCTAAATAAATTAAAACGGCCGTGGCGTTCTTCAACAATATTTTCGCACGTGAGCAGTTACAAATTTGAATTGCTCGGCTCAGATGAGGCCAATCGAGGTGATAAAAAAAGGGATTGAAAGTCGATGACAATGTCTCTCGAGTTACTTCGGTCGCATTTTGAATCGTTTGCAAGAAGGGTGCGAAAAAAATTGAAGAAAAAAGTTTTCTTAACGTGTCGCTTTTCGTTGGCCGAGTTTCAAATTAAAATAGCTCCGCCGCATGAAGAGATAAGACGATTTTGAAAAAACTACTCGAAAGAGCGGGAAAATCTGAAGAGAGTTAACACTTTTCCGATTGCGCGAATCTAATTTTACTATTCTTAAAAATCTAAATAAATTAAAACGGCCGTGGCGTTCTTCAACAATATTTTCGCACGTGAGCAGTTTCAAATTTGAATTGCTCGGCTCAGATGAGGCCAATCGAGGTGATAAAAAAAGAGATTGAAAGTCGATGACAATGTCTATCGAGTTACTTCGGTCGCATTTTGAATCGTTTGCAAAAAGGGTGCGAAAAAAATTGAAGAAAAAAGTTTTCTTAACGTGTCGCTTTTCGTTGGCCGAGTTTCAAATTAAAATAGCTCCGCCGCATGAAGAGATAAAACGATTTTGAAAAAACTACTCGAAAGAGCGGGAAAATCTGAAGAGAGTTAACACTTTTCCGATTGCGCGAATCTAATTTTACTATTCTTAAAAATCTAAAGAAATTAAAACGGCCGTGGCATTCTTCAACAATATTTTCGCACGTGAGCAGTTTCAAATTTGAATTGCTCGGCTCAGATGAGGCCAATCGAGGTGATAAAAAAAGGGATTGAAAGTCGATGACAATGTCTCTCGAGTTACTTCGGTCGCATTTTGAATCGTTTGCAAGAAGGGTGCGAAAAAAATTGAAAAAAAAGTTTTCTCAACATGTCGCTTTTCGTTGGCCGAGTTTCAAATTAAAATAGCTCCGCCGCATGAAGAGATAAAACGATTTTGAAAAAACTACTCGAAAGAGCGGGCAAATCTGAAGAGAGTTAACCCTTTTCCGATTGCGCGAATCTAATTTTACTATTCTTAAAAATCTAAATAAATTAAAACGGCCGTGGCGTTCTTCAACAATATTTTCGCACGTGAGCAGTTTCAAATTTGAATTGCTCGGCTCAGATGAGGCCAATCGAGGTGATAAAAAAAGGGATTGAAGTCGATGACAATGTCTCTCGAGTTACTTCGGTCGCATTTTGAATCGTTTGCAAAAAGGGTGCGAAAAAAATTGAAGAAAAAAGTTTTCTCAACATGTCGCTTTTCGTTGGCCGAGTTTCAAATTAAAATAGCTCCGCCGCATGAAGAGATAAAACGATGTTGAAAAAACTACTCGAAAGAGCGGGAAAATCTGAAGAGAGTTAACACTTTTCCGATTGCGCGAATCTAATTTTACTATTCTTAAAAATCTAAATAAATTTAAACGGCCGTGGCGTTCTTCAACAATATTTTCGCACGTGAGCAGTTTCAAATTTGAATTGCTCGGCTCAGATGAGGCCAATCGAGGTGATAAAAAAAGGGATTGAAGTCGATGACAATGTCTCTCGAGTTACTTCGGTCGCATTTTGAATCGTTTGCAAGAAGGGTGCGAAAAAAATTGAAGAAAAAAGTTTTCTCAACATGTCGCTTTTCGTTGGCCGAGTTTCAAATTAAAATAGCTCCGCCGCATGAAGAGATAAAACGATGTTGAAAAAACTACTCGAAAGAGCGGGAAAATCTGAAGAGAGTTAACACTTTTCCGATTGCGCGAATCTAATTTTACTATTTTTAAAAATCTAAAGAAATTAAAACGGCCGTGGTGTTCTTCAACAATATTTTCGCACGTGAGCAGTTTCAAATTTGAATTGCTCGGCTCAGATGAGGCCAATCGAGGTGATAAAAAAAGAGATTGAAAGTCAATGACAATGTCTATCAAGTTACTTCGGTCGCATTTTGAATCGTTTGCAAAAAGGGTGCGAAAAAAATTGAAGAAAAAAGTTTTCTTAACGTGTCGCTTTTCGTTGGCCGAGTTTCAAATTAAAATAGCTCCGCCGCATGAAGAGATAAAACGATTTTGAAAAAACTACTCGAAAGAGCGGGAAAATCTGAAGAGAGTTAACACTTTTCCGATTGCGCGAATCTAATTTTACTATTTTTAAAAATCTAAAGAAATTAAAACGGCCGTGGCGTTCTTCAACAATATTTTCGCACGTGAGCAGTTTCAAATTTGAATTGCTCGGCTCAGATGAGGCCAATCGAGGTGATAAAAAAAGAGATTGAAAGTCGATGACAATGTCTATCGAGTTACTTCGGTCGCATTTTGAATCGTTTGCAAAAAGGGTGCGAAAAAAATTGAAGAAAAAAGTTTTCTTAACGTGTCGCTTTTCGTTGGCCGAGTTTCAAATTAAAATAGCTCGCGCCGCATGAAGAGATAAAACGATTTTGAAAAAACTACTCGAAAGAGCGGGAAAATCTGAAGAGAGTTAACACTTTTCCGATTGCGCGAATCTAATTTTACTATTTTTAAAAATCTAAAGAAATTAAAACGGCCGTGGCGTTCTTCAACAATATTTTCGCACGTGAGCAGTTTCAAATTTGAATTGCTCGGCTCAGATGAGGCCAATCGAGGTGATAAAAAAAGAGATTGAAAGGCGATGACAATGTCTATCGAGTTACTTCGGTCGCATTTTGAATCGCTTGCAAAAAGGGTGCGAAAAAAATTGAAGAAAAAAGTTTTCTCAACGTGTCGCTTTAAGTTGGTCAAGTTTCAAATTAAAATAGCTCCGCCGCATGAAGAGATAAGACGATTTTGAAAAAACTACTCGAAAGAGCGGGAAAATCTGAAGAGAGTTAGCACTTTTCCGATTGCGCGAATCTAATTTTACTATTTTTAAAAATCTAAAGAAATTAAAACGGCCGTGGCGTTCTTCAACAATATTTTCGCACGTGAGCAGTTTCAAATTTGAATTGCTGGACTCAGATGAGGCCAATCGAGGTGATAAAAAAAGAGATTGAAAGTCGATGACAATGTCTATCGAGTTACTTCGGTCGCATTTTGAATCGTTTGCAAAAAGGGTGCGAAAAAAATTGAAGAAAAAAGTTTTCTCAACGTGTCGCTTTAAGTTGGTCAAGTTTCAAATTAAAATAGCTCCGCCGCATGAAGAGATAAGACGATTTTGAAAAAACTACTCGAAAGAGCGGGAAAATCTGAAGAGAGTTAACACTTTTCCGATTGCGCGAATCTAATTTTACTATTTTTAAAAATCTAAAGAAATTAAAACGGCCGTGGCGTTCTTCAACAATATTTTCGCACGTGAGCAGTTTCAAATTTGAATTGCTCGGCTCAGATGAGGCCAATCGAGGTGATAAAAAAAGAGATTGAAAGTCAATGACAATGTCTATCAAGTTACTTCGGTCGCATTTTGAATCGTTTGCAAAAAGGGTGCGAAAAAAATTGAAGAAAAAAGTTTTCTTAACGTGTCGCTTTTCGTTGGCCGAGTTTCAAATTAAAATAGCTCCGCCGCATGAAGAGATAAAACGATTTTGAAAAAACTACTCGAAAGAGCGGGAAAATCTGAAGAGAGTTAACACTTTTCCGATTGCGCGAATCTAATTTTACTATTTTTAAAAATCTAAAGAAATTAAAACGGCCGTGGCGTTCTTCAACAATATTTTCGCACGTGAGCAGTTTCAAATTTGAATTGCTCGGCTCAGATGAGGCCAATCGAGGTGATAAAAAAAGAGATTGAAAGTCAATGACAATGTCTATCAAGTTACTTCGGTCGCATTTTGAATCGTTTGCAAAAAGGGTGCGAAAAAAATTGAAGAAAAAAGTTTTCTCAACGTGTCGCTTTAAGTTGGTCAAGTTTCAAATTAAAATAGCTCCGCCGCATGAAGAGATAAGACGATTTTGAAAAAACTACTCGAAAGAGCGGGAAAATCTGAAGAGAGTTAACACTTTTCCGATTGCGCGAATCTAATTTTACTATTTTTAAAAATCTAAAGAAATTAAAACGGCCGTGGCGTTCTTCAACAATATTTTCGCACGTGAGCAGTTTCAAATTTGAATTGCTGGACTCAGATGAGGCCAATCGAGGTGATAAAAAAAGAGATTGAAAGTCGATGACAATGTCTATCGAGTTACTTCGGTCGCATTTTGAATCGTTTGCAAAAAGGGTGCGAAAAAAATTGAAGAAAAAAGTTTTCTTAACGTGTCGCTTTTCGTTGGCCGAGTTTCAAATTAAAATAGCTCCGCCGCATGAAGAGATAAAACGATTTTGAAAAAACTACTCGAAAGAGCGGGAAAATCTGAAGAGAGTTAACACTTTTCCGATTGCGCGAATCTAATTTTACTATTTTTAAAAATCTAAAGAAATTAAAACGGCCGTGGCGTTCTTCAACAATATTTTCGCACGTGAGCAGTTTCAAATTTGAATTGCTCGGCTCAGATGAGGCCAATCGAGGTGATAAAAAAAGAGATTGAAAGGCGATGACAATGTCTATCAAGTTACTTCGGTCGCATTTTGAATCGTTTGCAAAAAGGGTGCGAAAAAAATTGAAGAAAAAAGTTTTCTTAACGTGTCGCTTTTCGTTGGCCGAGTTTCAAATTAAAATAGCTCCGCCGCATGAAGAGATAAAACGATTTTGAAAAAACTACTCGAAAGAGCGGGAAAATCTGAAGAGAGTTAACACTTTTCCGATTGCGCGAATCTAATTTTACTATTTTTAAAAATCTAAAGAAATTAAAACGGCCGTGGCGTTCTTCAACAATATTTTCGCACGTGAGCAGTTTCAAATTTGAATTGCTCGGCTCAGATGAGGCCAATCGAGGTGATAAAAAAAGGGATTGAAGTCGATGACAATGTCTCTCGAGTTACTTCGGTCGCATTTTGAATCGTTTGCAAGAAGGGTGCGAAAAAAATTGAAGAAAAAAGTTTTCTCAACATGTCGCTTTTCGTTGGCCGAGTTTCAAATTAAAATAGCTCCGCCGCATGAAGAGATAAAACGATGTTGAAAAAACTACTCGAAAGAGCGGGAAAATCTGAAGAGAGTTAACACTTTTCCGATTGCGCGAATCTAATTTTACTATTTTTAAAAATCTAAAGAAATTAAAACGGCCGTGGTGTTCTTCAACAATATTTTCGCACGTGAGCAGTTTCAAATTTGAATTGCTCGGCTCAGATGAGGCCAATCGAGGTGATAAAAAAAGAGATTGAAAGTCGATGACAATGTCTATCGAGTTACTTCGGTCGCATTTTGAATCGTTTGCAAAAAGGGTGCGAAAAAAATTGAAGAAAAAAGTTTTCTTAACGTGTCGCTTTTCGTTGGCCGAGTTTCAAATTAAAATAGCTCCGCCGCATGAAGAGATAAAACGATTTTGAAAAAACTACTCGAAAGAGCGGGAAAATCTGAAGAGAGTTAACACTTTTCCGATTGCGCGAATCTAATTTTACTATTTTTAAAAATCTAAAGAAATTAAAACGGCCATGGCGTTCTTCAACAATATTTTCGCACGTGAGCAGTTTCAAATTTGAATTGCTGGACTCAGATGAGGCCAATCGAGGTGATAAAAAAAGAGATTGAAAGTCAATGACAATGTCTATCAAGTTACTTCGGTCGCATTTTGAATCGTTTGCAAAAAGGGTGCGAAAAAAATTGAAGAAAAAAGTTTTCTTAACGTGTCGCTTTCCGTTGGCCGAGTTTCAAATTAAAATAGCTCCGCCGCATGAAGAGATAAAACGATTTTGAAAAAACTACTCGAAAGAGCGGGAAAATCTGAAGAGAGTTAACACTTTTCCGATTGCGCGAATCTAATTTTACTATTTTTAAAAATCTAAAGAAATTAAAACGGCCGTGGCGTTCTTCAACAATATTTTCGCACGTGAGCAGTTTCAAATTTGAATTGCTCGGCTCAGATGAGGCCAATCGAGGTGATAAAAAAAGAGATTGAAAGTCGATGACAATGTCTATCGAGTTACTTCGGTCGCATTTTGAATCGTTTGCAAAAAGGGTGCGAAAAAAATTGAAGAAAAAAGTTTTCTTAACGTGTCGCTTTTCGTTGGCCGAGTTTCAAATTAAAATAGCTCGCGCCGCATGAAGAGATAAAACGATTTTGAAAAAACTACTCGAAAGAGCGGGAAAATCTGAAGAGAGTTAACACTTTTCCGATTGCGCGAATCTAATTTTACTATTTTTAAAAATCTAAAGAAATTAAAACGGCCGTGGCGTTCTTCAACAATATTTTCGCACGTGAGCAGTTTCAAATTTGAATTGCTCGGCTCAGATGAGGCCAATCGAGGTGATAAAAAAAGAGATTGAAAGGCGATGACAATGTCTATCGAGTTACTTCGGTCGCATTTTGAATCGCTTGCAAAAAGGGTGCGAAAAAAATTGAAGAAAAAAGTTTTCTCAACGTGTCGCTTTAAGTTGGTCAAGTTTCAAATTAAAATAGCTCCGCCGCATGAAGAGATAAGACGATTTTGAAAAAACTACTCGAAAGAGCGGGAAAATCTGAAGAGAGTTAGCACTTTTCCGATTGCGCGAATCTAATTTTACTATTTTTAAAAATCTAAAGAAATTAAAACGGCCGTGGCGTTCTTCAACAATATTTTCGCACGTGAGCAGTTTCAAATTTGAATTGCTGGACTCAGATGAGGCCAATCGAGGTGATAAAAAAAGAGATTGAAAGTCGATGACAATGTCTATCGAGTTACTTCGGTCGCATTTTGAATCGTTTGCAAAAAGGGTGCGAAAAAAATTGAAGAAAAAAGTTTTCTCAACGTGTCGCTTTAAGTTGGTCAAGTTTCAAATTAAAATAGCTCCGCCGCATGAAGAGATAAGACGATTTTGAAAAAACTACTCGAAAGAGCGGGAAAATCTGAAGAGAGTTAACACTTTTCCGATTGCGCGAATCTAATTTTACTATTTTTAAAAATCTAAAGAAATTAAAACGGCCGTGGCGTTCTTCAACAATATTTTCGCACGTGAGCAGTTTCAAATTTGAATTGCTCGGCTCAGATGAGGCCAATCGAGGTGATAAAAAAAGAGATTGAAAGTCAATGACAATGTCTATCAAGTTACTTCGGTCGCATTTTGAATCGTTTGCAAAAAGGGTGCGAAAAAAATTGAAGAAAAAAGTTTTCTTAACGTGTCGCTTTTCGTTGGCCGAGTTTCAAATTAAAATAGCTCCGCCGCATGAAGAGATAAAACGATTTTGAAAAAACTACTCGAAAGAGCGGGAAAATCTGAAGAGAGTTAACACTTTTCCGATTGCGCGAATCTAATTTTACTATTTTTAAAAATCTAAAGAAATTAAAACGGCCGTGGCGTTCTTCAACAATATTTTCGCACGTGAGCAGTTTCAAATTTGAATTGCTCGGCTCAGATGAGGCCAATCGAGGTGATAAAAAAAGAGATTGAAAGTCAATGACAATGTCTATCAAGTTACTTCGGTCGCATTTTGAATCGTTTGCAAAAAGGGTGCGAAAAAAATTGAAGAAAAAAGTTTTCTCAACGTGTCGCTTTAAGTTGGTCAAGTTTCAAATTAAAATAGCTCCGCCGCATGAAGAGATAAGACGATTTTGAAAAAACTACTCGAAAGAGCGGGAAAATCTGAAGAGAGTTAACACTTTTCCGATTGCGCGAATCTAATTTTACTATTTTTAAAAATCTAAAGAAATTAAAACGGCCGTGGCGTTCTTCAACAATATTTTCGCACGTGAGCAGTTTCAAATTTGAATTGCTGGACTCAGATGAGGCCAATCGAGGTGATAAAAAAAGAGATTGAAAGTCGATGATAATGTCTATCGAGTTACTTCGGTCGCATTTTGAATCGTTTGCAAAAAGGGTGCGAAAAAAATTGAAGAAAAAAGTTTTCTTAACGTGTCGCTTTTCGTTGGCCGAGTTTCAAATTAAAATAGCTCCGCCGCATGAAGAGATAAAACGATTTTGAAAAAACTACTCGAAAGAGCGGGAAAATCTGAAGAGAGATAACACTTTTCCGATTGCGCGAATCTAATTTTACTATTTTTAAAAATCTAAAGAAATTAAAACGGCCGTGGCGTTCTTCAACAATATTTTCGCACGTGAGCAGTTTCAAATTTGAATTGCTCGGCTCAGATGAGGCCAATCGAGGTGATAAAAAAAGAGATTGAAAGTCAATGACAATGTCTATCAAGTTACTTCGGTCGCATTTTGAATCGTTTGCAAAAAGGGTGCGAAAAAAATTGAAGAAAAAAGTTTTCTCAACGTGTCGCTTTAAGTTGGTCAAGTTTCAAATTAAAATAGCTCCGCCGCATGAAGAGATAAGACGATTTTGAAAAAACTACTCGAAAGAGCGGGAAAATCTGAAGAGAGTTAACACTTTTCCGATTGCGCGAATCTAATTTTACTATTTTTAAAAATCTAAAGAAATTAAAACGGCCGTGGCGTTCTTCAACAATATTTTCGCACGTGAGCAGTTTCAAATTTGAATTGCTGGACTCAGATGAGGCCAATCGAGGTGATAAAAAAAGAGATTGAAAGTCGATGACAATGTCTATCGAGTTACTTCGGTCGCATTTTGAATCGTTTGCAAAAAGGGTGCGAAAAAAATTGAAGAAAAAAGTTTTCTTAACGTGTCGCTTTTCGTTGGCCGAGTTTCAAATTAAAATAGCTCCGCCGCATGAAGAGATAAAACGATTTTGAAAAAACTACTCGAAAGAGCGGGAAAATCTGAAGAGAGTTAACACTTTTCCGATTGCGCGAATCTAATTTTACTATTTTTAAAAATCTAAAGAAATTAAAACGGCCGTGGCGTTCTTCAACAATATTTTCGCACGTGAGCAGTTTCAAATTTGAATTGCTCGGCTCAGATGAGGCCAATCGAGGTGATAAAAAAAGAGATTGAAAGGCGATGACAATGTCTATCGAGTTACTTCGGTCGCATTTTGAATCGCTTGCAAAAAGGGTGCGAAAAAAATTGAAGAAAAAAGTTTTCTCAACGTGTCGCTTTAAGTTGGTCAAGTTTCAAATTAAAATAGCTCCGCCGCATGAAGAGATAAGACGATTTTGAAAAAACTACTCGAAAGAGCGGGAAAATCTGAAGAGAGTTAGCACTTTTCCGATTGCGCGAATCTAATTTTACTATTTTTAAAAATCTAAAGAAATTAAAACGGCCGTGGCGTTCTTCAACAATATTTTCGCACGTGAGCAGTTTCAAATTTGAATTGCTGGACTCAGATGAGGCCAATCGAGGTGATAAAAAAAGAGATTGAAAGTCGATGACAATGTCTATCGAGTTACTTCGGTCGCATTTTGAATCGTTTGCAAAAAGGGTACGAAAAAAATTGAAGAAAAAAGTTTTCTCAACGTGTCGCTTTAAGTTGGTCAAGTTTCAAATTAAAATAGCTCCGCCGCATGAAGAGATAAGACGATTTTGAAAAAACTACTCGAAAGAGCGGGAAAATCTGAAGAGAGTTAACACTTTTCCGATTGCGCGAATCTAATTTTACTATTTTTAAAAATCTAAAGAAATTAAAACGGCCGTGGCGTTCTTCAACAATATTTTCGCACGTGAGCAGTTTCAAATTTGAATTGCTCAGCTCAGATGAGGCCAATCGAGGTGATAAAAAAAGAGATTGAAAGTCAATGACAATGTCTATCAAGTTACTTCGGTCGCATTTTGAATCGTTTGCAAAAAGGGTGCGAAAAAAATTGAAGAAAAAAGTTTTCTTAACGTGTCGCTTTTCGTTGGCCGAGTTTCAAATTAAAATAGCTCCGCCGCATGAAGAGATAAAACGATTTTGAAAAAACTACTCGAAAGAGCGGGAAAATCTGAAGAGAGTTAACACTTTTCCGATTGCGCGAATCTAATTTTACTATTTTTAAAAATCTAAAGAAATTAAAACGGCCGTGGCGTTCTTCAACAATATTTTCGCACGTGAGCAGTTTCAAATTTGAATTGCTCGGCTCAGATGAGGCCAATCGAGGTGATAAAAAAAGAGATTGAAAGTCAATGACAATGTCTATCAAGTTACTTCGGTCGCATTTTGAATCGTTTGCAAAAAGGGTGCGAAAAAAATTGAAGAAAAAAGTTTTCTCAACGTGTCGCTTTAAGTTGGTCAAGTTTCAAATTAAAATAGCTCCGCCGCATGAAGAGATAAGACGATTTTGAAAAAACTACTCGAAAGAGCGGGAAAATCTGAAGAGAGTTAACACTTTTCCGATTGCGCGAATCTAATTTTACTATTTTTAAAAATCTAAAGAAATTAAAACGGCCGTGGCGTTCTTCAACAATATTTTCGCACGTGAGCAGTTTCAAATTTGAATTGCTGGACTCAGATGAGGCCAATCGAGGTGATAAAAAAAGAGATTGAAAGTCGATGACAATGTCTATCGAGTTACTTCGGTCGCATTTTGAATCGTTTGCAAAAAGGGTGCGAAAAAAATTGAAGAAAAAAGTTTTCTTAACGTGTCGCTTTTCGTTGGCCGAGTTTCAAATTAAAATAGCTCCGCCGCATGAAGAGATAAAACGATTTTGAAAAAACTACTCGAAAGAGCGGGAAAATCTGAAGAGAGTTAACACTTTTCCGATTGCGCGAATCTAATTTTACTATTCTTAAAAATCTAAATAAATTAAAACGGCCGTGGCGTTCTTCAACAATATTTTCGCACGTGAGCAGTTTCAAATTTGAATTGCTCGGCTCAGATGAGGCCAATCGAGGTGATAAAAAAAGAGATTGAAAGTCGATGACAATGTCTATCGAGTTACTTCGGTCGCATTTTGAATCGTTTGCAAGAAGGGTGCGAAAAAAATTGAAGAAAAAAGTTTTCTTAACGTGTCGCTTTTCGTTGGCCGAGTTTCAAATTAAAATAGCTCCGCCGCATGAAGAGATAAAACGATTTTGAAAAAACTACTCGAAAGAGCGGGAAAATCTGAAGAGAGTTAACACTTTTCCGATTGCGCGAATCTAATTTTACTATTTTTAAAAATCTAAAGAAATTAAAACGGCCGTGGCGTTCTCCAACAATATTTTCGCACGTGAGCAGTTTCAAATTTGAATTGCTCGGCTCAGATGAGGCCAATCAAGGTGATAAAAAAAGAGATTGAAAGTCGATGACAATGTCTATCGAGTTACTTCGGTCGCATTTTGAATCGTTTGCAAAAAGGGTGCGAAGAAAATTGAAGAAAAAAGTTTTCTCAACATGTCGCTTTTCGTTGGCCGAGTTTCAAATTAAAATAGCTCCGCCGCATGAAGAGATAAAACGATTTTGAAAAAACTGCTCGAAAGAGCGGGAAAATCTGTAGAGAGTTAACACTTTTCCGATTGCGCGAATCTAATTTTACTATTTTTAAAAATCTAAAGAAATTAAAACGGCCGTGGCGTTCTTCAGCAATATTTTCGCACGTGAGCAGTTTCAAATTTGAATTGCTCGGCTCAGATGAGGCCAATCAAGGTGATAAAAAAAGAGATTGAAAGTCGATGACAATGTCTATCGAGTTACTTCGGTCGCATTTTGAATCGTTTGCAAGAAGGGTGCGAAAAAAATTGAAAAAAAAGTTTTCTCAACATGTCGCTTTTCGTTGGCCGAGTTTCAAATTAAAATAGCTCCGCCGCATGAAGAGATAAAACGATTTTGAAAAAACTACTCGAAAGAGCGGGAAAATCTGAAGAGAGTTAACACTTTTCCGATTGCGCGAATCTAATTTTACTATTCTTAAAAATCTAAATAAATTAAAACGGCCGTGGCGTTCTTCAACAATATTTTCGCACGTGAGCAGTTTCAAATTTGAATTGCTCGGCTCAGATGAGGCCAATCGAGGTGATAAGAAAAGGGATTGAAAGCCGATGACAATGTCTCTCGAGTTACTTCGGTCGCATTTTGAATCGTTTGCAAAAAGGGTGCGAAAGAAATTGAAGAAAAAAGTTTTCTTAACGTGTCGCTTTTCGTTGGCCGAGTTTCAAATTAAAATAGCTCCGCCGCATGAAGAGATAAAACGATTTTGAAAAAACTACTCGAAAGAGCGCGAAAATCTGAAGACAGTTACCACTTTTCCGATTGCGCGAATCTAATTTTACTATTTTTAAAAATCTAAAGAAATTAAAACGGCCGTGGCGTTCTTCAACAATATTTTCGCACGTGAGCAGTTTCAAATTTGAATTGCTCGGCTCAGATGAGGCCAATCGAGGTGATAAAAAAAGGGATTGAAAGTCGATGACAATGTCTCTCGAGTTACTTCGGTCGCATTTTGAATCGTTTGCAAGAAGGGTGCGAAAAAAATTGAAAAAAAAGTTTTCTCAACATGTCGCTTTTCGTTGGCCGAGTTTCAAATTAAAATAGCTCCGCCGCATGAAGAGATAAAACGATTTTGAAAAAACTACTCGAAAGAGCGGGAAAATCTGAAGAGAGTTAACACTTTTCCGATTGCGCGAATCTAATTTTACTATTTTTAAAAATCTAAAGAAATTAAAACGGCCGTGGTGTTCTTCAACAATATTTTCGCACGTGAGCAGTTTCAAATTTGAATTGCTCGGCTCAGATGAGGCCAATCGAGGTGATAAAAAAAGAGATTGAAAGTCGATGACAATGTCTATCGAGTTACTTCGGTCGCATTTTGAATCGTTTGCAAAAAGGGTGCGAAAAAAATTGAAGAAAAAAGTTTTCTTAACGTGTCGCTTTTCGTTGGCCGAGTTTCAAATTAAAATAGCTCCGCCGCATGAAGAGATAAAACGATTTTGAAAAAACTACTCGAAAGAGCGGGAAAATCTGAAGAGAGTTAACACTTTTCCGATTGCGCGAATCTAATTTTACTATTTTTAAAAATCTAAAGAAATTAAAACGGCCGTGGCGTTCTTCAACAATATTTTCGCACGTGAGCAGTTTCAAATTTGAATTGCTCGGCTCAGATGAGGCCAATCGAGGTGATAAAAAAAGAGATTGAAAGGCGATGACAATGTCTATCGAGTTACTTCGGTCGCATTTTGAATCGCTTGCAAAAAGGGTGCGAAAAAAATTGAAGAAAAAAGTTTTCTCAACGTGTCGCTTTAAGTTGGTCAAGTTTCAAATTAAAATAGCTCCGCCGCATGAAGAGATAAGACGATTTTGAAAAAACTACTCGAAAGAGCGGGAAAATCTGAAGAGAGTTAGCACTTTTCCGATTGCGCGAATCTAATTTTACTATTTTTAAAAATCTAAAGAAATTAAAACGGCCGTGGCGTTCTTCAACAATATTTTCGCACGTGAGCAGTTTCAAATTTGAATTGCTGGACTCAGATGAGGCCAATCGAGGTGATAAAAAAAGAGATTGAAAGTCGATGACAATGTCTATCGAGTTACTTCGGTCGCATTTTGAATCGTTTGCAAAAAGGGTACGAAAAAAATTGAAGAAAAAAGTTTTCTCAACGTGTCGCTTTAAGTTGGTCAAGTTTCAAATTAAAATAGCTCCGCCGCATGAAGAGATAAGACGATTTTGAAAAAACTACTCGAAAGAGCGGGAAAATCTGAAGAGAGTTAACACTTTTCCGATTGCGCGAATCTAATTTTACTATTTTTAAAAATCTAAAGAAATTAAAACGGCCGTGGCGTTCTTCAACAATATTTTCGCACGTGAGCAGTTTCAAATTTGAATTGCTCGGCTCAGATGAGGCCAATCGAGGTGATAAAAAAAGAGATTGAAAGTCAATGACAATGTCTATCAAGTTACTTCGGTCGCATTTTGAATCGTTTGCAAAAAGGGTGCGAAAAGAATTGAAGAAAAAAGTTTTCTTAACGTGTCGCTTTTCGTTGGCCGAGTTTCAAATTAAAATAGCTCCGCCGCATGAAGAGATAAAACGATTTTGAAAAAACTACTCGAAAGAGCGGGAAAATCTGAAGAGAGTTAACACTTTTCCGATTGCGCGAATCTAATTTTACTATTTTTAAAAATCTAAAGAAATTAAAACGGCCGTGGCGTTCTTCAACAATATTTTCGCACGTGAGCAGTTTCAAATTTGAATTGCTCGGCTCAGATGAGGCCAATCGAGGTGATAAAAAAAGAGATTGAAAGTCAATGACAATGTCTATCAAGTTACTTCGGTCGCATTTTGAATCGTTTGCAAAAAGGGTGCGAAAAAAATTGAAGAAAAAAGTTTTCTCAACGTGTCGCTTTAAGTTGGTCAAGTTTCAAATTAAAATAGCTCCGCCGCATGAAGAGATAAGACGATTTTGAAAAAACTACTCGAAAGAGCGGGAAAATCTGAAGAGAGTTAACACTTTTCCGATTGCGCGAATCTAATTTTACTATTTTTAAAAATCTAAAGAAATTAAAACGGCCGTGGCGTTCTTCAACAATATTTTCGCACGTGAGCAGTTTCAAATTTGAATTGCTGGACTCAGATGAGGCCAATCGAGGTGATAAAAAAAGAGATTGAAAGTCGATGACAATGTCTATCGAGTTACTTCGGTCGCATTTTGAATCGTTTGCAAAAAGGGTGCGAAAAAAATTGAAGAAAAAAGTTTTCTCAACATGTCGCTTTTCGTTGGCCGAGTTTCAAATTAAAATAGCTCCGCCGCATGAAGAGATAAAACGATTTTGAAAAAACTGCTCGAAAGAGCGGGAAAATCTGTAGAGAGTTAACACTTTTCCGATTGCGCGAATCTAATTTTACTATTTTTAAAAATCTAAAGAAATTAAAACGGCCGTGGCGTTCTTCAGCAATATTTTCGCACGTGAGCAGTTTCAAATTTGAATTGCTCGGCTCAGATGAGGCCAATCAAGGTGATAAAAAAAGAGATTGAAAGTCGATGACAATGTCTATCGAGTTACTTCGGTCGCATTTTGAATCGTTTGCAAGAAGGGTGCGAAAAAAATTGAAAAAAAAGTTTTCTCAACATGTCGCTTTTCGTTGGCCGAGTTTCAAATTAAAATAGCTCCGCCGCATGAAGAGATAAAACGATTTTGAAAAAACTACTCGAAAGAGCGGGAAAATCTGAAGAGAGTTAACACTTTTCCGATTGCGCGAATCTAATTTTACTATTCTTAAAAATCTAAATAAATTAAAACGGCCGTGGCGTTCTTCAACAATATTTTCGCACGTGAGCAGTTTCAAATTTGAATTGCTCGGCTCAGATGAGGCCAATCGAGGTGATAAGAAAAGGGATTGAAAGCCGATGACAATGTCTCTCGAGTTACTTCGGTCGCATTTTGAATCGTTTGCAAAAAGGGTGCGAAAGAAATTGAAGAAAAAAGTTTTCTTAACGTGTCGCTTTTCGTTGGCCGAGTTTCAAATTAAAATAGCTCCGCCGCATGAAGAGATAAAACGATTTTGAAAAAACTACTCGAAAGAGCGCGAAAATCTGAAGACAGTTACCACTTTTCCGATTGCGCGAATCTAATTTTACTATTTTTAAAAATCTAAAGAAATTAAAACGGCCGTGGCGTTCTTCAACAATATTTTCGCACGTGAGCAGTTTCAAATTTGAATTGCTCGGCTCAGATGAGGCCAATCGAGGTGATAAAAAAAGGGATTGAAAGTCGATGACAATGTCTCTCGAGTTACTTCGGTCGCATTTTGAATCGTTTGCAAGAAGGGTGCGAAAAAAATTGAAAAAAAAGTTTTCTCAACATGTCGCTTTTCGTTGGCCGAGTTTCAAATTAAAATAGCTCCGCCGCATGAAGAGATAAAGCGATTTTGAAAAAACTACTCGAAAGAGCGGGAAAATCTGAAGAGAGTTAACACTTTTCCGATTGCGCGAATCTAATTTTACTATTTTTAAAAATCTAAAGAAATTAAAACGGCCGTGGTGTTCTTCAACAATATTTTCGCACGTGAGCAGTTTCAAATTTGAATTGCTCGGCTCAGATGAGGCCAATCGAGGTGATAAAAAAAGAGATTGAAAGTCGATGACAATGTCTATCGAGTTACTTCGGTCGCATTTTGAATCGTTTGCAAAAAGGGTGCGAAAAAAATTGAAGAAAAAAGTTTTCTTAACGTGTCGCTTTTCGTTGGCCGAGTTTCAAATTAAAATAGCTCCGCCGCATGAAGAGATAAAACGATTTTGAAAAAACTACTCGAAAGAGCGGGAAAATCTGAAGAGAGTTAACACTTTTCCGATTGCGCGAATCTAATTTTACTATTTTTAAAAATCTAAAGAAATTAAAACGGCCGTGGCGTTCTTCAACAATATTTTCGCACGTGAGCAGTTTCAAATTTGAATTGCTCGGCTCAGATGAGGCCAATCGAGGTGATAAAAAAAGAGATTGAAAGGCGATGACAATGTCTATCGAGTTACTTCGGTCGCATTTTGAATCGCTTGCAAAAAGGGTGCGAAAAAAATTGAAGAAAAAAGTTTTCTCAACGTGTCGCTTTAAGTTGGTCAAGTTTCAAATTAAAATAGCTCCGCCGCATGAAGAGATAAGACGATTTTGAAAAAACTACTCGAAAGAGCGGGAAAATCTGAAGAGAGTTAGCACTTTTCCGATTGCGCGAATCTAATTTTACTATTTTTAAAAATCTAAAGAAATTAAAACGGCCGTGGCGTTCTTCAACAATATTTTCGCACGTGAGCAGTTTCAAATTTGAATTGCTGGACTCAGATGAGGCCAATCGAGGTGATAAAAAAAGAGATTGAAAGTCGATGACAATGTCTATCGAGTTACTTCGGTCGCATTTTGAATCGTTTGCAAAAAGGGTACGAAAAAAATTGAAGAAAAAAGTTTTCTCAACGTGTCGCTTTAAGTTGGTCAAGTTTCAAATTAAAATAGCTCCGCCGCATGAAGAGATAAGACGATTTTGAAAAAACTACTCGAAAGAGCGGGAAAATCTGAAGAGAGTTAACACTTTTCCGATTGCGCGAATCTAATTTTACTATTTTTAAAAATCTAAAGAAATTAAAACGGCCGTGGCGTTCTTCAACAATATTTTCGCACGTGAGCAGTTTCAAATTTGAATTGCTCGGCTCAGATGAGGCCAATCGAGGTGATAAAAAAAGAGATTGAAAGTCAATGACAATGTCTATCAAGTTACTTCGGTCGCATTTTGAATCGTTTGCAAAAAGGGTGCGAAAAGAATTGAAGAAAAAAGTTTTCTTAACGTGTCGCTTTTCGTTGGCCGAGTTTCAAATTAAAATAGCTCCGCCGCATGAAGAGATAAAACGATTTTGAAAAAACTACTCGAAAGAGCGGGAAAATCTGAAGAGAGTTAACACTTTTCCGATTGCGCGAATCTAATTTTACTATTTTTAAAAATCTAAAGAAATTAAAACGGCCGTGGCGTTCTTCAACAATATTTTCGCACGTGAGCAGTTTCAAATTTGAATTGCTCGGCTCAGATGAGGCCAATCGAGGTGATAAAAAAAGAGATTGAAAGTCAATGACAATGTCTATCAAGTTACTTCGGTCGCATTTTGAATCGTTTGCAAAAAGGGTGCGAAAAAAATTGAAGAAAAAAGTTTTCTCAACGTGTCGCTTTAAGTTGGTCAAGTTTCAAATTAAAATAGCTCCGCCGCATGAAGAGATAAGACGATTTTGAAAAAACTACTCGAAAGAGCGGGAAAATCTGAAGAGAGTTAACACTTTTCCGATTGCGCGAATCTAATTTTACTATTTTTAAAAATCTAAAGAAATTAAAACGGCCGTGGCGTTCTTCAACAATATTTTCGCACGTGAGCAGTTTCAAATTTGAATTGCTGGACTCAGATGAGGCCAATCGAGGTGATAAAAAAAGAGATTGAAAGTCGATGACAATGTCTATCGAGTTACTTCGGTCGCATTTTGAATCGTTTGCAAAAAGGGTGCGAAAAGAATTGAAGAAAAAAGTTTTCTTAACGTGTCGCTTTTCGTTGGCCGAGTTTCAAATTAAAATAGCTCCGCCGCATGAAGAGATAAAACGATTTTGAAAAAACTACTCGAAAGAGCGGGAAAATCTGAAGAGAGTTAACACTTTTCCGATTGCGCGAATCTAATTTTACTATTTTTAAAAATCTAAAGAAATTAAAACGGCCGTGGCGTTCTTCAACAATATTTTCGCACGTGAGCAGTTTCAAATTTGAATTGCTCGGCTCAGATGAGGCCAATCGAGGTGATAAAAAAAGAGATTGAAAGTCAATGACAATGTCTATCAAGTTACTTCGGTCGCATTTTGAATCGTTTGCAAAAAGGGTGCGAAAAAAATTGAAGAAAAAAGTTTTCTCAACGTGTCGCTTTAAGTTGGTCAAGTTTCAAATTAAAATAGCTCCGCCGCATGAAGAGATAAGACGATTTTGAAAAAACTACTCGAAAGAGCGGGAAAATCTGAAGAGAGTTAACACTTTTCCGATTGCGCGAATCTAATTTTACTATTTTTAAAAATCTAAAGAAATTAAAACGGCCGTGGCGTTCTTCAACAATATTTTCGCACGTGAGCAGTTTCAAATTTGAATTGCTGGACTCAGATGAGGCCAATCGAGGTGATAAAAAAAGAGATTGAAAGTCGATGACAATGTCTATCGAGTTACTTCGGTCGCATTTTGAATCGTTTGCAAAAAGGGTGCGAAAAAAATTGAAGAAAAAAGTTTTCTCAACATGTCGCTTTTCGTTGGCCGAGTTTCAAATTAAAATAGCTCCGCCGCATGAAGAGATAAAACGATTTTGAAAAAACTGCTCGAAAGAGCGGGAAAATCTGTAGAGAGTTAACACTTTTCCGATTGCGCGAATCTAATTTTACTATTTTTAAAAATCTAAAGAAATTAAAACGGCCGTGGCGTTCTTCAGCAATATTTTCGCACGTGAGCAGTTTCAAATTTGAATTGCTCGGCTCAGATGAGGCCAATCAAGGTGATAAAAAAAGAGATTGAAAGTCGATGACAATGTCTATCGAGTTACTTCGGTCGCATTTTGAATCGTTTGCAAGAAGGGTGCGAAAAAAATTGAAAAAAAAGTTTTCTCAACATGTCGCTTTTCGTTGGCCGAGTTTCAAATTAAAATAGCTCCGCCGCATGAAGAGATAAAACGATTTTGAAAAAACTACTCGAAAGAGCGGGAAAATCTGAAGAGAGTTAACACTTTTCCGATTGCGCGAATCTAATTTTACTATTCTTAAAAATCTAAATAAATTAAAACGGCCGTGGCGTTCTTCAACAATATTTTCGCACGTGAGCAGTTTCAAATTTGAATTGCTCGGCTCAGATGAGGCCAATCGAGGTGATAAGAAAAGGGATTGAAAGCCGATGACAATGTCTCTCGAGTTACTTCGGTCGCATTTTGAATCGTTTGCAAAAAGGGTGCGAAAGAAATTGAAGAAAAAAGTTTTCTTAACGTGTCGCTTTTCGTTGGCCGAGTTTCAAATTAAAATAGCTCCGCCGCATGAAGAGATAAAACGATTTTGAAAAAACTACTCGAAAGAGCGCGAAAATCTGAAGACAGTTACCACTTTTCCGATTGCGCGAATCTAATTTTACTATTTTTAAAAATCTAAAGAAATTAAAACGGCCGTGGCGTTCTTCAACAATATTTTCGCACGTGAGCAGTTTCAAATTTGAATTGCTCGGCTCAGATGAGGCCAATCGAGGTGATAAAAAAAGGGATTGAAAGTCGATGACAATGTCTCTCGAGTTACTTCGGTCGCATTTTGAATCGTTTGCAAGAAGGGTGCGAAAAAAATTGAAAAAAAAGTTTTCTCAACATGTCGCTTTTCGTTGGCCGAGTTTCAAATTAAAATAGCTCCGCCGCATGAAGAGATAAAACGATTTTGAAAAAACTACTCGAAAGAGCGGGAAAATCTGAAGAGAGTTAACACTTTTCCGATTGCGCGAATCTAATTTTACTATTTTTAAAAATCTAAAGAAATTAAAGCGGCCGTGGTGTTCTTCAACAATATTTTCGCACGTGAGCAGTTTCAAATTTGAATTGCTCGGCTCAGATGAGGCCAATCGAGGTGATAAAGAAAGGGATTGAAAGTCGATGACAATGTCTATCGAGTTACTTCGGTCGCATTTTGAATCGTTTGCAAAAAGGGTGCGAAAAAAATTGAAGAAAAAAGTTTTCTTAACGTGTCGCTTTTCGTTGGCCGAGTTTCAAATTAAAATAGCTCCGCCGCATGAAGAGATAAAACGATTTTGAAAAAACTACTCGAAAGAGCGGGAAAATCTGAAGAGAGTTAACACTTTTCCGATTGCGCGAATCTAATTTTACTATTTTTAAAAATCTAAAGAAATTAAAACGGCCGTGGCGTTCTTCAACAATATTTTCGCACGTGAGCAGTTTCAAATTTGAATTGCTCGGCTCAGATGAGGCCAATCGAGGTGATAAAAAAAGAGATTGAAAGGCGATGACAATGTCTATCGAGTTACTTCGGTCGCATTTTGAATCGCTTGCAAAAAGGGTGCGAAAAAAATTGAAGAAAAAAGTTTTCTCAACGTGTCGCTTTAAGTTGGTCAAGTTTCAAATTAAAATAGCTCCGCCGCATGAAGAGATAAGACGATTTTGAAAAAACTACTCGAAAGAGCGGGAAAATCTGAAGAGAGTTAGCACTTTTCCGATTGCGCGAATCTAATTTTACTATTTTTAAAAATCTAAAGAAATTAAAACGGCCGTGGCGTTCTTCAACAATATTTTCGCACGTGAGCAGTTTCAAATTTGAATTGCTGGACTCAGATGAGGCCA
Organism: Hololepta plana; assembly: GCA_963695495.1. Taxonomy (NCBI): domain Eukaryota; kingdom Metazoa; phylum Arthropoda; class Insecta; order Coleoptera; family Histeridae; genus Hololepta; species Hololepta plana. The sequence goes on from OY968835.1 coordinate 4,860,842, forward strand.
ATCGAGGTGATAAAAAAAGAGATTGAAAGTCGATGACAATGTCTATCGAGTTACTTCGGTCGCATTTTGAATCGTTTGCAAAAAGGGTACGAAAAAAATTGAAGAAAAAAGTTTTCTCAACGTGTCGCTTTAAGTTGGTCAAGTTTCAAATTAAAATAGCTCCGCCGCATGAAGAGATAAGACGATTTTGAAAAAACTACTCGAAAGAGCGGGAAAATCTGAAGAGAGTTAACACTTTTCCGATTGCGCGAATCTAATTTTACTATTTTTAAAAATCTAAAGAAATTAAAACGGCCGTGGCGTTCTTCAACAATATTTTCGCACGTGAGCAGTTTCAAATTTGAATTGCTCGGCTCAGATGAGGCCAATCGAGGTGATAAAAAAAGAGATTGAAAGTCAATGACAATGTCTATCAAGTTACTTCGGTCGCATTTTGAATCGTTTGCAAAAAGGGTGCGAAAAAAATTGAAGAAAAAAGTTTTCTTAACGTGTCGCTTTTCGTTGGCCGAGTTTCAAATTAAAATAGCTCCGCCGCATGAAGAGATAAAACGATTTTGAAAAAACTACTCGAAAGAGCGGGAAAATCTGAAGAGAGTTAACACTTTTCCGATTGCGCGAATCTAATTTTACTATTTTTAAAAATCTAAAGAAATTAAAACGGCCGTGGTGTTCTTCAACAATATTTTCGCACGTGAGCAGTTTCAAATTTGAATTGCTCGGCTCAGATGAGGCCAATCGAGGTGATAAAAAAAGAGATTGAAAGTCGATGACAATGTCTATCGAGTTACTTCGGTCGCATTTTGAATCGTTTGCAAAAAGGGTGCGAAAAAAATTGAAGAAAAAAGTTTTCTTAACGTGTCGCTTTTCGTTGGCCGAGTTTCAAATTAAAATAGCTCCGCCGCATGAAGAGATAAAACGATTTTGAAAAAACTACTCGAAAGAGCGGGAAAATCTGAAGAGAGTTAACACTTTTCCGATTGCGCGAATCTAATTTTACTATTTTTAAAAATCTAAAGAAATTAAAACGGCCGTGGCGTTCTTCAACAATATTTTCGCACGTGAGCAGTTTCAAATTTGAATTGCTCGGCTCAGATGAGGCCAATCGAGGTGATAAAAAAAGAGATTGAAAGGCGATGACAATGTCTATCGAGTTACTTCGGTCGCATTTTGAATCGCTTGCAAAAAGGGTGCGAAAAAAATTGAAGAAAAAAGTTTTCTCAACGTGTCGCTTTAAGTTGGTCAAGTTTCAAATTAAAATAGCTCCGCCGCATGAAGAGATAAGACGATTTTGAAAAAACTACTCGAAAGAGCGGGAAAATCTGAAGAGAGTTAGCACTTTTCCGATTGCGCGAATCTAATTTTACTATTTTTAAAAATCTAAAGAAATTAAAACGGCCGTGGCGTTCTTCAACAATATTTTCGCACGTGAGCAGTTTCAAATTTGAATTGCTGGACTCAGATGAGGCCAATCGAGGTGATAAAAAAAGAGATTGAAAGTCGATGACAATGTCTATCGAGTTACTTCGGTCGCATTTTGAATCGTTTGCAAAAAGGGTACGAAAAAAATTGAAGAAAAAAGTTTTCTCAACGTGTCGCTTTAAGTTGGTCAAGTTTCAAATTAAAATAGCTCCGCCGCATGAAGAGATAAGACGATTTTGAAAAAACTACTCGAAAGAGCGGGAAAATCTGAAGAGAGTTAACACTTTTCCGATTGCGCGAATCTAATTTTACTATTTTTAAAAATCTAAAGAAATTAAAACGGCCGTGGCGTTCTTCAACAATATTTTCGCACGTGAGCAGTTTCAAATTTGAATTGCTCGGCTCAGATGAGGCCAATCGAGGTGATAAAAAAAGAGATTGAAAGTCAATGACAATGTCTATCAAGTTACTTCGGTCGCATTTTGAATCGTTTGCAAAAAGGGTGCGAAAAGAATTGAAGAAAAAAGTTTTCTTAACGTGTCGCTTTTCGTTGGCCGAGTTTCAAATTAAAATAGCTCCGCCGCATGAAGAGATAAAACGATTTTGAAAAAACTACTCGAAAGAGCGGGAAAATCTGAAGAGAGTTAACACTTTTCCGATTGCGCGAATCTAATTTTACTATTTTTAAAAATCTAAAGAAATTAAAACGGCCGTGGCGTTCTTCAACAATATTTTCGCACGTGAGCAGTTTCAAATTTGAATTGCTCGGCTCAGATGAGGCCAATCGAGGTGATAAAAAAAGAGATTGAAAGTCAATGACAATGTCTATCAAGTTACTTCGGTCGCATTTTGAATCGTTTGCAAAAAGGGTGCGAAAAAAATTGAAGAAAAAAGTTTTCTCAACGTGTCGCTTTAAGTTGGTCAAGTTTCAAATTAAAATAGCTCCGCCGCATGAAGAGATAAGACGATTTTGAAAAAACTACTCGAAAGAGCGGGAAAATCTGAAGAGAGTTAACACTTTTCCGATTGCGCGAATCTAATTTTACTATTTTTAAAAATCTAAAGAAATTAAAACGGCCGTGGCGTTCTTCAACAATATTTTCGCACGTGAGCAGTTTCAAATTTGAATTGCTGGACTCAGATGAGGCCAATCGAGGTGATAAAAAAAGAGATTGAAAGTCGATGACAATGTCTATCGAGTTACTTCGGTCGCATTTTGAATCGTTTGCAAAAAGGGTGCGAAAAAAATTGAAGAAAAAAGTTTTCTCAACATGTCGCTTTTCGTTGGCCGAGTTTCAAATTAAAATAGCTCCGCCGCATGAAGAGATAAAACGATTTTGAAAAAACTGCTCGAAAGAGCGGGAAAATCTGTAGAGAGTTAACACTTTTCCGATTGCGCGAATCTAATTTTACTATTTTTAAAAATCTAAAGAAATTAAAACGGCCGTGGCGTTCTTCAGCAATATTTTCGCACGTGAGCAGTTTCAAATTTGAATTGCTCGGCTCAGATGAGGCCAATCAAGGTGATAAAAAAAGAGATTGAAAGTCGATGACAATGTCTATCGAGTTACTTCGGTCGCATTTTGAATCGTTTGCAAGAAGGGTGCGAAAAAAATTGAAAAAAAAGTTTTCTCAACATGTCGCTTTTCGTTGGCCGAGTTTCAAATTAAAATAGCTCCGCCGCATGAAGAGATAAAACGATTTTGAAAAAACTACTCGAAAGAGCGGGAAAATCTGAAGAGAGTTAACACTTTTCCGATTGCGCGAATCTAATTTTACTATTCTTAAAAATCTAAATAAATTAAAACGGCCGTGGCGTTCTTCAACAATATTTTCGCACGTGAGCAGTTTCAAATTTGAATTGCTCGGCTCAGATGAGGCCAATCGAGGTGATAAGAAAAGGGATTGAAAGCCGATGACAATGTCTCTCGAGTTACTTCGGTCGCATTTTGAATCGTTTGCAAAAAGGGTGCGAAAGAAATTGAAGAAAAAAGTTTTCTTAACGTGTCGCTTTTCGTTGGCCGAGTTTCAAATTAAAATAGCTCCGCCGCATGAAGAGATAAAACGATTTTGAAAAAACTACTCGAAAGAGCGCGAAAATCTGAAGACAGTTACCACTTTTCCGATTGCGCGAATCTAATTTTACTATTTTTAAAAATCTAAAGAAATTAAAACGGCCGTGGCGTTCTTCAACAATATTTTCGCACGTGAGCAGTTTCAAATTTGAATTGCTCGGCTCAGATGAGGCCAATCGAGGTGATAAAAAAAGGGATTGAAAGTCGATGACAATGTCTCTCGAGTTACTTCGGTCGCATTTTGAATCGTTTGCAAGAAGGGTGCGAAAAAAATTGAAAAAAAAGTTTTCTCAACATGTCGCTTTTCGTTGGCCGAGTTTCAAATTAAAATAGCTCCGCCGCATGAAGAGATAAAGCGATTTTGAAAAAACTACTCGAAAGAGCGGGAAAATCTGAAGAGAGTTAACACTTTTCCGATTGCGCGAATCTAATTTTACTATTTTTAAAAATCTAAAGAAATTAAAACGGCCGTGGTGTTCTTCAACAATATTTTCGCACGTGAGCAGTTTCAAATTTGAATTGCTCGGCTCAGATGAGGCCAATCGAGGTGATAAAAAAAGAGATTGAAAGTCGATGACAATGTCTATCGAGTTACTTCGGTCGCATTTTGAATCGTTTGCAAAAAGGGTGCGAAAAAAATTGAAGAAAAAAGTTTTCTTAACGTGTCGCTTTTCGTTGGCCGAGTTTCAAATTAAAATAGCTCCGCCGCATGAAGAGATAAAACGATTTTGAAAAAACTACTCGAAAGAGCGGGAAAATCTGAAGAGAGTTAACACTTTTCCGATTGCGCGAATCTAATTTTACTATTTTTAAAAATCTAAAGAAATTAAAACGGCCGTGGCGTTCTTCAACAATATTTTCGCACGTGAGCAGTTTCAAATTTGAATTGCTCGGCTCAGATGAGGCCAATCGAGGTGATAAAAAAAGAGATTGAAAGGCGATGACAATGTCTATCGAGTTACTTCGGTCGCATTTTGAATCGCTTGCAAAAAGGGTGCGAAAAAAATTGAAGAAAAAAGTTTTCTCAACGTGTCGCTTTAAGTTGGTCAAGTTTCAAATTAAAATAGCTCCGCCGCATGAAGAGATAAGACGATTTTGAAAAAACTACTCGAAAGAGCGGGAAAATCTGAAGAGAGTTAGCACTTTTCCGATTGCGCGAATCTAATTTTACTATTTTTAAAAATCTAAAGAAATTAAAACGGCCGTGGCGTTCTTCAACAATATTTTCGCACGTGAGCAGTTTCAAATTTGAATTGCTGGACTCAGATGAGGCCAATCGAGGTGATAAAAAAAGAGATTGAAAGTCGATGACAATGTCTATCGAGTTACTTCGGTCGCATTTTGAATCGTTTGCAAAAAGGGTACGAAAAAAATTGAAGAAAAAAGTTTTCTCAACGTGTCGCTTTAAGTTGGTCAAGTTTCAAATTAAAATAGCTCCGCCGCATGAAGAGATAAGACGATTTTGAAAAAACTACTCGAAAGAGCGGGAAAATCTGAAGAGAGTTAACACTTTTCCGATTGCGCGAATCTAATTTTACTATTTTTAAAAATCTAAAGAAATTAAAACGGCCGTGGCGTTCTTCAACAATATTTTCGCACGTGAGCAGTTTCAAATTTGAATTGCTCGGCTCAGATGAGGCCAATCGAGGTGATAAAAAAAGAGATTGAAAGTCAATGACAATGTCTATCAAGTTACTTCGGTCGCATTTTGAATCGTTTGCAAAAAGGGTGCGAAAAGAATTGAAGAAAAAAGTTTTCTTAACGTGTCGCTTTTCGTTGGCCGAGTTTCAAATTAAAATAGCTCCGCCGCATGAAGAGATAAAACGATTTTGAAAAAACTACTCGAAAGAGCGGGAAAATCTGAAGAGAGTTAACACTTTTCCGATTGCGCGAATCTAATTTTACTATTTTTAAAAATCTAAAGAAATTAAAACGGCCGTGGCGTTCTTCAACAATATTTTCGCACGTGAGCAGTTTCAAATTTGAATTGCTCGGCTCAGATGAGGCCAATCGAGGTGATAAAAAAAGAGATTGAAAGTCAATGACAATGTCTATCAAGTTACTTCGGTCGCATTTTGAATCGTTTGCAAAAAGGGTGCGAAAAAAATTGAAGAAAAAAGTTTTCTCAACGTGTCGCTTTAAGTTGGTCAAGTTTCAAATTAAAATAGCTCCGCCGCATGAAGAGATAAGACGATTTTGAAAAAACTACTCGAAAGAGCGGGAAAATCTGAAGAGAGTTAACACTTTTCCGATTGCGCGAATCTAATTTTACTATTTTTAAAAATCTAAAGAAATTAAAACGGCCGTGGCGTTCTTCAACAATATTTTCGCACGTGAGCAGTTTCAAATTTGAATTGCTGGACTCAGATGAGGCCAATCGAGGTGATAAAAAAAGAGATTGAAAGTCGATGACAATGTCTATCGAGTTACTTCGGTCGCATTTTGAATCGTTTGCAAAAAGGGTGCGAAAAGAATTGAAGAAAAAAGTTTTCTTAACGTGTCGCTTTTCGTTGGCCGAGTTTCAAATTAAAATAGCTCCGCCGCATGAAGAGATAAAACGATTTTGAAAAAACTACTCGAAAGAGCGGGAAAATCTGAAGAGAGTTAACACTTTTCCGATTGCGCGAATCTAATTTTACTATTTTTAAAAATCTAAAGAAATTAAAACGGCCGTGGCGTTCTTCAACAATATTTTCGCACGTGAGCAGTTTCAAATTTGAATTGCTCGGCTCAGATGAGGCCAATCGAGGTGATAAAAAAAGAGATTGAAAGTCAATGACAATGTCTATCAAGTTACTTCGGTCGCATTTTGAATCGTTTGCAAAAAGGGTGCGAAAAAAATTGAAGAAAAAAGTTTTCTCAACGTGTCGCTTTAAGTTGGTCAAGTTTCAAATTAAAATAGCTCCGCCGCATGAAGAGATAAGACGATTTTGAAAAAACTACTCGAAAGAGCGGGAAAATCTGAAGAGAGTTAACACTTTTCCGATTGCGCGAATCTAATTTTACTATTTTTAAAAATCTAAAGAAATTAAAACGGCCGTGGCGTTCTTCAACAATATTTTCGCACGTGAGCAGTTTCAAATTTGAATTGCTGGACTCAGATGAGGCCAATCGAGGTGATAAAAAAAGAGATTGAAAGTCGATGACAATGTCTATCGAGTTACTTCGGTCGCATTTTGAATCGTTTGCAAAAAGGGTGCGAAAAAAATTGAAGAAAAAAGTTTTCTCAACATGTCGCTTTTCGTTGGCCGAGTTTCAAATTAAAATAGCTCCGCCGCATGAAGAGATAAAACGATTTTGAAAAAACTGCTCGAAAGAGCGGGAAAATCTGTAGAGAGTTAACACTTTTCCGATTGCGCGAATCTAATTTTACTATTTTTAAAAATCTAAAGAAATTAAAACGGCCGTGGCGTTCTTCAGCAATATTTTCGCACGTGAGCAGTTTCAAATTTGAATTGCTCGGCTCAGATGAGGCCAATCAAGGTGATAAAAAAAGAGATTGAAAGTCGATGACAATGTCTATCGAGTTACTTCGGTCGCATTTTGAATCGTTTGCAAGAAGGGTGCGAAAAAAATTGAAAAAAAAGTTTTCTCAACATGTCGCTTTTCGTTGGCCGAGTTTCAAATTAAAATAGCTCCGCCGCATGAAGAGATAAAACGATTTTGAAAAAACTACTCGAAAGAGCGGGAAAATCTGAAGAGAGTTAACACTTTTCCGATTGCGCGAATCTAATTTTACTATTCTTAAAAATCTAAATAAATTAAAACGGCCGTGGCGTTCTTCAACAATATTTTCGCACGTGAGCAGTTTCAAATTTGAATTGCTCGGCTCAGATGAGGCCAATCGAGGTGATAAGAAAAGGGATTGAAAGCCGATGACAATGTCTCTCGAGTTACTTCGGTCGCATTTTGAATCGTTTGCAAAAAGGGTGCGAAAGAAATTGAAGAAAAAAGTTTTCTTAACGTGTCGCTTTTCGTTGGCCGAGTTTCAAATTAAAATAGCTCCGCCGCATGAAGAGATAAAACGATTTTGAAAAAACTACTCGAAAGAGCGCGAAAATCTGAAGACAGTTACCACTTTTCCGATTGCGCGAATCTAATTTTACTATTTTTAAAAATCTAAAGAAATTAAAACGGCCGTGGCGTTCTTCAACAATATTTTCGCACGTGAGCAGTTTCAAATTTGAATTGCTCGGCTCAGATGAGGCCAATCGAGGTGATAAAAAAAGGGATTGAAAGTCGATGACAATGTCTCTCGAGTTACTTCGGTCGCATTTTGAATCGTTTGCAAGAAGGGTGCGAAAAAAATTGAAAAAAAAGTTTTCTCAACATGTCGCTTTTCGTTGGCCGAGTTTCAAATTAAAATAGCTCCGCCGCATGAAGAGATAAAACGATTTTGAAAAAACTACTCGAAAGAGCGGGAAAATCTGAAGAGAGTTAACACTTTTCCGATTGCGCGAATCTAATTTTACTATTTTTAAAAATCTAAAGAAATTAAAGCGGCCGTGGTGTTCTTCAACAATATTTTCGCACGTGAGCAGTTTCAAATTTGAATTGCTCGGCTCAGATGAGGCCAATCGAGGTGATAAAGAAAGGGATTGAAAGTCGATGACAATGTCTATCGAGTTACTTCGGTCGCATTTTGAATCGTTTGCAAAAAGGGTGCGAAAAAAATTGAAGAAAAAAGTTTTCTTAACGTGTCGCTTTTCGTTGGCCGAGTTTCAAATTAAAATAGCTCCGCCGCATGAAGAGATAAAACGATTTTGAAAAAACTACTCGAAAGAGCGGGAAAATCTGAAGAGAGTTAACACTTTTCCGATTGCGCGAATCTAATTTTACTATTTTTAAAAATCTAAAGAAATTAAAACGGCCGTGGCGTTCTTCAACAATATTTTCGCACGTGAGCAGTTTCAAATTTGAATTGCTCGGCTCAGATGAGGCCAATCGAGGTGATAAAAAAAGAGATTGAAAGGCGATGACAATGTCTATCGAGTTACTTCGGTCGCATTTTGAATCGCTTGCAAAAAGGGTGCGAAAAAAATTGAAGAAAAAAGTTTTCTCAACGTGTCGCTTTAAGTTGGTCAAGTTTCAAATTAAAATAGCTCCGCCGCATGAAGAGATAAGACGATTTTGAAAAAACTACTCGAAAGAGCGGGAAAATCTGAAGAGAGTTAGCACTTTTCCGATTGCGCGAATCTAATTTTACTATTTTTAAAAATCTAAAGAAATTAAAACGGCCGTGGCGTTCTTCAACAATATTTTCGCACGTGAGCAGTTTCAAATTTGAATTGCTGGACTCAGATGAGGCCAATCGAGGTGATAAAAAAAGAGATTGAAAGTCGATGACAATGTCTATCGAGTTACTTCGGTCGCATTTTGAATCGTTTGCAAAAAGGGTACGAAAAAAATTGAAGAAAAAAGTTTTCTCAACGTGTCGCTTTAAGTTGGTCAAGTTTCAAATTAAAATAGCTCCGCCGCATGAAGAGATAAGACGATTTTGAAAAAACTACTCGAAAGAGCGGGAAAATCTGAAGAGAGTTAACACTTTTCCGATTGCGCGAATCTAATTTTACTATTTTTAAAAATCTAAAGAAATTAAAACGGCCGTGGCGTTCTTCAACAATATTTTCGCACGTGAGCAGTTTCAAATTTGAATTGCTCGGCTCAGATGAGGCCAATCGAGGTGATAAAAAAAGAGATTGAAAGTCAATGACAATGTCTATCAAGTTACTTCGGTCGCATTTTGAATCGTTTGCAAAAAGGGTGCGAAAAAAATTGAAGAAAAAAGTTTTCTTAACGTGTCGCTTTTCGTTGGCCGAGTTTCAAATTAAAATAGCTCCGCCGCATGAAGAGATAAAACGATTTTGAAAAAACTACTCGAAAGAGCGGGAAAATCTGAAGAGAGTTAACACTTTTCCGATTGCGCGAATCTAATTTTACTATTTTTAAAAATCTAAAGAAATTAAAACGGCCGTGGCGTTCTTCAACAATATTTTCGCACGTGAGCAGTTTCAAATTTGAATTGCTCGGCTCAGATGAGGCCAATCGAGGTGATAAAAAAAGAGATTGAAAGTCAATGACAATGTCTATCAAGTTACTTCGGTCGCATTTTGAATCGTTTGCAAAAAGGGTGCGAAAAAAATTGAAGAAAAAAGTTTTCTCAACGTGTCGCTTTAAGTTGGTCAAGTTTCAAATTAAAATAGCTCCGCCGCATGAAGAGATAAGACGATTTTGAAAAAACTACTCGAAAGAGCGGGAAAATCTGAAGAGAGTTAACACTTTTCCGATTGCGCGAATCTAATTTTACTATTTTTAAAAATCTAAAGAAATTAAAACGGCCGTGGCGTTCTTCAACAATATTTTCGCACGTGAGCAGTTTCAAATTTGAATTGCTGGACTCAGATGAGGCCAATCGAGGTGATAAAAAAAGAGATTGAAAGTCGATGACAATGTCTATCGAGTTACTTCGGTCGCATTTTGAATCGTTTGCAAAAAGGGTGCGAAAAAAATTGAAGAAAAAAGTTTTCTCAACGTGTCGCTTTAAGTTGGTCAAGTTTCAAATTAAAATAGCTCCGCCGCATGAAGAGATAAGACGATTTTGAAAAAACTACTCGAAAGAGCGGGAAAATCTGAAGAGAGTTAACACTTTTCCGATTGCGCGAATCTAATTTTACTATTTTTAAAAATCTAAAGAAATTAAAACGGCCGTGGCGTTCTTCAACAATATTTTCGCACGTGAGCAGTTTCAAATTTGAATTGCTGGACTCAGATGAGGCCAATCGAGGTGATAAAAAAAGAGATTGAAAGTCGATGACAATGTCTATCGAGTTACTTCGGTCGCATTTTGAATCGTTTGCAAAAAGGGTGCGAAAAAAATTGAAGAAAAAAGTTTTCTTAACGTGTCGCTTTTCGTTGGCCGAGTTTCAAATTAAAATAGCTCCGCCGCATGAAGAGATAAAACGATTTTGAAAAAACTACTCGAAAGAGCGGGAAAATCTGAAGAGAGTTAACACTTTTCCGATTGCGCGAATCTAATTTTACTATTCTTAAAAATCTAAATAAATTAAAACGGCCGTGGCGTTCTTCAACAATATTTTCGCACGTGAGCAGTTTCAAATTTGAATTGCTCGGCTCAGATGAGGCCAATCGAGGTGATAAAAAAAGAGATTGAAAGTCGATGACAATGTCTATCGAGTTACTTCGGTCGCATTTTGAATCGTTTGCAAGAAGGGTGCGAAAAAAATTGAAGAAAAAAGTTTTCTCAACATGTCGCTTTTCGTTGGCCGAGTTTCAAATTAAAATAGCTCCGCCGCATGAAGAGATAAAACGATTTTGAAAAAACTGCTCGAAAGAGCGGGAAAATCTGTAGAGAGTTAACACTTTTCCGATTGCGCGAATCTAATTTTACTATTTTTAAAAATCTAAAGAAATTAAAACGGCCGTGGCGTTCTTCAGCAATATTTTCGCACGTGAGCAGTTTCAAATTTGAATTGCTCGGCTCAGATGAGGCCAATCAAGGTGATAAAAAAAGAGATTGAAAGTCGATGACAATGTCTATCGAGTTACTTCGGTCGCATTTTGAATCGTTTGCAAGAAGGGTGCGAAAAAAATTGAAAAAAAAGTTTTCTCAACATGTCGCTTTTCGTTGGCCGAGTTTCAAATTAAAATAGCTCCGCCGCATGAAGAGATAAAACGATTTTGAAAAAACTACTCGAAAGAGCGGGAAAATCTGAAGAGAGTTAACACTTTTCCGATTGCGCGAATCTAATTTTACTATTCTTAAAAATCTAAATAAATTAAAACGGCCGTGGCGTTCTTCAACAATATTTTCGCACGTGAGCAGTTTCAAATTTGAATTGCTCGGCTCAGATGAGGCCAATCGAGGTGATAAGAAAAGGGATTGAAAGCCGATGACAATGTCTCTCGAGTTACTTCGGTCGCATTTTGAATCGTTTGCAAAAAGGGTGCGAAAGAAATTGAAGAAAAAAGTTTTCTTAACGTGTCGCTTTTCGTTGGCCGAGTTTCAAATTAAAATAGCTCCGCCGCATGAAGAGATAAAACGATTTTGAAAAAACTACTCGAAAGAGCGCGAAAATCTGAAGACAGTTACCACTTTTCCGATTGCGCGAATCTAATTTTACTATTTTTAAAAATCTAAAGAAATTAAAACGGCCGTGGCGTTCTTCAACAATATTTTCGCACGTGAGCAGTTTCAAATTTGAATTGCTCGGCTCAGATGAGGCCAATCGAGGTGATAAAAAAAGGGATTGAAAGTCGATGACAATGTCTCTCGAGTTACTTCGGTCGCATTTTGAATCGTTTGCAAGAAGGGTGCGAAAAAAATTGAAAAAAAAGTTTTCTCAACATGTCGCTTTTCGTTGGCCGAGTTTCAAATTAAAATAGCTCCGCCGCATGAAGAGATAAAACGATTTTGAAAAAACTACTCGAAAGAGCGGGAAAATCTGAAGAGAGTTAACACTTTTCCGATTGCGCGAATCTAATTTTACTATTTTTAAAAATCTAAAGAAATTAAAACGGCCGTGGTGTTCTTCAACAATATTTTCGCACGTGAGCAGTTTCAAATTTGAATTGCTCGGCTCAGATGAGGCCAATCGAGGTGATAAAGAAAGGGATTGAAAGTCGATGACAATGTCTATCGAGTTACTTCGGTCGCATTTTGAATCGTTTGCAAAAAGGGTCCGAAAAAAATTGAAGAAAAAAGTTTTCTTAACGTGTCGCTTTTCGTTGGCCGAGTTTCAAATTCAAATGGCTCCGCCGCATCAAGAGATAAAACGATTTTGAAAAAACCACTCGAAAGAGCGGGAAAATCTGAAGAGAGTTAACACTTTTCCGATTGCGCGAATCTAATTTTACTATTCTTAAAAATCTAAATAAATTAAAACGGCCGTGGCGTTCTTCAACAATATTTTCGCACGTGAGCAGTTTCAAATTTGAATTGCTCGGCTCAGATGAGGCCAATCGAGGTGATAAGAAAAGGGATTGAAAGCCGATGACAATGTCTCTCGAGTTACTTCGGTCGCATTTTGAATCGTTTGCAAAAAGGGTGCGAAAAAAAATTGAAGAAAAAAGTTTTCTTAACGTGTCGCTTTTCGTTGGCCGAGTTTCAAATTAAAATAGCTCCGCCGCATGAAGAGATAAAACGATTTTGAAAAAACTACTCGAAAGAGCGGGAAAATCTGAAGAGAGTTAACACTTTTCCGATTGCGCGAATCTAATTTTACTATTTTTAAAAATCTAAAGAAATTAAAACGGCCGTGGCGTTCTTCAACAATATTTTCGCACGTGAGCAGTTTCAAATTTGAATTGCTCGGCTCAGATGAGGCCAATCGAGGTGATAAAAAAAGAGATTGAAAGTCGATGACAATGTCTATCGAGTTACTTCGGTCGCATTTTGAATCGTTTGCAAAAAGGTGCGAAAAAAATCGAAGAAAAAAGTTTTCTTAACGTGTCGCTTTTCGTTGGCCGAGTTTCAAATTAAAATAGCTCCGCCGCATGAAGAGATAAAACGATTTTGAAAAAACTACTCGAAAGAGCGGGAAAATCTGAAGAGAGTTAACACTTTTCCGATTGCGCGGATCTAATTTTACTATTTTTAAAAATCTAAAGAAATTAAAACGGCTGTGGTGTTCTTCAACAATATTTTCGCACGTGAGCAGTTTCAAATTTGAATTGCTCGGCTCAGATGAGGCCAATCGAGGTGATAAAAAAAGAGATTGAAAGTCGATGACAATGTCTATCGAGTTACTTCGGTCGAATTTTGAATCGTTTGCAAAAAGGGTGCGAAAAAAATTGAAGAAAAAAGTTTTCTCAACATGTCGCTTTTCGTTGGCCGAGTTTCAAATTAAAATAGCTCCGCCGCATGAAGAGATAAAACGATTTTGAAAAAACTGCTCGAAAGAGCGGGAAAATCTGTAGAGAGTTAACACTTTTCCGATTGCGCGAATCTAATTTTACTATTTTTAAAGATCTAAAGAAATTAAAACGGCCGTGGTGTTCTTCAACAATATTTTCGCACGTGAGCAGTTTCAAATTTGAATTGCTCGGCTCAGATGAGGCCAATCGAGGTGATAAAAAAAGGGATTGAAAGTCGATGACAATGTCTCTCGAGTTACTTCGGTCGCATTTTGAATCGTTTGCAAGAAGGATGCGAAAAAAATTGAAGAAAAAAGTTTTCTCAACATGTCGCTTTTCGTTGGCCGATTTTCAAATTAAAATAGCTCCGCCGCATCAAGAGATAAAACGATTTTGAAAAAACCACTCGAAAGAGCGGGAAAATCTGAAGAGAGTTAACACTTTTCCGATTGCGCGAATCTAATTTTACTATTTTTAAAAATCTAAAGAAATTAAAACGGCCGTGGCGTTCTTCAACAATATTTTCGCACGTGAGCAGTTTCAAATTTGAATTGCTGGACTCAGATGAGGCCAATCGAGGTGATAAAAAAAGAGATTGAAAGTCGATGACAATGTCTATCGAGTTACTTCGGTCGCATTTTGAATCGTTTGCAAAAAGGGTGCGAAAAAAATTGAAGAAAAAAGTTTTCTTAACGTGTCGCTTTTCGTTGGCCGAGTTTCAAATTAAAATAGCTCCGCCGCATGAAGAGATAAAACGATTTTGAAAAAACTACTCGAAAGAGCGGGAAAATCTGAAGAGAGTTAACACTTTTCCGATTGCGCGAATCTAATTTTACTATTTTTAAAAATCTAAAGAAATTAAAACGGCCGTGGCGTTCTCCAACAATATTTTCGCACGTGAGCAGTTTCAAATTTGAATTGCTCGGCTCAGATGAGGTCAATCGAGGTGATAAATAAAGGGATTGAAAGTCGATGACAATGTCTCTCGAGTTACTTCGGTCGCATTTTGAATCGTTTGCAAGAAGGGTGCGAAAAAAATTGAAAAAAAAGTTTTCTCAACATGTCGCTTTTCGTTGGCCGAGTTTCAAATTAAAATAGCTCCGCCGCATGAAGAGATAAAACGATTTTGAAAAAACTACTCGAAAGAGCGGGAAAATCTGAAGAGAGTTAACACTTTTCCGATTGCGCGAATCTAATTTTACTATTCTTAAAAATCTAAATAAATTAAAACGGCCGTGGCGTTCTTCAACAATATTTTCGCACGTGAGCAGTTTCAAATTTGAATTGCTCGGCTCAGATGAGGCCAATCGAGGTGATAAGAAAAGGGATTGAAAGCCGATGACAATGTCTCTCGAGTTACTTCGGTCGCATTTTGAATCGTTTGCAAAAAGGGTGCGAAAAAAATTGAAAAAAAAGTTTTCTCAACATGTCGCTTTTCGTTGGCCGAGTTTCAAATTAAAATAGCTCCGCCGCATGAAGAGATAAAACGATTTTGAAAAAACTACTCGAAAGAGCGGGAAAATCTGAAGAGAGTTAACACTTTTCCGATTGCGCGAATCTAATTTTACTATTCTTAAAAATCTAAATAAATTAAAACGGCCGTGGCGTTCTTCAACAATATTTTCGCACGTGAGCAGTTTCAAATTTGAATTGCTCGGCTCAGATGAGGCCAATCGAGGTGATAAGAAAAGGGATTGAAAGCCGATGACAATGTCTCTCGAGTTACTTCGGTCGCATTTTGAATCGTTTGCAAAAAGGGTGCGAAAAAAAATTGAAGAAAAAAGTTTTCTTAACGTGTCGCTTTTCGTTGGCCGAGTTTCAAATTAAAATAGCTCCGCCGCATGAAGAGATAAAACGATTTTGAAAAAACTACTCGAAAGAGCGGGAAAATCTGAAGAGAGTTAACACTTTTCCGATTGCGCGAATCTAATTTTACTATTTTTAAAAATCTAAAGAAATTAAAACGGCCGTGGCGTTCTTCAACAATATTTTCGCACGTGAGCAGTTTCAAATTTGAATTGCTCGGCTCAGATGAGGCCAATCGAGGTGATAAAAAAAGAGATTGAAAGTCGATGACAATGTCTATCGAGTTACTTCGGTCGCATTTTGAATCGTTTGCAAAAAGGTGCGAAAAAAATCGAAGAAAAAAGTTTTCTTAACGTGTCGCTTTTCGTTGGCCGAGTTTCAAATTAAAATAGCTCCGCCGCATGAAGAGATAAAACGATTTTGAAAAAACTACTCGAAAGAGCGGGAAAATCTGAAGAGAGTTAACACTTTTCCGATTGCGCGGATCTAATTTTACTATTTTTAAAAATCTAAAGAAATTAAAACGGCTGTGGTGTTCTTCAACAATATTTTCGCACGTGAGCAGTTTCAAATTTGAATTGCTCGGCTCAGATGAGGCCAATCGAGGTGATAAAAAAAGAGATTGAAAGTCGATGACAATGTCTATCGAGTTACTTCGGTCGAATTTTGAATCGTTTGCAAAAAGGGTGCGAAAAAAATTGAAGAAAAAAGTTTTCTCAACATGTCGCTTTTCGTTGGCCGAGTTTCAAATTAAAATAGCTCCGCCGCATGAAGAGATAAAACGATTTTGAAAAAACTGCTCGAAAGAGCGGGAAAATCTGTAGAGAGTTAACACTTTTCCGATTGCGCGAATCTAATTTTACTATTTTTAAAGATCTAAAGAAATTAAAACGGCCGTGGTGTTCTTCAACAATATTTTCGCACGTGAGCAGTTTCAAATTTGAATTGCTCGGCTCAGATGAGGCCAATCGAGGTGATAAAAAAAGGGATTGAAAGTCGATGACAATGTCTCTCGAGTTACTTCGGTCGCATTTTGAATCGTTTGCAAGAAGGATGCGAAAAAAATTGAAGAAAAAAGTTTTCTCAACATGTCGCTTTTCGTTGGCCGATTTTCAAATTAAAATAGCTCCGCCGCATCAAGAGATAAAACGATTTTGAAAAAACCACTCGAAAGAGCGGGAAAATCTGAAGAGAGTTAACACTTTTCCGATTGCGCGAATCTAATTTTACTATTTTTAAAAATCTAAAGAAATTAAAACGGCCGTGGCGTTCTTCAACAATATTTTCGCACGTGAGCAGTTTCAAATTTGAATTGCTGGACTCAGATGAGGTCAATCGAGGTGATAAAAAAAGAGATTAAAAGTCGATGACAATGTCTATCGAGTTACTTCGGTCGCATTTTGAATCGTTTGCAAAAAGGGTGCGAAAAAAATTGAAGAAAAAAGTTTTCTTAACGTGTCGCTTTTCGTTGGCCGAGTTTCAAATTAAAATAGCTCCGCCGCATGAAGAGATAAAACGATTTTGAAAAAACTACTCGAAAGAGCGGGAAAATCTGAAGAGAGTTAACACTTTTCCGATTGCGCGAATCTAATTTTACTATTTTTAAAAATCTAAAGAAATTAAAACGGCCGTGGCGTTCTCCAACAATATTTTCGCACGTGAGCAGTTTCAAATTTGAATTGCTCGGCTCAGATGAGGTCAATCGAGGTGATAAATAAAGGGATTGAAAGTCGATGACAATGTCTCTCGAGTTACTTCGGTCGCATTTTGAATCGTTTGCAAGAAGGGTGCGAAAAAAATTGAAAAAAAAGTTTTCTCAACATGTCGCTTTTCGTTGGCCGAGTTTCAAATTAAAATAGCTCCGCCGCATGAAGAGATAAAACGATTTTGAAAAAACTACTCGAAAGAGCGGGAAAATCTGAAGAGAGTTAACACTTTTCCGATTGCGCGAATCTAATTTTACTATTTTTAAAAATCTAAAGAAATTAAAACGGCCGTGGTGTTCTTCAACAATATTTTCGCACGTGAGCAGTTTCAAATTTGAATTGCTCGGCTCAGATGAGGCCAATCGAGGTGATAAAGAAAGGGATTGAAAGTCGATGACAATGTCTATCGAGTTACTTCGGTCGCATTTTGAATCGTTTGCAAAAAGGGTCCGAAAAAAATTGAAGAAAAAAGTTTTCTTAACGTGTCGCTTTTCGTTGGCCGAGTTTCAAATTCAAATGGCTCCGCCGCATCAAGAGATAAAACGATTTTGAAAAAACCACTCGAAAGAGCGGGAAAATCTGAAGAGAGTTAACACTTTTCCGATTGCGCGAATCTAATTTTACTATTCTTAAAAATCTAAAGAAATTAAAACGGCCGTGGTGTTCTTCAACAATATTTTCGCACGTGAGCAGTTTCAAATTTGAATTGCTCGGCTCAGATGAGGCCAATCGAGGTGATAAAAAAAGAGATTGAAAGTCGATGACAATGTCTATCGAGTTACTTCGGTCGCATTTTGAATCGTTTGCAAAAAGGTGCGAAAAAAATCGAAGAAAAAAGTTTTCTTAACGTGTCGCTTTTCGTTGGCCGAGTTTCAAATTAAAATAGCTCCGCCGCATGAAGAGATAAAACGATTTTGAAAAAACTACTCGAAAGAGCGGGAAAATCTGAAGAGAGTTAACACTTTTCCGATTGCGCGAATCTAATTTTACTATTTTTAAAAATCTAAAGAAATTAAAACGGCCGTGGTGTTCTTCAACAATATTTTCGCACGTGAGCAGTTTCAAATTTGAATTGCTCGGCTCAGATGAGGCCAATCGAGGTGATAAAAAAAGAGATTGAAAGTCGATGACAATGTCTATCGAGTTACTTCGGTCGCATTTTGAATCGTTTGCAAAAAGGTGCGAAAAAAATCGAAGAAAAAAGTTTTCTTAACGTGTCGCTTTTCGTTGGCCGAGTTTCAAATTAAAATAGCTCCGCCGCATGAAGAGATAAAACGATTTTGAAAAAACTGCTCGAAAGAGCGGGAAAATCTGTAGAGAGTTAACACTTTTCCGATTGCGCGAATCTAATTTTACTATTTTTAAAGATCTAAAGAAATTAAAACGGCCGTGGTGTTCTTCAACAATATTTTCGCACGTGAGCAGTTTCAAATTTGAATTGCTCGGCTCAGATGAGGCCAATCGAGGTGATAAAAAAAGAGATTGAAAGTCGATGACCATGTCTATCGAGTTACTTCGGTCGCATTTTGAATCGTTTGCAAAAAGGGTGCGAAAAATATTGAAGAAAAAAGTTTTCTCAACATGTCGCTTTTCGTTGGCCGAGTTTCAAATTAAAATAGCTCCGCCGCATGAAGAGATAAAACGATTTTGAAAAAACTGCTCGAAAGAGCGGGAAAATCTGTAGAGAGTTAACACTTTTCCGATTGCGCGAATCTAATTTTACTATTTTTAAAAATCTAAAGAAATTAAAACGGCCGTGGTGTTCTTCAACAATATTTTCGCAAGTGAGCAGTTTCAAATTTGAATTGCTCGGCTCAGATGAGGCCAATCGAGGTGATAAAAAAAGAGATTTAAGGTCGATGACAATGTCTATCGAGTTACTTCGGTCGAATTTTGAATCGTTTGCAAAAAGGGTGCGAAAAAAATTGAAGAAAAAAGTTTTCTCAACATGTCGCTTTTCGTTGGCCGAGTTTCAAATTAAAATAGCTCCGCCGCATGAAGAGATAAAACGATTTTGAAAAAACTACTCGAAAGAGCGGGAAAATCTGAAGAGAGTTAACACTTTTCCGATTGCGCGAATCTAATTTTACTATTTCTAAAAATCTAAAGATATTAAAACGGCCGTGGCGGTCTTCAACAATATTTTCGCACGTGAGCAGTTTCAAATTTGAATTGCTCGGCTCAGATGAGGCCAATCGAGGTGATAAAAAAAGAGATTGAAAGTCGATGACAATGTCTATCGAGTTACTTCGGTCGCATTTTGAATCGTTTGCAAAAAGGGTGCGAAAAAAATTGAAGAAAAAAGTTTTCTCAACATGTCGCTTTTCGTTGGCCGAGTTTCAAATTAAAATAGCTCCGCCGCATGAAGAGATAAAACGATTTTGAAAAAACTACTCGAAAGAGCGGGAAAATCTGTAGAGAGTTAACACTTTTCCGATTGCGCGAATCTAATTTTACTATTTTTAAAAATCTAAAGAAATTAAAACGGCCGTGGCGTTCTTCAGCAATATTTTCGCACGTGAGCAGTTTCAAATTTGAATTGCTCGGCTCAGATGAGGCCAATCAAGGTGATAAAAAAAGAGATTGAAAGTCGATGACAATGTCTATCGAGTTACTTCGGTCGCATTTTGAATCGTTTGCAAAAAGGGTGCGAAAAAAATTGAAGAAAAAAGTTTTCTTAACGTGTCGCTTTTCGTTGGCCGAGTTTCAAATTAAAATAGCTCCGCCGCATGAAGAGATAAAACGATTTTGAAAAAACTGCTCGAAAGAGCGGGAAAATCTGTAGAGAGTTAACACTTTTCCGATTGCGCGAATCTAATTTTACTATTTTTAAAAATCTAAAGAAATTAAAACGGCCGTGGCGTTCTTCAGCAATATTTTCGCACGTGAGCAGTTTCAAATTTGAATTGCTGGACTCAGATGAGGCCAATCGAGGTGATAAGAAAAGAAATTGAAAGTCGATGACAATGTCTATCGAGTTACTTCGGTCGCATTTTGAATCGTTTGCAAAAAGGGTGCGAAAAAAATTGAAGAAAAAAGTTTTCTTAACGTGTCGCTTTTCGTTGGCCGAGTTTCAAATTAAAATAGCTCCGCCGCATGAAGAGATAAAACGATTTTGAAAAAACTGCTCGAAAGAGCGGGAAAATCTGTAGAGAGTTAACACTTTTCCGATTGCGCGAATCTAATTTTACTATTTTTAAAAATCTAAAGAAATTAAAACGGCCGTGGCGTTCTTCAGCAATATTTTCGCACGTGAGCAGTTTCAAATTTGAATTGCTGGAGTCAGATGAGGCCAATCGAGGTGATAAGAAAAGAAATTGAAAGTCGATGACAATGTCTATCGAGTTACTTCGGTCGCATTTTGAATCGTTTGCAAAAAGGGTGCGAAAAAAATTGAAGAAAAAAGTTTTCTTAACGTGTCGCTTTTCGTTGGCCGAGTTTCAAATTAAAATAGCTCCGCCGCATGAAGAGATAAAACGATTTTGAAAAAACTGCTCGAAAGAGCGGGAAAATCTGTAGAGAGTTAACACTTTTCCGATTGCGCGAATCTAATTTTACTATTTTTAAAAATCTAAAGAAATTAAAACGGCCGTGGCGTTCTTCAGCAATATTTTCGCACGTGAGCAGTTTCAAATTTGAATTGCTGGACTCAGATGAGGCCAATCGAGGTGATAAGAAAAGAAATTGAAAGTCGATGACAATGTCTATCGAGTTACTTCGGTCGCATTTTGAATCGTTTGCAAAAAGGGTGCGAAAAAAATTGAAGAAAAAAGTTTTCTTAACGTGTCGCTTTTCGTTGGCCGAGTTTCAAATTAAAATAGCTCCGCCGCATGAAGAGATAAAACGATTTTGAAAAAACTACTCGAAAGAGCGGGAAAATCTGAAGAGAGTTAACACTTTTCCGATTGCGCGAATCTAATTTTACTATTTTTAAAAATCTAAAGAAATTAAAACGGCCGTGGCGTTCTTCAGCAATATTTTCGCACGTGAGCAGTTTCAAATTTGAATTGCTCGGCTCAGATGAGGCCAATCAAGGTGATAAAAAAAGAGATTGAAAGTCGATGACAATGTCTATCGAGTTACTTCGGTCGCATTTTGAATCGTTTGCAAAAAGGGTGCGAAAAAAATTGAAGAAAAAAGTTTTCTCAACATGTCGCTTTTCGTTGGCCGAGTTTCAAATTAAAATAGCTCCGCCGCATGAAGAGATAAAACGATTTTGAAAAAACTGCTCGAAAGAGCGGGAAAATCTGTAGAGAGTTAACACTTTTCCGATTGCGCGAATCTAATTTTACTATTTTTAAAAATCTAAAGAAATTAAAACGGCCGTGGCGTTCTTCAGCAATATTTTCGCACGTGAGCAGTTTCAAATTTGAATTGCTCGGCTCAGATGAGGCCAATCAAGGTGATAAAAAAAGAGATTGAAAGTCGATGACAATGTCTATCGAGTTACTTCGGTCGCATTTTGAATCGTTTGCAAGAAGGGTGCGAAAAAAATTGAAGAAAAAAGTTTTCTTAACGTGTCGCTTTTCGTTGGCCGAGTTTCAAATTAAAATAGCTCCGCCGCATGAAGAGATAAAACGATTTTGAAAAAACTGCTCGAAAGAGCGGGAAAATCTGAAGAGAGTTAACACTTTTCCGATTGCGCGAATCTAATTTTACTATTTTTAAAAATCTAAAGAAATTAAAACGGCCGTGGCGTTCTTCAACAATATTTTCGCACGTGAGCAGTTTCAAATTTGAATTGCTCGGCTCAGATGAGGCCAATGGAGGTGATAAAAAAAGGGATTGAAAGTCGATGACAATGTCTATCGAGTTACTTCGGTCGCATTTTGAATCGTTTGCAAAGAGGGTGCGAAAAAAATTGAAGAAAAAAGTTTTCTTAACGTGTCGCTTTTCGTTGGCCGAGTTTCAAATTAAAATAGCTCCGCCGCATGAAGAGATAAAACGATTTTGAAAAAACTACTCGAAAGAGCGGGAAAATCTGAAGAGAGTTAACACTTTTCCGATTGCGCGAATCTAATTTTACTATTTTTAAAAATCTAAAGAAATTAAAACGGCCGTGGCGTTCTTCAACAATATTTTCGCACGTGAGCAGTTTCAAATTTGAATTGCTCGGCTCAGATGAGGCCAATCGAGGTGATAAAAAAAGAGATTGAAAGTCGATGACAATGTCTATCGAGTTACTTCGGTCGCATTTTGAATCGTTTGCAAAAAGGGTTCGAAAAAAATTGAAGAAAAAAGTTTTCTTAACATGTCGCTTTTCGTTGGCCGAGTTTCAAATTAAAATAGCTCCGCCGCATGAAGAGATAAAACGATTTTGAAAAAACTACTCGAAAGAGCGGGAAAATCTGAAGACAGTTAACACTTTTCCGATTGCGCGAATCTAATTTTACTATTTCTAAAAATCTAAAGAATTTAAAACGGCCGTGGCGTTCTTCAACAATATTTTCGCACGTGAGCAGTTTCAAATTTGAATTGCTCGGCTCAGATGAGGCCAATCGAGGTGATAAAAAAAGGGATTGAAAGTCGATGACAATGTCTCTCGAGTTACTTCGGTCGCATTTTGAATCGTTTGCAAGAAGGGTGCGAAAAAAATTGAAGAAAAAAGTTTTCTCAACATGTCGCTTTTCGTTGGCCGAGTTTCAAATTAAAATAGCTCCGCCGCATGAAGAGATAAAACGATTTTGAAAAAACTACTCGAAAGAGCGGGAAAATCTGAAGAGAGCTAACACTTTCCGATTGCGCGAATCTAATTTTACTATTTTTAAAAATCTAAAGAAATTAAAACGGCCGTGGCGTTCTTCAACAATATCTTCGCACGTGAGCAGTTTCAAATTTGAATTGCTCGGCTCAGATGAGGCCAATCGAGGTGATAAAAAAAGAGATTGAAAGTCGATGACAATGTCTATCGAGTTACTTCGGTCGCATTTTGAATCGTTTGCAAAAAGGGTGCGAAAAAAATTGAAGAAAAAAGTTTTCTTAACATGTCGCTTTTCGTTGGCCGAGTTTCAAATTAAAATAGCTCCGCCGCATGAAGAAATAAAACGATTTTGAAAAAACTACTCGAAAGAGCGGGAAAATCTGAAGAGAGTTAACACTTTTCCGATTGCGCGAATCTAATTTTACTATTTTTAAAAATCTAAAGAAATTAAAACGGCCGTGGCGTTCTTCAACAATATCTTCGCACGTGAGCAGTTTCAAATTTGAATTGCTCGGCTCAGATGAGGCCAATCGAGGTGATAAAAAAAGAGATTGAAAGTCGATGACAATGTCTATCGAGTTACTTCGGTCGCATTTTGAATCGTTTGCAAAAAGGGTGCGAAAAAAATTGAAGAAAAAAGTTTTCTCAACATGTCGCTTTTCGTTGGCCGAGTTTCAAATTAAAATAGCTCCGCCGCATGAAGAGATAAAACGATTTTGAAAAAACTACTCGAAAGAGCGGGAAAATCTGAAGAGAGTTAACACTTTTCCGATTGCGCGAATCTAATTTTACTATCTTTAAAAATCTAAAGAATTTAAAACGGCCGTGGCGTTCTTCAACAACATTTTCGCACGTGAGCAGTTTCAAATTTGAATTGCTGGACTCAGATGAGGCCAATCGAGGTGATAAAAAAAGAGATTGAAAGTCGATGACAATGTCTATCGAGTTACTTCGGTCGCATTTTGAATCGTTTGCAAAAAGGGTGCGAAAAAAATTTAAGAAAAAAGTTTTCTTAACGTGTCGCTTTTCGTTGGCCGAGTTTCAAATTAAAATAGCTCCGCCGCATGAAGAGATAAAATGATTTTGAAAAAACTACTCGAAAGAGCGGGAAAATCTGAAGAGAGTTAACACTTTTCCGATTGCGCGAATCTAATTTTACTATTTTTAAAAATCTAAAGAAATTAAAACGGCCGTGGTGTTCTTCAACAATATTTTCGCACGTGAGCAGTTTCAAATTTGAATTGCTCGGCTCAGATGAGGCCAATCGAGGTGATAAAAAAGGGATTGAAAGTCGATGACAATGTCTCTCGAGTTACTTCGGTGGCATTTTGAATCGTTTGCAAGAAGGGTGCGAAAAAAATTGAAGAAAAAAGTTTTCTCAACATGTCGCTTTTCGTTGGCCGAGTTTCAAATTAAAATAGCTCCGCCGCATGAAGAGATAAAACGATTTTGAAAAAACTACTCGAAAGAGCGGGAAAATCTGAAGAGAGTTAACACTTTTCCGATTGCGCGAATCTAATTTTACTATTCTTAAAAATCTAAATAAATTAAAACGGCCGTGGTGTTCTTCAACAATATTCTCGCACGTGAGCAGTTTCAAATTTGAATTGCTCGGCTCAGATGAGGCCAATCGAGGTGATAAAAAAGAGATTGAAAGTCGATGACAATGTCTATCGAGTTACTTCGGTCGCATTTTGAATCGTTTGCAAAAAGGGTGCGAAAAAAATTGAAGAAAAAAGTTTTCTCAACATGTCGCTTTTCGTTGGCCGAGTTTCAAATTAAAATAGCTCCGCCGCATGAAGAGATAAAACGATTTTGAGAAAACTGCTCGAAAGAGCGGGAAAATCTGTAGAGAGTTAACACTTTTCCGATTGCGCGAATCTAATTTTACTATTTTTAAAAATCTAAAGAAATTAAAACGGCCGTGGTGTTCTTCAACAATATTTTCGCACGTGAGCAGTTTCAAATTTGAATTGCTCGGCTCAGATGAGGCCAATCGAGGTGATAAAAAAGAGATTGAAAGTCGATGACAATGTCTATCGAGTTACTTCGGTCGCATTTTGAATCGTTTGCAAAAAGGGTGCGAAAAAAATTGAAGAAAAAAGTTTTCTCAACATGTCGCTTTTCGTTGGCCGAGTTTCAAATTAAAATAGCTCCGCCGCATGAAGAGATAAAACGATTTTGAGAAAACTGCTCGAAAGAGCGGGAAAATCTGTAGAGAGTTAACACTTTTCCGATTGCGCGAATCTAATTTTACTATTTTTAAAAATCTAAAGAAATTAAAACGGCCGTGGTGTTCTTCAACAATATTCTCGCACGTGAGCAGTTTCAAATTTGAATTGCTCGGCTCAGATGAGGCCAATCGAGGTGATAAAAAAAGAGATTGAAAGTCGATGACAATGTCTATCGAGTTACTTCGGTCGCATTTTGAATCGTTTGCAAAAAGGGTGCGAAAAAAATTGAAGAAAAAAGTTTTCTCAACATGTCGCTTTTCGTTGGCCGAGTTTCAAATTAAAATAGCTCCGCCGCATGAAGAGATAAAACGATTTTGAAAAAACTGCTCGAAAGAGCGGGAAAATCTGTAGAGTTAACACTTTTCCGATTGCGCGAATCTAATTTTACTATTTTTAAAAATCTAAAGAAATTAAAACGGCCGTGGCGTTCTTCAACAATATTTTCGCACGTGAGCAGTTTCAAATTTGAATTGCTCGGCTCAGATGAGGCCAATCGAGGTGATAAAAAAAGGGATTGAAAGTCGATGACAATGTCTCTCGAGTTACTTCGGTCGCATTTTGAATCGTTTGCAAGAAGGGTGCGAAAAAAATTGAAGAAAAAAGTTTTCTCAACATGTCGCTTTTCGTTGGCCGAGTTTCAAATTAAAATAGCTCCGCCGCATGAAGAGATAAAACCATTCTGAAAAAACTACTCGAAAGAGCGGGAAAATCTGAAGAGAGTTAACACTTTCCGATTGCGCGAATCTAATTTTACTATTTTTAAAAATCTAAAGAAATTAAAACGGCCGTGGCGTTCTTCAACAATATCTTCGCACGTGAGCAGTTTCAAATTTGAATTGCTCGGCTCAGATGAGGCCAATCGAGGTGATAAAAAAAGAGATTGAAAGTCGATGACAATGTCTATCGAGTTACTTCGGTCGCATTTTGAATCGTTTGCAAAAAGGGTGCGAAAAAAATTGAAGAAAAAAGTTTTCTTAACATGTCGCTTTTCGTTGGCCGAGTTTCAAATTAAAATAGCTCCGCCGCATGAAGAGATAAAACGATTTTGAAAAAACTACTCGAAAGAGCGGGAAAATCTGAAGAGAGTTAACACTTTTCCGATTGCGCGAATCTAATTTTACTATTTTTAAAAATCTAAAGAAATTAAAACGGCCGTGGCGTTCTTCAACAATATCTTCGCACGTGAGCAGTTTCAAATTTGAATTGCTCGGCTCAGATGAGGCCAATCGAGGTGATAAAAAAAGAGATTGAAAGTCGATGACAATGTCTATCGAGTTACTTCGGTCGCATTTTGAATCGTTTGCAAAAAGGGTGCGAAAAAAATTGAAGAAAAAAGTTTTCTCAACATGTCGCTTTTCGTTGGCCGAGTTTCAAATTAAAATAGCTCCGCCGCATGAAGAGATAAAACGATTTTGAGAAGACTGCTCGAGAGAGCGGGAAAATCTGTAGAGTTAACACTTTTCCGATTGCGCGAATCTAATTTTACTATTTTTAAAAATCTAAAGAAATTAAAACGGCCGTGGCGTTCTTCAACAATATTTTCGCACGTGAGCAGTTTCAAATTTGAATTGCTCGGCTCAGATGAGGCCAATCGAGGTGATAAAAAAAGAGATTGAAAGTCGATGACAATGTCTATCGAGTTACTTCGGTCGCATTTTGAATCGTTTGCAAAAAGGGTGCGAAAAAAATTGAAAAAAAAGTTTTCTCAACATGTCGCTTTTCGTTGGCCGAGTTTCAAATTAAAATAGCTCCGCCGCATGAAGAGATAAAACGATTTTGAGAAGACTGCTCGAAAGAGCGGGAAAATCTGTAGAGTTAACACTTTTCCGATTGCGCGAATCTAATTTTACTATTTTTAAAAATCTAAAGAAATTAAAACGGCCGTGGCGTTCTTCAACAATATTTTCGCACGTGAGCAGTTTCAAATTTGAATTGCTCGGCTCAGATGAGGCCAATCGAGGTGATAAAAAAAGGGATTGAAAGTCGATGACAATGTCTATCGAGTTACTTCGGTCGCATTTTGAATCGTTTGCAAAAAGGGAGCGAAAAAAATTGAAAAAAAAGTTTTCTCAACATGTCGCTTTTCGTTGGCCGAGTTTCAAATTAAAATAGCTCCGCCGCATGAAGAGATAAAACGATTTTGAGAAGACTGCTCGAAAGAGCGGGAAAATCTGTAGAGTTAACACTTTTCCGATTGCGCGAATCTAATTTTACTATTTTTAAAAATCTAAAGAAATTAAAACGGCCGTGGCGTTCTTCAACAATATTTTCGCACGTGAGCAGTTTCAAATTTGAATTGCTCGGCTCAGATGAGGCCAATCGAGGTGATAAAAAAAGGGATTGAAAGTCGATGACAATGTCTATCGAGTTACTTCGGTCGCATTTTGAATCGTTTGCAAAAAGGGAGCGAAAAAAATTGAAAAAAAAGTTTTCTCAACATGTCGCTTTTCGTTGGCCGAGTTTCAAATTAAAATAGCTCCGCCGCATGAAGAGATAAAACGATTTTGAAAAAACTACTCGAAAGAGCGGGAAAATCTGAAGAGAGTTAACACTTTTCCGATTGCGCGAATCTAATTTTACTATTTTTAAAAATCTAAAGAAATTAAAACGGCCGTGGCGTTCTTCAACAATATTTTCGCACGTGAGCAGTTTCAAATTTGAATTGCTCGGCTCAGATGAGGCCAATCGAGGTGATAAAAAAAGAGATTGAAAGTCGATGACAATGTCTATCGAGTTACTTCGGTCGCATTTTGAATCGTTTGCAAAAAGGGTGCGAAAAGAATGGAAGAAAAAAGTTTTCTTAACGTGTCGCTTTTCGTTGGCCGAGTTTCAAATTAAAATAGCTCCGCCGCATGAAGAGATAAAACGATGTTGAAAAAACTACTCGAAAGAGCGGGAAAATCTGTAGAGAGTTAACACTTTTCCGATTGCGCGAATCTAATTTTACTATTTTTAAAAATCTAAAGAAATTAAAACGGCCGTGGCGTTCTTCAACAATATTTTCGCACGTGAGCAGTTTCAAATTTGAATTGCTCGGCTCAGATGAGGCCAATCAAGGTGATAAAAAAAGAGATTAAAAGTCGATGACAATGTCTATCGAGTTACTTCGGTCGCATTTTGAATCGTTTGCAAAAAGGGTGCGAAAAAAATTGAAAAAAAAGTTTTCTCAACATGTCGCTTTTCGTTGGCCGAGTTTCAAATTAAAATAGCTCCGCCGCATGAAGAGATAAAACGATTTTGAAAAAACTGCTCGAAAGAGCGGGAAAATCTGTAGAGAGTTAACACTTTTCCGATTGCGCGAATCTAATTTTACTATTTTTAAAAATCTAAAGAAATTAAAACGGCCGTGGCGTTCTTCAACAATATTTTCGCACGTGAGCAGTTTCAAATTTGAATTGC
The DNA here is from genome assembly GCA_963695495.1 of Hololepta plana. Lineage (NCBI taxonomy): Eukaryota > Metazoa > Arthropoda > Insecta > Coleoptera > Histeridae > Hololepta > Hololepta plana. The sequence goes on from OY968835.1 coordinate 4,889,055, forward strand.
TCGGCTCAGATGAGGCCAATCGAGGTGATAAAAAAAGGGATTGAAAGTCGATGACAATGTCTCTCGAGTTACTTCGGTCGCATTTTGAATCGTTTGCAAGAAGGGTGCGAAAAAAATTGAAGAAAAAAGTTTTCTCAACATGTCGCTTTTCGTTGGCCGAGTTTCAAATTAAAATAGCTCCGCCGCATGAAGAGATAAAACCATTCTGAAAAAACTACTCGAAAGAGCGGGAAAATCTGAAGAGAGTTAACACTTTCCGATTGCGCGAATCTAATTTTACTATTTTTAAAAATCTAAAGAAATTAAAACGGCCGTGGCGTTCTTCAACAATATCTTCGCACGTGAGCAGTTTCAAATTTGAATTGCTCGGCTCAGATGAGGCCAATCGAGGTGATAAAAAAAGAGATTGAAAGTCGATGACAATGTCTATCGAGTTACTTCGGTCGCATTTTGAATCGTTTGCAAAAAGGGTGCGAAAAAAATTGAAGAAAAAAGTTTTCTTAACATGTCGCTTTTCGTTGGCCGAGTTTCAAATTAAAATAGCTCCGCCGCATGAAGAGATAAAACGATTTTGAAAAAACTACTCGAAAGAGCGGGAAAATCTGAAGAGAGTTAACACTTTTCCGATTGCGCGAATCTAATTTTACTATTTTTAAAAATCTAAAGAAATTAAAACGGCCGTGGCGTTCTTCAACAATATCTTCGCACGTGAGCAGTTTCAAATTTGAATTGCTCGGCTCAGATGAGGCCAATCGAGGTGATAAAAAAAGAGATTGAAAGTCGATGACAATGTCTATCGAGTTACTTCGGTCGCATTTTGAATCGTTTGCAAAAAGGGTGCGAAAAAAATTGAAGAAAAAAGTTTTCTCAACATGTCGCTTTTCGTTGGCCGAGTTTCAAATTAAAATAGCTCCGCCGCATGAAGAGATAAAACGATTTTGAGAAGACTGCTCGAGAGAGCGGGAAAATCTGTAGAGTTAACACTTTTCCGATTGCGCGAATCTAATTTTACTATTTTTAAAAATCTAAAGAAATTAAAACGGCCGTGGCGTTCTTCAACAATATTTTCGCACGTGAGCAGTTTCAAATTTGAATTGCTCGGCTCAGATGAGGCCAATCGAGGTGATAAAAAAAGAGATTGAAAGTCGATGACAATGTCTATCGAGTTACTTCGGTCGCATTTTGAATCGTTTGCAAAAAGGGTGCGAAAAAAATTGAAAAAAAAGTTTTCTCAACATGTCGCTTTTCGTTGGCCGAGTTTCAAATTAAAATAGCTCCGCCGCATGAAGAGATAAAACGATTTTGAGAAGACTGCTCGAAAGAGCGGGAAAATCTGTAGAGTTAACACTTTTCCGATTGCGCGAATCTAATTTTACTATTTTTAAAAATCTAAAGAAATTAAAACGGCCGTGGCGTTCTTCAACAATATTTTCGCACGTGAGCAGTTTCAAATTTGAATTGCTCGGCTCAGATGAGGCCAATCGAGGTGATAAAAAAAGGGATTGAAAGTCGATGACAATGTCTATCGAGTTACTTCGGTCGCATTTTGAATCGTTTGCAAAAAGGGAGCGAAAAAAATTGAAAAAAAAGTTTTCTCAACATGTCGCTTTTCGTTGGCCGAGTTTCAAATTAAAATAGCTCCGCCGCATGAAGAGATAAAACGATTTTGAGAAGACTGCTCGAAAGAGCGGGAAAATCTGTAGAGTTAACACTTTTCCGATTGCGCGAATCTAATTTTACTATTTTTAAAAATCTAAAGAAATTAAAACGGCCGTGGCGTTCTTCAACAATATTTTCGCACGTGAGCAGTTTCAAATTTGAATTGCTCGGCTCAGATGAGGCCAATCGAGGTGATAAAAAAAGGGATTGAAAGTCGATGACAATGTCTATCGAGTTACTTCGGTCGCATTTTGAATCGTTTGCAAAAAGGGAGCGAAAAAAATTGAAAAAAAAGTTTTCTCAACATGTCGCTTTTCGTTGGCCGAGTTTCAAATTAAAATAGCTCCGCCGCATGAAGAGATAAAACGATTTTGAAAAAACTACTCGAAAGAGCGGGAAAATCTGAAGAGAGTTAACACTTTTCCGATTGCGCGAATCTAATTTTACTATTTTTAAAAATCTAAAGAAATTAAAACGGCCGTGGCGTTCTTCAACAATATTTTCGCACGTGAGCAGTTTCAAATTTGAATTGCTCGGCTCAGATGAGGCCAATCGAGGTGATAAAAAAAGAGATTGAAAGTCGATGACAATGTCTATCGAGTTACTTCGGTCGCATTTTGAATCGTTTGCAAAAAGGGTGCGAAAAGAATGGAAGAAAAAAGTTTTCTTAACGTGTCGCTTTTCGTTGGCCGAGTTTCAAATTAAAATAGCTCCGCCGCATGAAGAGATAAAACGATGTTGAAAAAACTACTCGAAAGAGCGGGAAAATCTGTAGAGAGTTAACACTTTTCCGATTGCGCGAATCTAATTTTACTATTTTTAAAAATCTAAAGAAATTAAAACGGCCGTGGCGTTCTTCAACAATATTTTCGCACGTGAGCAGTTTCAAATTTGAATTGCTCGGCTCAGATGAGGCCAATCAAGGTGATAAAAAAAGAGATTAAAAGTCGATGACAATGTCTATCGAGTTACTTCGGTCGCATTTTGAATCGTTTGCAAAAAGGGTGCGAAAAAAATTGAAAAAAAAGTTTTCTCAACATGTCGCTTTTCGTTGGCCGAGTTTCAAATTAAAATAGCTCCGCCGCATGAAGAGATAAAACGATTTTGAAAAAACTGCTCGAAAGAGCGGGAAAATCTGTAGAGAGTTAACACTTTTCCGATTGCGCGAATCTAATTTTACTATTTTTAAAAATCTAAAGAAATTAAAACGGCCGTGGCGTTCTTCAACAATATTTTCGCACGTGAGCAGTTTCAAATTTGAATTGCTCGGCTCAGATGAGGCCAATCAAGGTGATAAAAAAAGAGATTGAAAGTCGATGACAATGTCTATCGAGTTACTTCGGTCGCATTTTGAATCGTTTGCAAAAAGGGTGCGAAAAAAATTGAAGAAAAGAGTTTTCTTAACGTGTCGCTTTTCGTTGGCCGAGTTTCAAATTAAAATAGTTCCGCCGCATGAAGAGATAAAACGATGTTGAAAAAACTACTCGAAAGAGCGGGAAAATCTGTAGAGAGTTAACACTTTTCCGATTGCGCGAATCTAATTTTACTATTTTTAAAAATCTAAAGAAATTAAAACGGCCGTGGCGTTCTTCAACAATATTTTCGCACGTGAGCAGTTTCAAATTTGAATTGCTCGGCTCAGATGAGGCCAATCAAGGTGATAAAAAAAGAGATTAAAAGTCGATGACAATGTCTATCGAGTTACTTCGGTCGCATTTTGAATCGTTTGCAAAAAGGGTGCGAAAAAAATTGAAAAAAAAGTTTTCTCAACATGTCGCTTTTCGTTGGCCGAGTTTCAAATTAAAATAGCTCCGCCGCATGAAGAGATAAAACGATTTTGAAAAAACTGCTCGAAAGAGCGGGAAAATCTGTAGAGAGTTAACACTTTTCCGATTGCGCGAATCTAATTTTACTATTTTTAAAAATCTAAAGAAATTAAAACGGCCGTGGCGTTCTTCAACAATATTTTCGCACGTGAGCAGTTTCAAATTTGAATTGCTCGGCTCAGATGAGGCCAATCAAGGTGATAAAAAAAGAGATTAAAAGTCGATGACAATGTCTATCGAGTTACTTCGGTCGCATTTTGAATCGTTTGCAAAAAGGGTGCGAAAAAAATTGAAAAAAAAGTTTTCTCAACATGTCGCTTTTCGTTGGCCGAGTTTCAAATTAAAATAGCTCCGCCGCATGAAGAGATAAAACGATTTTGAAAAAACTGCTCGAAAGAGCGGGAAAATCTGTAGAGAGTTAACACTTTTCCGATTGCGCGAATCTAATTTTACTATTTTTAAAAATCTAAAGAAATTAAAACGGCCGTGGCGTTCTTCAACAATATTTTCGCACGTGAGCAGTTTCAAATTTGAATTGCTCGGCTCAGATGAGGCCAATCAAGGTGATAAAAAAAGAGATTGAAAGTCGATGACAATGTCTATCGAGTTACTTCGGTCGCATTTTGAATCGTTTGCAAAAAGGGTGCGAAAAAAATTGAAGAAAAGAGTTTTCTTAACGTGTCGCTTTTCGTTGGCCGAGTTTCAAATTAAAATAGCTCCGCCGCATGAAGAGATAAAACGATTTTGAAAAAACTACTCGAAAGAGCGGGAAAATCTGTAGAGAGTTAACACTTTTCCGATTGCGCGAATCTAATTTTACTATTTTTAAAAATCTAAAGAAATTAAAACGGCCGTGGCGTTCTTCAACAATATTTTCGCACGTGAGCAGTTTCAAATTTGAATTGCTCGGCTCAGATGAGGCCAATCAAGGTGATAAAAAAAGAGATTGAAAGTCGATGACAATGTCTATCGAGTTACTTCGGTCGCATTTTGAATCGTTTGCAAAAAGGGTGCGAAAAAAATTGAAGAAAAGAGTTTTCTTAACGTGTCGCTTTTCGTTGGCCGAGTTTCAAATTAAAATAGTTCCGCCGCATGAAGAGATAAAACGATGTTGAAAAAACTACTCGAAAGAGCGGGAAAATCTGAAGACAGTTAACACTTTTCCGATTGCGCGAATCTAATTTTACTATTTTTAAAAATCTAAAGAAATTAAAACGGCCGTGGCGTTCTTCAACAATATTTTCGCACGTGAGCAGTTTCAAATTTGAATTGCTCGGCTCAGATGAGGCCAATCGAGGTGATAAAAAAAGGGATTGAAAGTCGATGACAATGTCTCTCGAGTTACTTCGGTCGCATTTTTAATCGTTTGCAAGAAGGGTGCGAAAAAAATTGAAAAAAAAGTTTTCTTAACGTGTCGCTTTTCGTTGGCCGAGTTTCAAATTAAAATAGCTCCGCCGCATGAAGAGATAAAACGATTTTGAAAAAACTACTCGAAAGAGCGGGAAAATCTGAAGAGAGTTAACACTTTTCCGATTGCGCGAATCTAATTTTACTATTTTTAAAAATCTAAAGAAATTAAAACGGCCGTGGCGTTCTTCAACAATATTTTCGCACGTGAGCAGTTTCAAATTTGAATTGCTCGGCTCAGATGAGGTCAATCGAGGTGATAAAAAAAGAGATTAAAAGTCGATGACAATGTCTATCGAGTTACTTCGGTCGCATTTTGAATCGTTTGCAAAAAGGGTGCGAAAAAAATTGAAGAAAAAAGTTTTCTTAACGTGTCGCTTTTCGTTGGCCGAGTTTCAAATTAAAATAGCTCCGCCGCATGAAGAGATAAAACGATTTTGAAAAAACTACTCGAAAGAGCGGGAAAATCTGAAGAGAGTTAACACTTTTCCGATTGCGCGAATCTAATTTTACTATTCTTAAAAATCTAAATAAATTAAAACGGCCGTGGCGTTCTTCAACAATATTTTCGCACGTGAGCAGTTTCAAATTTGAATTGCTCGGCTCAGATGAGGCCAATGGAGGTGATAAAAAAAGGGATTGAAAGTCGATGACAATGTCTCTCGAGTTACTTCGGTCGCATTTTGAATCGTTTGCAACAAGGGTGCGAAAAAAATTGAAGAAAAAAGTTTTCTTAACGTGTCGCTTTTCGTTGGCCGAGTTTCAAATTAAAATAGCTCCGCCGCATGAAGAGATAAAACGATTTTGAAAAAACTTCTCGAAAGAGCGGGAAAATCTGAAGAGAGTTAACACTTTTCCGATTGCGCGAATCTAATTTTACTATTCTTAAAAATCTAAATAAATTAAAACGGCCGTGGCGTTCTTCAACAATATTTTCGCACGTGAGCAGTTTCAAATTTGAATTGCTCGGCTCAGATGAGGCCAATGGAGGTGATAAAAAAAGGAATTGAAAGTCGATGACAATGTCTCTCGAGTTACTTCGGTCGCATTTTGAATCGTTTGCAAAAAGGGTGCGAAAAAAATTGAAGAAAAAGTTTTCTCAACGTGTCGCTTTTCGTTGGCCGAGTTTCAAATTAAAATAGCTCCGCCGCATGAAGAGATAAAACGATTTTGAAAAAACTACTCGAAAGAGCGGGAAAATCTGAAGAGAGTTAACACTTTTCCGATTGCGCGAATCTAATTTTACTATTTTTAAAAATCTAAAGAAATTAAAACGGCCGTGGCGTTCTTCAACAATATTTTCGCACGTGAGCAGTTTCAAATTTGAATTGCTCGGCTCAGATGAGGCCAATCGAGGTGATAAAAAAAGAGATTGAAAGTCGATGACACTGTCTATCAGTTACTTCGGTCGCATTTTGAATCGTTTGCAAAAAGGGTGCGAAAAAAATTGAAGAAAAAAGTTTTCTCAACGTGTCGCTTTTCGTTGGCCGAGTTTCAAATTAAAATAGCTCCGCCGCATGAAGAGATAAAACGATTTTGAAAAAACTACTCGAAAGAGCGGGAAAATCTGAAGAGAGTTAACACTTTTCCGATTGCGCGAATTTAATTTTACTGTGCGCAAAATTGGAAAAACCGCAATTTTTCCGCACGGAACCGCTTCCACATTTTCCGCAATATCTCCGTTATTTCTGCTCCAAACTACCAACATTGATAATCCGTTGGAATCGCAACGAAATTTCCTATCCAAATGTGGCATTAGATTGCCAGAATTCGCAAATCGCATTTTTCGGAAAAATTTGCAATTGCAATTAGATTTGCAAATCTGTCGCAAATTGGCAAATCTAATCGTGGCAAAGGAAAGAGCAGAAAATTTACTCCGGGGATTATTTACATTGTTTCCAAGTTGAGTTGGAATTCCGTAGCAAAATTAATATGCAAAATTTTTATGCGGGTTACGGTTTTACTAAATTTCTTTCTATTCGCAATGGAGATGGAAAAATTTGCAATAACGCATTAGAATGTAAGAGAATTTCAACAATTTACTTGCAAAAATGTTTGCGAAAAAATTTGAAATAACAATAAATCGAAAATTTAAATCAATTTTTTATGAAGTAAACAAAAATTCAAAGTTTTATTGCGTGCATTCAGTATTTGGAAGAAATAAAAACAACAAACAACAACAACAAATTTCAATAATGAACGTCAGTGTAAACGTCAGTTTGTGACATTTGTCAGTTAGCGAGTCAAGTAAGTGGACGCTTCTTACGCTAGTTTGTTGCTTACTTGCAATTTTTCGAAACAGATAAATAAAGATAAATATCCAAATGTTTATACAATTGTTGCACGTTGAAATGTCCTCTTTGGATCAACATATTTATGTGAATCTGAATTTTCATTTACGAATGCGATCAAAACAAAACATCGATGGCAATTAACAGATCAACATTCGGGATTATATCTGAGAATTGTCTTAACCCCATATGCACAAAGACAAAATAAAATATTACAAATACCACCGGCTGTGAAAATTTAAACGAAATAAGCATTCAATATCAGCAAGTTAATGCAGGAGTGGAGATACCAAAAAAATATTCGAATAGCGAGTAACTTTCATGCAATAAATAACTATAATAATTGCACTATTGAAATAGAAATGATAAGGCCCGTAAAAGCAAAAGGTTTAGAAAAATAAATTTTTCTTACACAAAACTTTAATTGAACTGTAACTACAGGGTAAAGGTAAAACAACAAGAGAAATGATAAGCATATTGAAATTATTTAAAGCATTATCAAAATGTTGCCGAAGAGTCTAAAAATGAATACAATCTTATAACAAATATGCTGATATTATTGCACTGATTCTGAAAGAATTTGAAAGAAGATTCCGAAAATTATTTGATATTCAGGATATTGCCAGTATTGTGTCTTGTCCATTTAATAAAAATATTGATTTTGAAAATCTAGCTCAGAAACCAACGAACTTTCTCGGTACTACAAATTTGGCAGGCTTGAAAGAAGAAATAATAAATATTAAATGCGACTTAAATTTTAAGTCGCTAGTTTGTTGCTTACTTGCAATTTTTCGAAACAGAAAAATAATGATAAATATCCAAATGTTTATACAATTGTTGCACGTTGAAATGTCCTGTTTAGTTCAACATATTTATGTGAATCTGAATTTTCATTTACGAATGCGATCAAAACAAAACATCGATGGCAATTAACAAATCAACATTCGGGATTATATCTGAGAATTGTCTTAACCCCATATGCACAAAGACAAAATAAAATATTACAAATACCACCGGCTGTGAAAATTTAAACGAAATAAGCATTCAATATCAGCAAGTTAATGCAGGAGTGGAGATACCAAAAAATATTCGAATAGCGAGTAACTTTCATGCAATCACTGCAATAAATAACTATAATAATTGCACTATTGAAATTGAAATGATAAGGCCCGTAAAAGCAAAAGGTTTAGAAAAATAAATTTTTCTTACACAAAACTTTAATTGAACTGTAACTACAGGGTAAAGGCAAAACAACAAGAGAAATGATAAGCATATTTGAATTATTTAAAGCATTATCAAAATGTTGCCGATGAGTCTAAAAATGAAAACAATCTTATAACAAATATGCTGATATTATTGCACTGATTCTGAAAGAATTTGAAAGAAGATTCCGAAAATTATTTGATATTCAGGATATAGCCAGTATTGTCTCTTGTCCATTTAAGAAAAATATTGATTTTGAAAATCTAGCTCAGAAACCAACGAACTTTCTCGGTACTACAAATTTGGCAGGCTTGAAAGAAGAAATAATAAATATAAAATGCGACTTAAATTTTAAGTCGCTAGTTTGTTGCTTACTTGCAATTTTTCGAAACAGATAAATAAAGATAAATATCCAAATGTTTATACAATTGTTGCACGTTGAAATGTCCTATTTGGTTCAACATATTTATGTGAATCTGAATTTTCATTTACGAATGCGATCAAAACAAAACATCGATGGCAATTAACAAATCAACATTCGGGATTATATCTGAGAATTGTCTTAACCCCATATGCACAAAGACAAAATAAAATATTACAAATACCACCGGCTGTGAAAATTTAAACGAAATAAGCATTCAATATCAGCAAGTTAATGCAGGACTGGAGATACCAAAAAAATATTCGAATAGCGAGTAACTTTCATGCAATCAGTGCAATAAATAACTATAATAATTGCACTATTGAAATTGAAATGATAAGGCCCGTAAAAGCAAAAGGTTTAGAAAAATAAATTTTTCTTACACAAAACTTTAATTGAACTGTAACTACAGGGTAAAGGCAAAACAACAAGAGAAATGATAAGCATCTTGAAATTATTTAAAGCATTATCAAAATGTTGCCGATGAGTCTAAAAATGAAAACAATCTTATAACAAATATGCTGATATTATTGCACTGATTCTGAAAGAATTTGAAAGAAGATTCCGAAAATTATTTGATATTCAGGATATTGCCAGTATTGTCTCTTGTCCATTTAAGAAAAATATTGATTTTGAAAATCTAGCTCAGAAACCAACGAACTTTCTCGGTACTACAAATTTGGCAGACTTGAAAGAAGAAATAATAAATATTAAATGCGACTTAAATTTTAAGTCGCTAGTTTGTTGCTTACTTGCAATTTTTCGAAACAGAAAAATAATGATAAATATCCAAATGTTTATACAATTGTTGCACGTTGAAATGTCCTATTTGGTTCAACATATTTATGTGAATCTGAATTTTCATTTACGAATGCGATCAAAACAAAACATCGATGGCAATTAACAGATCAACATTCGGGATTATATCTGAGAATTGTCTTAACCCCATATGCACAAAGACAAAATAAAATATTACAAATACCACCGGCTGTGAAAATTTAAACGAAATAAGCATTCAATATCAGCAAGTTAATGCAGGAGTGGAGATACCAAAAAAATATTCGAATAGCGAGTAACTTTCATGCAATAAATAACTATAATAATTGCACTATTGAAATAGAAATGATAAGGCCCGTAAAAGCAAAAGGTTTAGAAAAATAAATTTTTCTTACACAAAACTTTAATTGAACTGTAACTACAGGGTAAAGGTAAAACAACAAGAGAAATGATAAGCATATTGAAATTATTTAAAGCATTATCAAAATGTTGCCGAAGAGTCTAAAAATGAATACAATCTTATAACAAATATGCTGATATTATTGCACTGATTCTGAAAGAATTTGAAAGAAGATTCCGAAAATTATTTGATATTCAGGATATTGCCAGTATTGTGTCTTGTCCATTTAATAAAAATATTGATTTTGAAAATCTAGCTCAGAAACCAACGAACTTTCTCGGTACTACAAATTTGGCAGGCTTGAAAGAAGAAATAATAAATATTAAATGCGACTTAAATTTTAAGTCGCTAGTTTGTTGCTTACTTGCAATTTTTCGAAACAGAAAAATAATGATAAATATCCAAATGTTTATACAATTGTTGCACGTTGAAATGTCCTGTTTAGTTCAACATATTTATGTGAATCTGAATTTTCATTTACGAATGCGATCAAAACAAAACATCGATGGCAATTAACAAATCAACATTCGGGATTATATCTGAGAATTGTCTTAACCCCATATGCACAAAGACAAAATAAAATATTACAAATACCACCGGCTGTGAAAATTTAAACGAAATAAGCATTCAATATCAGCAAGTTAATGCAGGAGTGGAGATACCAAAAAATATTCGAATAGCGAGTAACTTTCATGCAATCACTGCAATAAATAACTATAATAATTGCACTATTGAAATTGAAATGATAAGGCCCGTAAAAGCAAAAGGTTTAGAAAAATAAATTTTTCTTACACAAAACTTTAATTGAACTGTAACTACAGGGTAAAGGCAAAACAACAAGAGAAATGATAAGCATATTTGAATTATTTAAAGCATTATCAAAATGTTGCCGATGAGTCTAAAAATGAAAACAATCTTATAACAAATATGCTGATATTATTGCACTGATTCTGAAAGAATTTGAAAGAAGATTCCGAAAATTATTTGATATTCAGGATATAGCCAGTATTGTCTCTTGTCCATTTAAGAAAAATATTGATTTTGAAAATCTAGCTCAGAAACCAACGAACTTTCTCGGTACTACAAATTTGGCAGGCTTGAAAGAAGAAATAATAAATATAAAATGCGACTTAAATTTTAAGTCGCTAGTTTGTTGCTTACTTGCAATTTTTCGAAACAGATAAATAAAGATAAATATCCAAATGTTTATACAATTGTTGCACGTTGAAATGTCCTATTTGGTTCAACATATTTATGTGAATCTGAATTTTCATTTACGAATGCGATCAAAACAAAACATCGATGGCAATTAACAAATCAACATTCGGGATTATATCTGAGAATTGTCTTAACCCCATATGCACAAAGACAAAATAAAATATTACAAATACCACCGGCTGTGAAAATTTAAACGAAATAAGCATTCAATATCAGCAAGTTAATGCAGGACTGGAGATACCAAAAAAATATTCGAATAGCGAGTAACTTTCATGCAATCAGTGCAATAAATAACTATAATAATTGCACTATTGAAATTGAAATGATAAGGCCCGTAAAAGCAAAAGGTTTAGAAAAATAAATTTTTCTTACACAAAACTTTAATTGAACTGTAACTACAGGGTAAAGGCAAAACAACAAGAGAAATGATAAGCATCTTGAAATTATTTAAAGCATTATCAAAATGTTGCCGATGAGTCTAAAAATGAAAACAATCTTATAACAAATATGCTGATATTATTGCACTGATTCTGAAAGAATTTGAAAGAAGATTCCGAAAATTATTTGATATTCAGGATATTGCCAGTATTGTCTCTTGTCCATTTAAGAAAAATATTGATTTTGAAAATCTAGCTCAGAAACCAACGAACTTTCTCGGTACTACAAATTTGGCAGACTTGAAAGAAGAAATAATAAATATTAAATGCGACTTAAATTTTAAGTCGCTAGTTTGTTGCTTACTTGCAATTTTTCGAAACAGAAAAATAATGATAAATATCCAAATGTTTATACAATTGTTGCACGTTGAAATGTCCTATTTGGTTCAACATATTTATGTGAATCTGAATTTTCATTTACGAATGCGATCAAAACAAAACATCGATGGCAATTAACAGATCAACATTCGGGATTATATCTGAGAATTGTCTTAACCCCATATGCACAAAGACAAAATAAAATATTACAAATACCACCGGCTGTGAAAATTTAAACGAAATAAGCATTCAATATCAGCAAGTTAATGCAGGAGTGGAGATACCAAAAAAATATTCGAATAGCGAGTAACTTTCATGCAATAAATAACTATAATAATTGCACTATTGAAATAGAAATGATAAGGCCCGTAAAAGCAAAAGGTTTAGAAAAATAAATTTTTCTTACACAAAACTTTAATTGAACTGTAACTACAGGGTAAAGGTAAAACAACAAGAGAAATGATAAGCATATTGAAATTATTTAAAGCATTATCAAAATGTTGCCGAAGAGTCTAAAAATGAATACAATCTTATAACAAATATGCTGATATTATTGCACTGATTCTGAAAGAATTTGAAAGAAGATTCCGAAAATTATTTGATATTCAGGATATTGCCAGTATTGTGTCTTGTCCATTTAATAAAAATATTGATTTTGAAAATCTAGCTCAGAAACCAACGAACTTTCTCGGTACTACAAATTTGGCAGGCTTGAAAGAAGAAATAATAAATATTAAATGCGACTTAAATTTTAAGTCGCTAGTTTGTTGCTTACTTGCAATTTTTCGAAACAGAAAAATAATGATAAATATCCAAATGTTTATACAATTGTTGCACGTTGAAATGTCCTGTTTAGTTCAACATATTTATGTGAATCTGAATTTTCATTTACGAATGCGATCAAAACAAAACATCGATGGCAATTAACAAATCAACATTCGGGATTATATCTGAGAATTGTCTTAACCCCATATGCACAAAGACAAAATAAAATATTACAAATACCACCGGCTGTGAAAATTTAAACGAAATAAGCATTCAATATCAGCAAGTTAATGCAGGAGTGGAGATACCAAAAAATATTCGAATAGCGAGTAACTTTCATGCAATCACTGCAATAAATAACTATAATAATTGCACTATTGAAATTGAAATGATAAGGCCCGTAAAAGCAAAAGGTTTAGAAAAATAAATTTTTCTTACACAAAACTTTAATTGAACTGTAACTACAGGGTAAAGGCAAAACAACAAGAGAAATGATAAGCATATTTGAATTATTTAAAGCATTATCAAAATGTTGCCGATGAGTCTAAAAATGAAAACAATCTTATAACAAATATGCTGATATTATTGCACTGATTCTGAAAGAATTTGAAAGAAGATTCCGAAAATTATTTGATATTCAGGATATAGCCAGTATTGTCTCTTGTCCATTTAAGAAAAATATTGATTTTGAAAATCTAGCTCAGAAACCAACGAACTTTCTCGGTACTACAAATTTGGCAGGCTTGAAAGAAGAAATAATAAATATAAAATGCGACTTAAATTTTAAGTCGCTAGTTTGTTGCTTACTTGCAATTTTTCGAAACAGATAAATAAAGATAAATATCCAAATGTTTATACAATTGTTGCACGTTGAAATGTCCTATTTGGTTCAACATATTTATGTGAATCTGAATTTTCATTTACGAATGCGATCAAAACAAAACATCGATGGCAATTAACAAATCAACATTCGGGATTATATCTGAGAATTGTCTTAACCCCATATGCACAAAGACAAAATAAAATATTACAAATACCACCGGCTGTGAAAATTTAAACGAAATAAGCATTCAATATCAGCAAGTTAATGCAGGACTGGAGATACCAAAAAAATATTCGAATAGCGAGTAACTTTCATGCAATCAGTGCAATAAATAACTATAATAATTGCACTATTGAAATTGAAATGATAAGGCCCGTAAAAGCAAAAGGTTTAGAAAAATAAATTTTTCTTACACAAAACTTTAATTGAACTGTAACTACAGGGTAAAGGCAAAACAACAAGAGAAATGATAAGCATCTTGAAATTATTTAAAGCATTATCAAAATGTTGCCGATGAGTCTAAAAATGAAAACAATCTTATAACAAATATGCTGATATTATTGCACTGATTCTGAAAGAATTTGAAAGAAGATTCCGAAAATTATTTGATATTCAGGATATTGCCAGTATTGTCTCTTGTCCATTTAAGAAAAATATTGATTTTGAAAATCTAGCTCAGAAACCAACGAACTTTCTCGGTACTACAAATTTGGCAGACTTGAAAGAAGAAATAATAAATATTAAATGCGACTTAAATTTTAAGTCGCTAGTTTGTTGCTTACTTGCAATTTTTCGAAACAGAAAAATAATGATAAATATCCAAATGTTTATACAATTGTTGCACGTTGAAATGTCCTATTTGGTTCAACATATTTATGTGAATCTGAATTTTCATTTACGAATGCGATCAAAACAAAACATCGATGGCAATTAACAAATCAACATTCGGGATTATATCTGAGAATTGTCTTAACCCCATATGCACAAAGACAAAATAAAATATCACAAATACCACCGGCTGTGAAAATTTAAACGAAATAAGCATTCAATATCAGCAAGTTAATGCAGGAGTGGAGATACCAAAAAAATATTCGAATAGCGAGTAACTTTCATGCAATCAGTGCAATAAATAACTATAATAATTGCACTATTGAAATTGAAATGATAAGGCCCGTAAAAGCAAAAGGTTTAGAAAAATAAATTTTTCTTACACAAAACTTTAATTGAACTGTAACTACAGGGTAAAGGCAAAACAACAAGAGAAATGATAAGCATATTTGAATTATTTAAAGCATTATCAAAATGTTGCCGATGAGTCTAAAAATGAAAACAATCTTATAACAAATATGCTGATATTATTGCACTGATTCTGAAAGAATTTGAAAGAAGATTCCGAAAATTATTTGATATTCAGGATATTGCCAGTATTGTCTCTTGTCCATTTAAGAAAAATATTGATTTTGAAAATCTAGCTCAGAAACCAACGAACTTTCTCGGTACTACAAATTTGGCAGACTTGAAAGAAGAAATAATAAATATTAAATGCGACTTAAATTTTAAGTCGCTAGTTTGTTGCTTACTTGCAATTTTTCGAAACAGAAAAATAATGATAAATATCCAAATGTTTATACAATTGTTGCACGTTGAAATGTCCTATTTGGTTCAACATATTTATGTGAATCTGAATTTTCATTTACGAATGCGATCAAAACAAAACATCGATGGCAATTAACAAATCAACATTCGGGATTATATCTGAGAATTGTCTTAACCCCATATGCACAAAGACAAAATAAAATATCACAAATACCACCGGCTGTGAAAATTTAAACGAAATAAGCATTCAATATCAGCAAGTTAATGCAGGACTGGAGATACCAAAAAAATATTCGAATAGCGAGTAACTTTCATGCAATCAGTGCAATAAATAACTATAATAATTGCACTATTGAAATTGAAATGATAAGGCCCGTAAAAGCAAAAGGTTTAGAAAAATAAATTTTTCTTACACAAAACTTTAATTGAACTGTAACTACAGGGTAAAGGCAAAACAACAAGAGAAATGATAAGCATATTGAAATTATTTAAAGCATTATCAAAATGTTGCCGATGAGTCTAAAAATGAAAACAATCTTATAACAAATATGCTGATATTATTGCACTGATTCTGAAAGAATTTGAAAGAAGATTCCGAAAATTATTTGATATTCAGGATATTGCCAGTATTGTGTCTTGTCCATTTAATAAAAATATTGATTTTGAAAATCTAGCTCAGAAACCAACGAACTTTCTCGGTACTACAAATTTGGCAGGCTTGAAAGAAGAAATAATAAATATTAAATGCGACTTAAATTTTAAGTCGCTAGTTTGTTGCTTACTTGCAATTTTTCGAAACAGATAAATAAAGATAAATGTCCAAATGTTTATACAATTGTTGCACGTTGAAATGTCCTGTTTGTTTCAACATATTTATGTGAATCTGAATTTTCATTTACGAATGCGATCAAAACAAAAGATCGATCGCAATTAACAGATCAACATTCGGGATTATATCTGAGAATTGTCTTAACCCCATATGAGCCAAATTTTGAAAAACTTGCAATTAAAGAATTGAAACTTACCCTGCGGAGGCAGCTTCATCCTTTGCAGGATCACCATCGGCCGCTCTCCCCCCACTGCGGACATTGCCGCCGCCCGCCGCGCCGCCAGCCGGGCCGACCTTCGCGGTGGCTCTACAACTTAATGAAAATTGACAATTAAAATATGTAATTAATTAAACAATTCAAGGATAAATGTTCAAGTTAAGCATTAGGTATTTAGTTTCAGTCATGTGCATAAATAAAAACGGTGTTTAATCAAGGATAGATTTAGAAACCTTCAAAAGAGAAATTATGTACTTGAAAAGTTCCCAAGCGTTACGCCAACTCATAAAGCATCAGAATTGCCAGTATCATTGCCGTCTCGGTATTACACTAACACGTCAACATTTATTGATGAGGAAAATAAGATGAAGGTGTATGAATGCTTCCTTACCGAAGAAACACTTATCACATTAACGACCAATGAGACAACCACCACAACAAATAAGACGACCACTAAAAAATCTTGAATTTTGCGGTGTTTTTACTGCCGCTAGCTGTACGTAGCCTTAACTTAAGTTAACAGACTTTTTCCGATAAATATGACGGAATAATCGCTTATAAGTTGATGCAACGAATGGGAGAAGTAACTGACACCGACCAAAACTTCTGCAAACAAAATTCGCAACGATACCAATTTAAACAGACGTGAGAACAGAAACTGCACAAAGACAAAATAAAATATTACAAATACCACCGGCTGTGAAAATTTAAACGAAATAAGCATTCAATATCAGCAAGTTAATCCAGGAGTGGAGATACCAAAAAATATTCCAAGTGCGAGTAACTATCATGCAATCACTGATATTTCCGTTGCCGAATCTTCGAGGACTCGAACAAGAACAACGAAACTAAAGCGTGAGACAAATTTTCTCACCAAAAATAAATAAATAAGCCCGAAGAAATCTTAATTGCTACGTTTAAAAAAAAACAGCGAGAAAAGCTTACCTTGCTTACCGCGATGCATCACTTTCACTTTAATATTTCAGTCTAAAATTACACACTTATTAGTGTACTATTGTAGGCGCAAACTAAACTAAGGAACGAAATTTTCTCTGCGGACGATTGGGCGCAACATGTGCGAATGGAGGGGGAAATTTATGGTAGTGGTAAAGTGGTTGTGGTCGAAAAAGCTAAAATATAATGCAAATAACGGTTATAATATATAGGGTGTCCAAAAATGGTGGCACACATGATGTTGGTTTAAGGGCCACATACATCTAGCGTAGTAAAAACACGGCAAATTTCATGATTTCTTTCCCACCTTTTGATTGACACCACTAAAATTACTGAACATATGTATTATGTATTTACGCATCTTTCACTGCGTTAATAGATAAATTGAAATTAAAAAAATAAAATAAAAACAGGCTGTGGACGCAATTTTCTGGGGGCATTTTGTAGAGGACGGCTTCCACGGTACCCATCATAGCTCCTTAGCTTAGCATCCGATTTTTACAATTTTGGTATCTTCTTAAAGCAGACAAAAGGACGAAGTTTTTGTCCTAGTCATTTCTTTGATTTGATTTTAGTTTTCAAACGGCAGCTGTTTGAATTTCGATGTGTGATTTTCGAGAACAATTTCGATGCTTCATCTTTTTTTTTCTCGAACTAATTATGATATCAAAAAAATCCTACAATCCGTACTAGACTTTTGTATAATAGTTACGACTAGGAAGTTTACTTTTAATTATTCTAGAACCTTTATACATAAAAACAGGTGTAACTTCCGTTCCCTTGATACAACCGATTAAACTTATTTTTAAAAAATCGCATTTTTTTACTGTTTTCTTGTCTTGTGATTTTGTTAAATAAAATGCTTTAGCTTTTTTTTATCTACTTTATTTACACTTTAATTAACTAAATAGTTTACTAATATTACAAATGTTTAAAAAGCGCGAATTTATCTAAAAACGGTGACGGTGAATTTTTCTATTAAAATTGCGGGTGTACTGCTTCTTCATCGACAACTAATTGTGAACTGACACACTGACTCTGGATGGATAACCATTCGTACAAAATCCGTCATCAATGAATACATTTATGTAGCCTTTCCGATTACATTAAACAAAGACCAAATTAAGCAACAAACAAAGACAACTCCTCAAATGTACAAATATAAAGTGAAGCAGTATTAAAAGAACATTTGATTGCATTTATTTTATTGATTTACAAAGATCGTCTTTGGCACGATCATACCGCCGCCCATGAAGCTACCAGCTTCATTACCACTTAATCACAGTTTACGATCGGTAGTGGACACACCTTTAATGTTGGTCTCTTATATACGCCGGTCCTAGTTTTGACAGAGACAACGCGTGTAATGTCGTCTTCTCCGGGATGAATTTCAGTAATTCGCCCTAAGGGCCACTGATAAGAACTGATATGATCTTCTTTCACTAGCACCAATTGTCCTGGTTTAATGCCCATGTTAACATCGTTCTTCGTCCATCGCGTTCTAACTTGCAGCTTGTTCAAATATTCCTTTGTCCATCTCTTCCAGAATTGTTGTTTTATATTTTCGACGTACTGCCATCTTGATAAGGTATTTAATTTTAACGGTTCCAAACTAGGTTCTTGAATTCCATTGAAACTGCTTCCAATCAAAAAATGGAATGGCGTCAACGGATTTAAGTCACTCGGATCGGATGATATTGACGTCAAGGGCCTTGAATTTAGAACTGCTTCCACTTGTGTAATTACAGTTTGGAATTCGTCATGACGCAGTTTTGAATTTGCCGTTAATTTCTTGAAGTGTGTTTTTGCTGATTTGACGGCTGCTTCCCACAAACCGCCGAAGTGGGGGGACCTCGGTGGTATGAAATGCCACCTTGTGCCTGTATTCACCATGTAATCGCTTAATTTGCTGTTTTCTGCATTGAACAAATCTTGAAGATGTTTCAATTCCTTGTTGGCTGACACGAATGTGGTGCCGTTGTCAGAGAACATATTCTCCGGTTTTCCTCGCCTTGAGACAAAACGCTTGTAGGCTGCGATGAATGTTTCAGTTTTCAAGTCTGCAACTATTTCCATTGATTTATATGACGGATATTCAATAGTATACCGCAACCATTGTGGTCCATTCCACCATAGCGAACAGGATTTTAAGTCGTCTAGTGCCATCCCTCTCGAAATGACGTCTGCTGGATTGTAAGTTCCCTTCACGTGATGCCAATCATCTTTGTTTGTCGTTTCTTGTATTTCTCCTACTCTATTGGCTACGAATGTTTTAAATCTTTTATTGCTCGCCTTTATCCAAGAAAGTACTATTTTCGAATCCGTCCAAAAAATGATTTTTCCATGATTTTCTTCAATCGCCTCCTCGAATGCATTCATCAATCTTGCAAGTAAGAGTGCACCACATAGCTCCAAACGTGGTAGAGATTGTGCTTTAATAGACGCTACCTTTGCCTTCGCGCATATCAAGTTGGTGTCATATTCGCCATCGCTACGTTTTATCCTTAGATATAAGCATGCTCCATATGCACGCGTCGAGGCGTCGCAGAATCCGTGTATTTCCGATTCTTTGTTAATTAAACCTGCTAATCTTGGAATCTCTATTTCTTCTATTGTATTCCAGTTTTTGATGTACTTGTGCCACAAGCTTAATACATCTTCCGCAACGCAATCGTCCCAGCCAATGTTGCATTTCCATAATTCTTGAATTATCATTTTTCCTTGAATTGTCAATGGTCCGATTAAACCGAGCGGGTCGAATATTTTCGCTATGCTTGATAGTATGCTTCTTTTGGTGACGATTTTCGCTTGTGAATCCTTCGGTGACGTGTAGTACAATATGTCCTGCTTGAAATTCCATTGAAGGCCTAATGTCTTCATTGTGTCATTCTTATCAAAACTGATTACGGAGAATGAGCTGTCTTCCTCTATGTCCTCTATTATTCTGTGGTCATTAGAGCACCATTTTCTTAACTGGAAACCTCCTCTTTGTAGTATGTCGATTATTTCATTTCTTATTCCTTTTACTTCTGTTATTGTGGACGCTCCTGTCAATAGATCATCGACGTAGAAATCCTTTGTTATTCTGTTTGCTCCTATTGATTGTTTCTCTTTGGCTTCGCTGGCCAACTGATGCATGCATCTTATAGCCAAATAAGCTGCACTCGTTGTTCCGTAGGTAACAGTTTGAAGCTCATATGTTTTCACACGTTCTGTTTTATTGTCGCGCCAAAGAATTCTTTGCAACTTGTGTTGATCTTCATCGATGAGCACCTGTCTGTACATCTTTGTAATATCTGCTGATACGACGTACTTCTTTGTCCGAAATCGAAGCAAGATGTTGAAGAGATCGTCTTGGATGGTTGGACCATTTTCTAGGTTGTCGTTAAGTGATAAACCATTCGATGACGCCGCTGAACCATCAAAAACGACTCGCAATTTGGTCGTCAAACTCTCACACTTGATGACGGCATGATGTGGTAAATAGAAATGTGGTCGTTCTTGTAGATAACCTTTCTCGGTTATTTCTTTCATGTGTCCTAACTCCCTGTACTCGCACATGAATTTTGTGTATTCGTCAAGAAGGTTTTTATCCTTGTGCAGTTTTGCTTCCAGGTTGTAGAATCTTTTTAATGCCTGCTGAAATGAATCGCCCAGTTGTATGTTATCGTATTTAAGGGGCAACTTAACGATGAATCTACCGTCAATGTTGCGCTTGAAATTTCTCTGAAAATTATTTTCTATTCTTTTGTCATTTATCGTTTGTATTTTGTTGTTCGTCGCAATATCCTCTATTTTCCAGAACCTTTCTAGATCAAAGTTAGTTGTTGAGTGATTGCATATACGATGTGATTTCGGCATTTCTGTTAAATTACCAGATAGTATCCAGCCGAAAACTGTTTCTGAGAATGTTATTTGATTTATGTCAATTCGTCCTTTCTTTAATGTTTTCCAAAATAGATCCGCTCCAATTAACAAATCAATGTCTTTTGTTATATGAAAATTGGGATCTGCTAATTTGATATTTTGTGGGATCTTGATCACTTCCTTATTTAGCGTAACTTGAGGCAGTCGTTCCGTGATTCGATCGACAATTAAGCAATTTAATTTTGCATCAAACTTCCCTTGATCGGCTGATATTTTTAAATCGAGACTTTTATTAACTGTTTCAATCGCTCCGGTGATTCCACTTAACGACACGCTGCTGCCCTTTTGAGGCAAACCCAATTTGCTTGCAAATGATTTTGTGATTAGTGACGACTGAGAACCAGAGTCCAATAATGCTGTACAAGTTTCAAATTTGTTATATTTGTTTTTTAGATTTATTTGTGCTGTTGCTAATAATATGTAATTAGTAGCGGTTCCGGACATACACGTGTTCGATGAAATTTTCTCTTTATGCTCTTCAATTTCATTATTCGGTTTTTGTTCCATATGCAACAATGTATTGTGATTTTGATGACACTTTTTGCATTTGCTAGATTTGCAATAACACGCTCTGTGCCCTCGCTTAAGGCAGTTAAAACATAAATCATGCTCTTTTACTATATCTCTGCGTTTCTCTATCGAAAAGTTAATGAATTTCTTGCATAGAAATATTGCATGTTCTTCGGAGCACAAAATACATTTATTGTTAGCGGATGCTATGCCGGCGTGCGTAAATCTTTTCTCTTTTGTATAGATTGGAGGTTTTGTGTTTATTTGAACTTTGTTCGCCATTTGCAGACTAATGCTCTTTTTGTTTATGAAATCCATGAGGTTCTTTAGCGTCGGCATATCCTTCGTTGTTAGCGTTAGCTCCCAATCTTTTGTTGTTGTGTTGTCCAGTTTGCAGCTTATGAGATATATTAATAAGCTATCCCAATTGTGGACTGGCTGTCCTAATGATTTTAATGCTCTTAAATGCTTATTTACACTGTCGTGCAAATTTCTTAAAAATGAAGCCAGGTCTTTACTATATTGTGGTAGGTCGAATAAAGCACGAATATGCTTTTGTATTATGATTCTCGTATTATGATATCTTTCTATCAATAATTTCCACGCTTCATTATAATTGTTTTCCGTTACATCCATGCCGTAAATTATATTGGCTGCTTCGCCTTGCAATGCAGATTTTAGAAAATGAAATTTTTGTATTGTTAACAGCTCGTCGTTGTTATGTATCAAACCCGTGAATGTTTCGTAAAACGAACACCATTCATCAGTTTCCCGAAAATTTTGGCAATTCAATAGTTGGCAAGCGTAATGATGATTCGACATTATTTTTCTTTATAATTGTTTGATTGCTAACTGTTAATGCTTCTAGCTCGTTTGTTATTGCGTTGTATGTATTGAAGAAGAGGTCCCACTCTTTTTCATCTTCTTTATCGTTGATCGCATCCATTTGAACTTGTATTTCGATAAAATTATCGTGGCATGATTTTAATCTTTCCATTAATTGATTCGTTGACGCAACTTTATCAATTTGCGATTTGATGTTGGCAATAATGCGCTTTATTGCTGCTCTTTTGTGAATCAAGGCTTTTAATGAAGCTTGTGACGTAGATGCGTCTTCTTTTTGTTCCATTATGATGTGATTAATTAAAATTGACCGACCTTTGTTGTTGTTGGATTGTTTCACCTGCTTGCCCTTGAATGGCTTCTTGATTTTTGTTGATGTTGGATTGTTTCACCTGCTTGCCCTTGAGTGGCTTCTTGATTTTTGTTGATGTTGCTGCTTTTCACTTAATTCACTGCACTATCTTTAGTTCGCGCATCCGGTTTCGAAGGACCAAATGTTTTCTTGTCTTGTGATTTTGTTAAATAAAATGCTTTAGCTTTTTTTTATCTACTTTATTTACACTTTAATTAACTAAATAGTTTACTAATATTACAAATGTTTAAAAAGCGCGAATTTATCTAAAAACGGTGACGGTGAATTTTTCTATTAAAATTGCGGGTGTACTGCTTCTTCATCGACAACTAATTGTGAACTGACACACTGACTCTGGATGGATAACCATTCGTACAAAATCCGTCATCAATGAATACATTTATGTAGCCTTTCCGATTACATTAAACAAAGACCAAATTAAGCAACAAACAAAGACAACTCCTCAAATGTACAAATATAAAGTGAAGCAGTATTAAAAGAACATTTGATTGCATTTATTTTATTGATTTACAAAGATCGTCTTTGGCACGATCATTGACCAACCTAGGCGCATAATGCGGATTTTCTATAATCTATTAATTTTTGTTTTTGTGGTTTCCCTTCTTTGTTCTGCATAATCTGATTCTTCTGGTCAGGAAATTTTATACGATTTGTACTTATATTCACGAATTTAGAAAATAATTGCCATAAGATATCTTCGTTATTATTGCTTCTAGGAACTTGCGATGCATATAACTTTAAAAAAAATTAACCTCTAGGACACTTTAACTTTGACACCCTGTATATTTTATTGTGTCTACTATTAAGGGCTTTCGAGTTATTTGCAATTTATTTAAAAAGTTACATGGTTCGAAATTTTCCAATTAATAAAAATTCAAAAAATAAGAACAAAATTGTATTTGTTACGAACCATCGTGCTAAATTCGTCGATAATAGAGCCATTAAAATCTACATTTCATTAACGGAAAACCTTATAAAAGTGCGAAAATTTCAAAAGTTTCATTCGTAAAATTAGGAAATGCCAAATGTCTGCGATTTTATATTTCAAAAAAAAAACTGGAGAATGTAAATATGACCCTCTTTCTCTCTCTCTCTTTCAATCAGTGACTAGTTTTAATTAAACCTAAAATGACGATTTAAAACGTTCGAAGCATTTTTGTTTTTATGTAACTCGGATTTTTTTGATACACCCTGTATATGAAGCTTACTCTTTGGCGAAAATAACATGATACGATTATCAGAAATACGTAGGCCAGTACAAACAAATAACAATTGCTTTCCTTTTTGGTATATACGCGATTGTATTTAATTGCGATAGAATTACTTTACATTGGCACAAAAAAAGAATTCAAGATTAAATTCGTTGGTAAACAAGGTTCAATGATATTTGCTAGACGAAATAAAGAATAAAGAATGCTTACGTGTCTTTAATTTGGTGTGTAGGCCGCCTAAAATGAAATATTATCGTATGCTATAAGAAAAATTAACAATACAAAGACACAGTGAAGCAAAAATATAAAATATTGTTTTTAATTTTTAATTTGAAACTTTTTAAGATTCCCAAATGGATTAATTATACATATAATACATAGGACGATAGTTTTCTTTTTCCCTTTGTTCAAAACTTAATACTTCTTTCTAATCATTTATTTAGATAGAAATTAATGGAATTTCAATAAAAACCGTCCAAAAATTCAATTTCTATACAAATCAACACAAACTGAGAACATTTTGTTTTATTTGCTGTCATCATTAATGCTGTCTAGGTCTATTGTTAGGAGATTCATATAGATATATAGAAATACACCTAAATAAGAATAAAGAAAGTTCTAATTTGTTGTTTAAAAACAACATTAATTCATATCGGTCGATTTAAATTAGTTTGGAATTACTTCGAATCTATTTTTAACAATTTAACGGGTGTAAACTAAAATAGTAGCGAATCTCAATAATGTTAATTGATAGAAAAGAAATATCATTAATTACATCATTTTTTAAATAAGTTCGAGTAAAAAATTCGTCCGATCAATAATTGGCCTACGGCATCGCTTTGTAATGCGAGAACCTGCTCATATGGCAATGTTTGAGAAAATTCTTCACGATTACTACAATATTTCTTTCTACTTTGTCGTATATACTTTTGTCGAAGCAGCGACAATTTTGTGGAATGGAAATAAATAAATACGCTGTAAAAGCACGTTTTTTTATTTTATTTTTATTATTTTTAATCAAAAACACTAATAGTCGAGAAAGAAGACGCAAATATTAAAGTGTGACTAAACAAACGATTATGGCATCAATAAAAAAGAAAAATGCAAAACGTCCAAATCCCCTATTTGACCAATAAATTATTAAGTATCGTAAACTATTAATAAAAAGAAGGAATTTTGGTCCGTACCAAGGTACCGTAGGTACCAAAAAAGAAGAAAGCGATTAGGTATGAATTGGTCCTATTTCATTGTCCTTGAAACGTTTAACTGAAAGAATAAACGAAAAGATCGCAGAACATTGTAAAAAACATATGGTCACCGTTTCATAAAAGACTTTGCTCAAAGGCTTATGTTTTTTTTTATATTTTGATTGATGTGTCCGTAAATTCATTCGCTTTACGAACAAAAGTTTTACCGCCAAAAATTCGCGTTTTTGGGTGAATCTTTGTTTTGTGTTCAACCTCGTTTTAGAATTGTACGCATTTTTGGGATGAATTTTGGGAAATGATGCAATCGGAAACGCGGCATAATTGTCTGAATCGGATATCACTAATTCGTTCAAGTAATTCCTGTAAATACTTCATTATTTGCATAACTATATTCTAATAGAAATTTGCATGAATATTGCCATTTTGTACCCTTCATGTAGCCCCATTTTCAATCACACATAGCCTGTGCGACCAACATTCTCTATGATTAGAAAATATTTTGCCTCGATCCGTTCTCGAGTTAGAATAAATCGATTTGTGCCTGTTTTTATTATTTTCCTTAGTTGAATCTTTGTTTTGCGTTCAATCTCCTTTCAGAATTGTACGCACTTTATGGTGAATATTGAAGAATTTGGAAGCGCAGCATAACTATCTTCACCGATCTTCACTAAATCTTCTTCACTCAAGTTATTGCAGAAAATACTTGATTATTTGCATTGGATATGTTCTAATAGAAATTCGCATTTTTTTAACACTTCATGTTTCCCTTTTGGAATCTCACGTAGCCTACCTAACAGGCATCAACATTCTCTACGTTAAAAAAAAATATTTACACGTTCCGTTCTCAAAATCGATTTGTGCCTGGAATCATTTTCATTATTTTCGTTAGTTTCGCAATTGTACATATGCATAGAAAAAAATTTTTGGAAAAACGACTATTGCATGAACTTTCTTTCCAATTGTCTTTGATAATTCCATCAATTTAATTTACGGAATGCGATAATTAATTAGAGGATCGTACATGTTTCGCCATCTGTCCCGTTATTTGGCTTTTATTTTTGCGTGGTTCAAATCTCTGTTTGATATCGATGATAAAGATTTACCAATCTTAAGAACAGCGAGCTGCCGAATATAATTACATGCTTATCGTAATGTTCGATGTCGAGCACTCGGTGCGACGCAGAATAATGCAACAAACCATCTCTCTCTTCTTCGGGACCACGCGGTTGGCTTGTAAGCAGAGGAATTTTTAAATGTCGTGTATTTTAAAATTTATTAATGAAATGGATCTTCATTTTAAATAATATGATAATTGGTAATTTATGATATTTAATGGCGCACCAAAATTGAAAATATTAATTTTTTGAAACAAAAATCCCTCAAATATAATAATTCTGATCGAATTATATTCAATAAAATATCATTATTTTCGCAAAAAATTAGCCAAATATTCCGAAATGTCCCCTAGATATATCGTAAATAGTTAATTAGTCAGCATCAATACAATTTATGTCGAAAAGAAATTGCATCAACATGAATAATCATCAGTAATACATTTTTTGCTTTAAAATGAACTATTTTACCTACATGCAACGGAATGAATTAATTAGTGGCATCGATATTTCTCAAATTTCATTTACTGCCGTGCACATTTCCCCAATTTTCATTCATAATTCTTTCAATTTCTGCGGATCATCCTCCTCACTTTTCCCCAAATATCTCCATAATTATAATCGTGAGCCAAGTGTGAATGGTACCATCGTAAAAAGCGGAAAATTTCCTATCAGAAACATTCATTATCGCAAATTATTTTTTTTTTTCATAAATTTTCTACGGGTGCCCCTTTGGATGGCCGATTCTCCTCGCCGGCATCGCTCCGTTTGCTGTCCCACTCATTTCGGATTTTTCGCTCGATTCGAGACTCTTAAAGTAACATATAGTTCATATACATTTTAAATGCGTCGTGTGCATTTCGAGTTAAGTTACGGCCAGCGAGATCGGCGAGAGAATGAGCGATGACGTAATCACCGGATCACTCCCACCGTTCTTCGATTCTCTTTCGTACCGAGCGTTCGACCCTGGTTCACACGAACGTGAGACTCGAGGCGTTAGAAGGAGAATTTGACGCGTTCTTTTTAATTCGATCTCGCGCCCTTCCCGTAACCCTTTCGGATTTTCGCATAGCCTACCGGATGGCCGAGAATTTGCCCTTATTTAGAAAAAAATCCAGATTGCTACATGCAGTCGTTCTCTCGTTACCTTTGACCGAGTCGAATGTTTCTTCGATATTATTATATTAATTAATGTAAATAGCCTATGGTTTTTTTATGGTCACGCTCCCCACCCTGATTCATGCCATGCCACGACCCCATAGTTTAGTTTCCGTGGGTTCAGTCCGAAGATAAATGGTGCAAAGAGTAAATTGAGTGGCGAAGAACGGGCAGACTTAATCCGTAACGAGAAAGTGGGGTTGCGCGTAATTGAAACCAAATTGATGGATTCAAGTGAAATGCCGCGAAGTGCAGACGAATTCGAGAGTTCTGTCGAAGCCGGATAATTCGTTATTATGGAGGAAATATATATCACATTTTGTGGAGGTAAACTTTATATTTTGCTCGCCATTTTTGCAATAATGATTATTGTTCGTTATAGTCTACTGAAATCGACAAAGCGCGAGCAGTTGCGCGAAGAGAGCTGACGGAAATTAAAGCAATTGAAGAACAAGGGCGATTCAATATTTGGATGACGTTATTGAATTTAGAGAACAAATTTGGTACCCGGAAGTCGTTCGAAAAAACTGTCAAAGAAGCAGCCAGATGTAATGACGATTTTAAGTTTTACATGGCCGTAATAGACATTTTAGAAGAAGCGCAAAAATTTGAACAGATGGACAAGAAAATCAAAAAGAGTCTGTTGAAATTCAAAGAACAAACTCCTGAAATGTGGATAGAAATCGCACAGAAATTGAGCATTAAGAAGAAGAGGAAGATGCTAAAAGCCTTTTTTGCAACTGGAAGCACAATATGATACTGTCAAAGTGGAAGATTTGGCCAACGAATATAATATCGTTTAGTCATAGGGTCCTTGTATATACAGATTTCGTTGAATTATATGCTTTTTTGTTATAATAAAAAATGGAAGAAGTATAAGACGTATTTATTCGCATATAAGTCGCACTTTTTTCGCATTTTGGTGCCTCTGAATTCATGGTGCGCCTTATATATGGTGACGAGTTATTAGAGCAAAAATGCTGATGGACAATTTTATTGATGGAAACTATTCCTGTATAATTAACTTCATTTTTTTTTTATAGTAAAGTTGTTGTTCAGTATAACTTTTTCTAATTTCTAAGAAAAATTGGGGTGCGTCTAGTAATCGATGGCGCCTTATACGCGATTAAATAGGGCATCATGGTTATTTGCCAAAAGAAGGAATTAATGAATTTATTCTTTGAGCATAAACTTTTTTTTATGCATATTTCCACCATTTTTAAATGCAATCTTTATAAATTAATATATCGGCATTCTTTAAAACACTATAATAGTTTATTCAAATTGATAGTTTTTTTTATTTTCATGTAAAGATAGAAAAGTTATGCACGAAACCTTAAAATGTTATTGTATTGGTTCAGAAACCGCCATTGTATTCCTTGGTTTTGGACTTGTGCTTATCTACTTGTTTGTAAATTTTCCATATATTTCATTTAGATATTCCAAAATAATTATCAATAAATATTAATAATGTTTGAGGATTTTTAATTATTTTATTTTAAATTTGCAAATTGTTTCCCTCAACCTCGTATTTCTCTCTCTTCATATGAAAAAGGTAGTACGCGACATGTTAAGTTTGACACCCTGTATAATTGAAGGAAAATCATTTTTCACCTGAAATTCGTAGAGGAATTAAAATAATTAATAGAGCATACAAAAGTCCGCCATAAACCAACATCAGAAAGGTATCACAAGGTGCGCCACAATTTTGGGATACACCCTGTATATGAAAACCCTTATTTGCATTTTTTAGTTATTTTCCTCTTATTGTTAATCGTCAACAAATCGTTAATCGCCTTCGCGTTCCAATAAGCGCCGATGTCTGCGTCCATTTTACCACCTCCCCATAAATTTCCCCTTCTTCCCTTCCATGTGTTGCGCTCATCCCTTTTTGCTCATCCCTTGTTGCGTAGAGAAACTTATTAACACCAGGTGCGTGTAAGAAAGGGGAGCAAAGACATATTGGACGCCGCCCCTAAGGGATTATTGCATTAACCTGGGGAATGGGGCGCAGAATTGGGACAATCTCCGCCCCGAACAGTGCAATAAACGTCCGAGGGAAAAATTTAATGTTGATCGCTCGTAATCCAATAATTCTCATAAATCATTTATTTTCTTCTTCTTTATTTCCAGAGTAATAATTAGGATTTAATCAACGGATAGAATGTGTTGTTGGCTTTCTCGCCGTGGGTGAAAAGGAATTATTCTCCTTTTTCTGGTTGTAGATAAAATCAAACACTTCGCCTCTTAATATACGTAATTATTTTATTTTTACAATGTTAGTTTGTTAGCGGCATCTTCTACGCTTAAGGTTGACTACATACTACTTTAATGTTTTACAAAATTAACAATGTGGAAATTTACAAAGTTTGGGATTTGGGGGTAGAAGCTCGCTTTTTGGTCGGGTGGAATAAATAAGCGGGATGAATAAACAAAACTCTGGATGGTCCCATTTTACAGTTCCGCACTTTTACGTAATTTCTTGTCACAAATAACTTACAGTAATGACAATATATAAAATGGTTCGGTATTAAATTTCACATCTATGTATATCTGTTAAGGCCAGGGTCACAAACAAAATTGCCGTGACGGAACTTCGACGAACCGTCTCACATTAATAACATTTGACTGCAATTGAAACTAAAAACAACATAATAGAATAAGGCAAAGATTTGAGAGCAACCACATGGTGAAAGTTCTTTTTAATACAAGAAAAGGTTCGAACACAATGATTTATAAAAGAGCGTAGAAAATGAGGGTAACGATCTTAATTCGATTATAGATTGAGGAAAGGCGCCCCGAGTTGGTGTTAAAATTCTGATTTTCTTATTTGAAGTTTGTTCTGTTATCGTAGAAATCGACGTGAAAATGGAATTTCCAAGAAGGCATTCGTCAGTTTATCCATCAGAGTTTCCCCGTATTAATTAAACGCACGAGATCGGAATTTTATTCACTTCTTCCTCGAATGTTTTATTCCACGATGGTAAATATTGTTTTTCAAAAAAGTTTAGTAAATACGGTGCGATCATAAGCGATGCAAGACATTCGGACAGGGGCCTGTTGCCGAGAATTAGTCGATCGGCTAATAGTCGATTCTGACGTCATTTCTCATATACGAAGAGTTGGCGCGCGAAAGCCGCGATCTCGCTGTTCGCTTCTTGTGCCATGTTCGCGCCCAATGTACTTGCTTATGCATCACTTTACCTCAAAAACCTAAGAAAATTAGATAGATTTCATTGGAACATTGTTTTTCTCTTGACACCGTCAGAAAGAGAAAGGATGGCCGATTGAAATAAAATCAAAGAAATAAAAATCGGCCCAAAACAATCGACAACGACCCCTAAAAAAATCGTCGATAATTTGCGGCACATGGAGAGACCAAAATGAGGTACCTTATGCAATAAAAGTAAATGAAAAACACAGAAAAAAAAGAAGGAATATTTGCAACTGCTTTACAGCATTCGAAAGGGCAAGGATTAAGGATCACATAAAAAATAAGTTTTTTGAAAATCGGTCCACATTTGACGGAGTAATTGAGGGATGAATCCGCGGTTGGTAATTTGTGACCACGTTCGAAAAGTGCGAGATGCAATAAATCTGTCAGAAAAGCAATTATCGTTATTTTAATTGCTTTTCTCGCTTCGGCCGCCATTTTATCGGACCGCCCTTTTAAAAGGATTAAATACCCTTAATGTAAACATCAACAAACACTCTTATGACATAGTTCTTTGTTAATTTCGATATCATGGAACGTATAAATATTCGAACTTGTTGCGGCCACCGAGAAA
Organism: Hololepta plana; assembly: GCA_963695495.1. Lineage (NCBI taxonomy): Eukaryota > Metazoa > Arthropoda > Insecta > Coleoptera > Histeridae > Hololepta > Hololepta plana. The sequence continues at coordinate 4,920,326 of OY968835.1, forward strand.
CTATTTCTCTCTTTCTAACGGAGGGTCTCTCACTCTTTGATACGTATGTGACGAATATTGAATGTGAGGAACAGTCGACGGACTCTTTTACGAAGGTCGTCCTTTATTTGGCTTTTCGTTATGCCTACGAGGAGAACTTTGTTACCGAATATGTTTATATTTTCTCACTTTTTTTTTTCAACGCAGGAATTAAGATTTCTTCGGCCCTATTTATTTACCTTATTATTATTATTCTACCTTATTATTATTTGCAATATATTATTACGCGAGACATTGTTTTTTATTACTCTATTTAGGCGATTCCTTTCGTTGGTATTTAATATGATGTACTGCAAATAGTCTCTTATTTATTACATAATAATACGTCAGACATGATTATTTTTATGTTACGATGCATACGTTCAACTAAATGCAATACGTTGGAATCTTTGAATACTAAGAATTGCAAGATAGTTTTGGGTTCGAAACAAGGGTTTTTTCTGCTCAATGAAGTGGTAATTAAGAATGTAGACACACGTTCCGAGGATTTTAAAAACTCCGTCTCTGACAAAATCACCTCCGGTACTTTATTCTACTTAATCAAATTCAAGAGGAATTGCGTTGCTTTGTAAGTAAATGCTAGGAATCAACTAATATTTGTTGTTGATTTCCTAGTTATTTCTTTCATAGAATCCTTCTAGATTTGCGAAAGAATAAATACAAAAAACAGCCTATTTACACGTTTAGGAATTTTCCACTTTTTAAAAATTATATTATCCCATTATTGTAATAATTAATTTACATTGTGAAATATGACCTCAGATTATTTCTAAATAAAGTTAATGGTGCCTTATCGTCTAGTTTAGTCGAATGAACATGAAAAAATAAATTTCAACTGGATAAAATTAATTTTTAGGGAAACGTAGTAAAGCCGTCCGAATGCATGTGAGAAAATGAAAAGTAGTAAAAGAATAGAAAACATTGAAAATGTAGGAGGCACATCATCAACTGAATGTCGCATCGGACGAATAAATATAGTAGCGATTTTCTTTTCTTTTTAGGAGTAACAATTAAGCAATTAAGCAAATGACGAATGGAAAATTCCCTTTTCCGTGAGAGATTCCTATTTCAACTGATTAAATGTGGGACTAAGTATCCTCTGGAAAATACTCGAAAATATGTCTAAAAAGCAATTGAAAAATGTTAAGCAATGTTTAATAAAAAAATAATGAATTAACATGTTAAGAATACTCTCTTTAGAGATTTAAATGAAAGATATCATGTTTATTGGCCATTTCCAAGATTTTCTTTTACATTTTCCCAAATACAATTACATTAGCAAAAGCACCATTTTCAATGTATTTGCCAAATTGTCTATTGTCTCATCTTCTAGCGGCAAAATCGCTTGCATCAAAAAAGAAATCTGTTACCTCGACTAGCATAAATGTGTATAATTGTGAATAATTTAGCAAACAATTCGTTCAAAAAGTTGATGAATAAAGAGAAATTGCAAAATATGATAGCTTCTTCAAAAAAGAAAACTCAGAAAAAAAGAAAATAATTTTAAGAAAATATTTAGACATTAATAATTAAAGCAGGAAATAGTTATTTGTTCGTAAAGCGAATGAAGTGACATGATTCAAAATATAAAAAAAAAGATAAGCATTTGAACAAAGTCTTTTAGGAAACGGTAACCATATGATTGTCTTTTACCATGTTCTAGGATCTTTTCGTTTATTCTTTGGGTTAACCGTTTCAAGAACAATGAAATAGGACCAATTCACACCTAATCGCTTTCTTCTTTTTTGGTAGCTAGAGACACGGACCAAAATTCCTTCTTTTTATTAATAGTTTACGATACTTAATAATTTATTGGTCAAATAGGGGATTTGGACGTTTTGCATTTTTCTTTTTTATTGATGCCAGAATCGTTTGTTTAGTCACACTTTAATATTTGCGTCTTCTTTCTCGACTATTAGTGTTATTTGATTAAAAATAATAAAAATAAAAAAATAAAAAAACGTGCTTTTCCAGCGTATTTATTTATTTCCATTCCACAAAATTGTCGCTGGGTTGACAAAAGTATACACGAGAAAGTAGAAAGAAAACACTTGGCATAGCTTTAGCATAGTGAAGGCAATTTTATTTTTGTCGAACCATTTAGCCCGTCGCTTTAAGCTGTCGCCGCAAATAAAGAAATAAAACGATTAAACGTTCTCAATGTGAACAGAAACGATTATAACACGTGGGTTTAACATTCGTGCTTGCAAAGTAAAATAAACTTCGAATTCTTTATTCCTTGATTATTAATATGGACTTCATTTATTTTGGGTTTTATTTTTCTTATAACATCCGCTTATTATGTAAATTTTATAACATTCACGGGTGATAAGTAATCTTAGAATTACCACGGAGTCGAGTGGAATGATGGCAATAATTCGAATTGATCTACCGCATCGCTTTGTAATATGATATCCTGAGTAAAATTCCTGTCATAAAATGGCGAGAAGATATAAAGGAAAATGTGTAAAATCATCATTTTTTTTCTTGTACATCAAGAAGCAGGAACAATCGAGAACTAAGAAGAAAGTTTAGAGCAAAATGCAAAACGTCCGGGTCAAAATAATTTATTAACTACTAAATAGTAAATCATTGATAGAAAGAAAGAGATGAAAACATTTTGCTCCCTGCTTGTAAGAACAAAAAGAGAGAAGAGATTAGGCGTGAATTGGTTCCATTTTATTGTTCTAGAAACGTTTAACCCAAAGAATAAATGAAAAAATCATATAACATGGTAAAAACCATATGGTCACCGTTTCATAAAAGACTTTGTTCAAAGGCTTAACTTTTTTTTAAATTTTAAAACATGTGTCCGTAAATTCCCAAAATTCCTAAACGTGTAAATTGGTAATGAGGAATAAATGGTCTTCTTGTGCCCTTGCTATTATTATATAATTCCCTTTTTCACTGGTTTATGGTACCCAAATCGAAATCTCTTTATTGCTATAACTCTGTCACTTTATTACATCCAATATTTGCCTCTATTGAAAAGGAAAATCTAATATTTTTTTCTAAAGGGCATTGAAACAATAGAAAAATAATATGATCAGAAAGAATTATTACGTTTTGTAAGAAATGGAAAGATTTTATAAAAATTCCATTTGAAAAATCTTAAGAAATTGCAAATTAAAAGCAATATTGCACATTTCTGCTTCCCTGTATGTGCAAAAGTCTTTGTTTTGTGATTAGAGAATGTTTATGATAAGATTTTATTTTACTCACATTCCTTTTTTATTTCATCCTGTTTACCTACGAATTAATCTTGCATTTTCTTTTTCGTCAATGCAATGCTCCTCCATCGCATTTTAATTCTTGATATGAAAAATTAAGTTTTCTTTGTTAATATGAACATAAATAACAGACATTATTGGTTTTAGTCACTTCTCTTCGATTTCATATTATTTTCCCGTCAATTTTAGTTATTGCCTTTAGATTTTCGTTATGTTGCTTCGATCGTTCAAATAAATAAACAAAGTTTGAAAGAACTCAATTTACAAGGGAATGATAACGAATTGAAGTGTTATTAGAAAGAGATCGTTTTCATTAAGTGCACACTTCACGTAATAGTTTATTACATCATTAGAGGATTGAAAGGTTGATGATTGACATATAAAGAGAGAATATCTGAAAACGCCACAGAAATTCCAAAGCGAACGAGAAGGAAAAAAATAGAAAATAAAAGAAGAAGAAGAATTATACATAATTATTTTTTGCTTTCCCATCTCGGAAATAAAATAAAAGAAGAACTTTTCGCATTAATAATTAAAAGTTATCCGACTTAAAGTTCGTTTTTTAATAATGATAAATGGTAGATCCCTGAAGCATCATCTTTATGACCATCATTTGGCGATAAATAATGGCAACCGGATGATTAAATTAAATTTTGCCCACTGACTGACAAAAGGCGTGAAAAGTTAAATTGTTATTCATTTCCTTGTTGCAATTTTACTTCCAAGAAAAATATCTTTATCGATTAAAGAATAAAAAATAGAAGGATGGCAATTCTACAAAATTAAATAGAAATTAATCGTCAGTTGTTTCTCTCTCTTCGTTTCCTCATTTCGCATTCGATGATTCGCAATTATCTCGCTTATTATCGCAGGCGGCTTTTTCCCAGACGCTCTGATTGTGTCATGCGGCACTCGTCGGTTCCGGGGCGGGAGGAGCGACGCGAGAGTCGATGTAGAGACGCAACTGGTCAGTTTTCGATTCAGTTCGCGTCGTTCCTTTGGTGTATGCGGTTTTCTGTGTGTGATTTGGTAGTGCAGTTCTTGTGAGTGTAAGTGCTTCGACTCGCTGCCGCTGCTCTACAAAAAGGTAAGTCCCCTCGGTACTGTTGTTTGCTGAAAAAAATGGTAAGAATTTAATATATTTCTGAACTTGCGCGTAATGTTAATCGCAAAAAAAAATTGAAATGTAAAGGCGTATGAAAATAATTTATTTCCGTTTATCTGAGTTGAATTGATAAAACCTACTAAAGAAAAAGGGACTAAAGATACGCTAAAACATTTTTTTTTAGTTCTGCTCATTAATACTTTATGTTCATAATGATTAAAATTTAATTTTGCATGTTAAGAATTTAATTTCGTTAGAGCATGCATTTCCAAAAAAAAAAAAGAATACGAGATTAAGTTCGTTCGAAAAGAAGATTCAATCATATTAGCTGGAAGAAATAAAAAAAGAAGGCGATACGTGCATTTATTATAGTATCTCGGCCGACTAAAATAAAATCTTGTCATAAACATTCGCTTGCTGTATAGAAAATGATAATTACAAAACAAAGCCATAAAACAATAGAAACATTTGGTATTGTTGATTCTTTTGCGTACAATAAACCAGTGAAAAAGGGAAATATATAATAATAGCGAGAGCACAAGAAGACATTGTTCATGACCATTTACACGTTTAGGAATTTTCCACTTTTTTAAAATGATATCATCCCATAATTGTCATATTTAGTTTCCATTGTAAAGTGCAACATGAAATTAATTTTATAACCAAAGTTAAGGGTACATTATCATTTACAGCAAATGATAATGTTGAATGAACATGAAAAATTTTATTGATTCGAAAATCGATTAATCAAATAAATATCTGAAATTGAATTAACACTTAAATATCAAGATTATTCTATTATAAATCATAATATTTAGTTCGATGTAAGTGCGAATTATTTGCAATTTGTTCCTATAGATTCCTATGGATTATGTATGAACTTTCAACAAATTTTCAACGGCTGAGAAACCTAAAAAAATATGACTTTACGAAAGTAACCAAAAGAATTGCAAGAAAAATGAATGAAAATTAATTTCATTTAGTTGAAATTTATTTTTTCAGGTTCATTCGACTATAACAAACGATAACGTACCATTGATTAACTTTATTTAAATTTGTGCTCGGGGATTTATTAATTGCGCTGGCAATTAATGGTATTTTTTTAATTGCATCGGATTTTTGGCAAATTTTCCAATTAATAACAACTAAATAAAATACGGACTAAATTGTATTCATTAGCAATCATCGTGCCGAATTCGTCAATAATAGAGCGAATAAAATATATAATTCATTATAGTCAAAATTTATGAAATTGCAAAAATTTAAAAAATTACATTCGTAACATTAGGTGACGCCAAATGTCGGCCATTTTATATTTGAAAGCATCTAGACAATGTAGATATCTCTCTCTCTCTCTCTCTCTCTCTCTCAATTAGTATAGAACTAGTTCAAGTGGCAAAAATTCGCATTTTTGCATGAATCTTTGTTTTGTGATCAACCTCGTTTTACAATTATAAGCATTTTTTTGGCGAATCTTGAGAAAAGACGCAATTCGAAAGCGCGGCATAATAGTCCCCATCGGTTTTCAATAATGTTTAGTCTTTAAAGTTATTGCTCAATACTTGATATTTGTATTGGTAATTTGTAAGAGAAATTCGCATTAATGTTCCCTTCATCTTTCATGTAGCCGTTTTGCAATCTCACATCGCCTCTGTAACCAACATTTATTACAATCGAAAATCATCTTTTGCCACGTTTCATTCTCAAGGTTTTAAAAAGTCGATTTGTGCCTCACATGTTTGCATTATATTTATAAGTTTCCCAAAGTTGGCATGGCAAAAATTCGCAATTTTGTATCAATATTTGTTTTGTGCTCAACCATGTTTTGAAATTAAACGCATTTTTGGGGTGAATTTTGAAAAATCTGGAAAAGCAACGTAATTATCTAAGTCTTCTTCATTCAAGTTATTGATCAGATTACTGCAGTTGGATATGTTCTAATAGAAATTCGTATTAATATTCCCTTTTTGGATCCTTCATATGGCCCTTCAGGATTCTCACATATCCTATTTAACAATAACCAACATGTTTATTTTAAATGCAATGTCTGTATTTCAAATAGTTAGTTAGGAAAAAATTCGCATTTTTGCATGAATCTGTTTTGTGTGCAACCTCGTTTTAAAATTATACGCACTTTTTGGTGAATATTGAGGAATTTGGAAGCGCGGCATAATTATTTTCATCGATATTCACTAAATCTTCTTCAATCAAGTTATTGCTCAAATTAGTTGATTATTTGCATTGGATATGTTCTAATAGAAATTCGCATTTTGATTCCCTTTTTTAACACTTCATGTTGCGCTTTTGGAATCGCACGTAGCCATCAACATTCTCTACGATTAACAAAAAATATTTTGCCACGTTCCTTTCTCAAGTTAGAAAAAATCGATTTGTGCCTCAATCATTTGCATTATTTTCGTTAGTTTCGCAATTGTACATATGTATAGAAAACCATTTTTGGAAAACCGATTATTGCATGTACTTTTTTCCAAATTTTCATTGAAAAGTCCATCAATTTATTTCACGGAATGGGCGAATTATTTAGAGATCGTACATGCGTCGCCATCTGTCCTGTTATTTGGTTTTTAGTTTCGCTTTGTTCAAAACTCTGATATCGATCATAAAGATGTAATAGTTTTAAAACTGAGCTGACGAATGTATTAGGTCGGTACCTAATTATCCGCCGTTTTTGAAAGGTATTTTTAAGTAGTTCGCAACAAAAAAATATCATAAAGACAATCAACTTTTTAATAAAGGTCCAAATTTTCATCCAATTCAATTGCAGCCTCCTACTTGCTTGCTAGATGGCCAATTCCAAGTGTAGAAAAGAGCTAAAAATTTGCAGCTTTGCATGCTCTCACGTCGGTTACTAAGTAAATAAAATTTTCGTACACTTTACCAGTTTTTCAGCTGATGATTTATATGGTGATATGTGAGAATATTTTGTTTACTTGGTGACCGATGTAAGGGCATGCAAAGCTGCAAAGTTTTAGCTCCTTTCTACACTTGGAATTGGCCATTTAACAAGCAAATAAGAGGCTGCAATTGAAGTGGATGATAATTTGGACTTTTAATAAAGAGTTGACGGTGTTTACGATTAATTTTTGTGTTGCGAACTATCTAAAAAATAGCTTTCAAAAAACGGCGGATAATTATGCACCGACCTAATAATTACGTGCTTCATTGTAATCTTCGATGTCGATCACTTGGTGCGACGGAGAATGCAACAATCCATCTCGCTCTTCTTCGGGAACATGCGGATGGATTGTAAGCAGACGGATTGAAACCGATTGGAGCAAGTAGAAATTGCCATTTCAGCGACTTTGAAATCATTTTTATTTCCATGGAATTCGGCCTCTTTAGAGACACGCTCTATATGAAGATTACTCGTTGGGGTAAACAACATGATCAGATTAATGGAAATAATCATTGAGGGTCAAAGCAAATAGCAATTGTTTTCCCTTTTTGGTAAAGTAAGAGAATGGAATTGTTGAATAAATGGTAAAACGGTTCTTTGCAATTTTGTGAAAAGATAAACGAGAATAAATTGCTCCCTTTCAATTATTATAGGATTTTCGGTGACAATTTGCGTGGAGGATTGAATCCGATTGGAGCGAGTAGAAATTTCCATTTCAGCGACTTTGAAATCATTTCTAATTCCATGGAATTCGGCCTCTTTAGAGACACGCTCTATATGAAGATTACTCGTTGGTGTAAACAACATGATCAGATTAATGGAAATAATCATTGAGGGTCAAAGCAAATAGCAATTGTTTTCCCTTTTTGGTAAAGTAAGAGAATGGAATTGTTGAATAAATGGTAAAACGGTTCTTTGCAATTTTGTGAAAAGATAAACGAGAATAAATTGCTCCCTTTCAATTATTATAGGATTTTCGGTGACAATTTGCATGGAGGATTGAATCCGATTGGAGCGAGTAGAAATTTCCATTTCAGCGACTTTGAAATCATTTTTATTTCCATGGAATTCGGCCTCTTTAGAGACACGCTCTATATGAAGATGACTCGTTGGTGAAAACAAGATGATCAGATTAATGGAAATAGTCATTGAGGGTCAAAGCAAATAGCAATTGTTTTCTCTTTTTGGTAAAGTAAGAGAATGGAATTGTTGAATAAATGGTAAAACGGTTCTTTGCAATTTTGTGAAAAGATAAACTAGAATAAATTGCTCCCTTTCAATTATTATAGGATTTTCGGTGACAATTTGCATGGAGGATTGAATCCGATTGGAGCGAGTAGAAATTGCCATTTCAGCGACTTTGAAATAATTTCTAATTCCATGGAATTCGGCCTCTTTAGAGACACGCTCTATATGAAGATTACTCGTTGGGGTAAACAACATGATCAGATTAATGGAAATAATCATTGGGAGTCAAAGCAAATAGCAATTGTTTTCCCTTTTTGGTAAAGTAAGAGAATGGAATTGTTGAATAAATGGTAAAACGGTTCTTTGCAATTTTGTGAAAAGATAAACTAGAATAAATTGCTCCCTTTCAATTATTATAGGATTTTCGGTGACAATTTGCATGGAGGATTGAATCCGATTGGAGCGAGTAGAAATTGCCATTTCAGCGACTTTGAAATAATTTCTAATTCCATGGAATTCGGCCTCTTTAGAGACACGCTCTATATGAAGATTACTCGTTGGGGTAAACAACATGATCAGATTAATGGAAATAATCATTGGGGTCAAAGCAAATAGCAATTGTTTTCCCTTTTTGGTAAAGTAAGAGAATGGAATTGTTGAATAAATGGTAAAATGGTTCTTTGCAATTTTGTGAAAAGATAAACGAGAATAAATTGCTCCCTTTCAATTATTATAGGATTTTCGGTGACAATTTGCATGGAGGATTGAATCCGATTGGAGCGAGTAGAAATTGCCATTTCAGCGACTTTGAAATAATTTCTAATTCCATGGAATTCGGCCTCTTTAGAGACACGCTCTATATGAAGATTACTCGTTGGGGTAAACAACATGATCAGATTAATGGAAATAATCATTGGGGTCAAAGCAAATAGCAATTGTTTTCCCTTTTTGGTAAAGTAAGAGAATGGAATTGTTGAATAAATGGTAAAACGGTTCTTTGCAATTTTGTGAAAAGATAAACTAGAATAAATTGCTCCCTTTCAATTATTATAGGATTTTCGGTGACAATTTGCATGGAGGATTGAATCCGATTGGAGCGAGTAGAAATTTCCATTTCAGCGACTTTGAAATCATTTTTATTTCCATGGAATTCGGCCTCTTTAGAGACACGCTCTATATGAAGATGACTCGTTGGTGAAAACAAGATGATCAGATTAATGGAAATAGTCATTGAGGGTCAAAGCAAATAGCAATTGTTTTCTCTTTTTGGTAAAGTAAGAGAATGGAATTGTTGAATAAATGGTAAAACGGTTCTTTGCAATTTTGTGAAAAGATAAACTAGAATAAATTGCTCCCTTTCAATTATTATAGGATTTTCGGTGACAATTTGCATGGAGGATTGAATCCGATTGGAGCGAGTAGAAATTGCCATTTCAGCGACTTTGAAATAATTTCTAATTCCATGGAATTCGGCCTCTTTAGAGACACGCTCTATATGAAGATTACTCGTTGGGGTAAACAACATGATCAGATTAATGGAAATAATCATTGGGAGTCAAAGCAAATAGCAATTGTTTTCCCTTTTTGGTAAAGTAAGAGAATGGAATTGTTGAATAAATGGTAAAACGGTTCTTTGCAATTTTGTGAAAAGATAAACTAGAATAAATTGCTCCCTTTCAATTATTATAGGATTTTCGGTGACAATTTGCATGGAGGATTGAATCCGATTGGAGCGAGTAGAAATTTCCATTTCAGCGACTTTGAAATCATTTTTATTTCCATGGAATTCGGCCTCTTTAGAGACACGCTCTATATGAAGATGACTCGTTGGTGAAAACAAGATGATCAGATTAATGGAAATAGTCATTGAGGGTCAAAGCAAATAGCAATTGTTTTCTCTTTTTGGTAAAGTAAGAGAATGGAATTGTTGAATAAATGGTAAAACGGTTCTTTGCAATTTTGTGAAAAGATAAACTAGAATAAATTGCTCCCTTTCAATTATTATAGGATTTTCGGTGACAATTTGCATGGAGGATTGAATCCGATTGGAGCGAGTAGAAATTGCCATTTCAGCGACTTTGAAATAATTTCTAATTCCATGGAATTCGGCCTCTTTAGAGACACGCTCTATATGAAGATTACTCGTTGGGGTAAACAACATGATCAGATTAATGGAAATAATCATTGGGGTCAAAGCAAATAGCAATTGTTTTCCCTTTTTGGTAAAGTAAGAGAATGGAATTGTTGAATAAATGGTAAAATGGTTCTTTGCAATTTTGTGAAAAGATAAACGAGAATAAATTGCTCCCTTTCAATTATTATAGGATTTTCGGTGACAATTTGCATGGAGGATTGAATCCGATTGGAGCGAGTAGAAATTGCCATTTCAGCGACTTTGAAATAATTTCTAATTCCATGGAATTCGGCCTCTTTAGAGACACGCTCTATATGAAGATTACTCGTTGGGGTAAACAACATGATCAGATTAATGGAAATAATCATTGGGGTCAAAGCAAATAGCAATTGTTTTCCCTTTTTGGTAAAGTAAGAGAATGGAATTGTTGAATAAATGGTAAAACGGTTCTTTGCAATTTTGTGAAAAGATAAACTAGAATAAATTGCTCCCTTTCAATTATTATAGGATTTTCGGTGACAATTTGCATGGAGGATTGAATCCGATTGGAGCGAGTAGAAATTTCCATTTCAGCGACTTTGAAATCATTTTTATTTCCATGGAATTCGGCCTCTTTAGAGACACGCTCTATATGAAGATGACTCGTTGGTGAAAACAAGATGATCAGATTAATGGAAATAGTCATTGAGGGTCAAAGCAAATAGCAATTGTTTTCTCTTTTTGGTAAAGTAAGAGAATGGAATTGTTGAATAAATGGTAAAACGGTTCTTTGCAATTTTGTGAAAAGATAAACTAGAATAAATTGCTCCCTTTCAATTATTATAGGATTTTCGGTGACAATTTGCATGGAGGATTGAATCCGATTGGAGCGAGTAGAAATTGCCATTTCAGCGACTTTGAAATAATTTCTAATTCCATGGAATTCGGCCTCTTTAGAGACACGCTCTATATGAAGATTACTCGTTGGGGTAAACAACATGATCAGATTAATGGAAATAATCATTGGGAGTCAAAGCAAATAGCAATTGTTTTCCCTTTTTGGTAAAGTAAGAGAATGGAATTGTTGAATAAATGGTAAAACGGTTCTTTGCAATTTTGTGAAAAGATAAACTAGAATAAATTGCTCCCTTTCAATTATTATAGGATTTTCGGTGACAATTTGCATGGAGGATTGAATCCGATTGGAGCGAGTAGAAATTTCCATTTCAGCGACTTTGAAATCATTTTTATTTCCATGGAATTCGGCCTCTTTAGAGACACGCTCTATATGAAGATGACTCGTTGGTGAAAACAAGATGATCAGATTAATGGAAATAGTCATTGAGGGTCAAAGCAAATAGCAATTGTTTTCTCTTTTTGGTAAAGTAAGAGAATGGAATTGTTGAATAAATGGTAAAACGGTTCTTTGCAATTTTGTGAAAAGATAAACTAGAATAAATTGCTCCCTTTCAATTATTATAGGATTTTCGGTGACAATTTGCATGGAGGATTGAATCCGATTGGAGCGAGTAGAAATTTCCATTTCAGCGACTTTGAAATCATTTTTATTTCCATGGAATTCGGCCTCTTTAGAGACACGCTCTATATGAAGATTACTCGTTGGGGTAAACAAGATGATCAGATTAATGGAAATAATCATTGGGGTCAAAGCAAATAGCAATTGTTTTCCCTTTTTGGTAAAGTAAGAGAATGGAATTGTTGAATAAATGGTAAAACGGTTCTTTGCAATTTTGTGAAAAGATAAACTAGAATAAATTGCTCCCTTTCAATTATTATAGGATTTTCGGTGACAATTTGCATGGAGGATTGAATCCGATTGGAGCGAGTAGAAATTTCCATTTCAGCGACTTTGAAATCATTTTTATTTCCATGGAATTCGGCCTCTTTAGAGACACGCTCTATATGAAGATGACTCGTTGGTGAAAACAAGATGATCAGATTAATGGAAATAGTCATTGGGGTCAAAGCAAATAGCAATTGTTTTCTCTTTTTGGTAAAGTAAGAGAATGGAATTGTTGAATAAATGGTAAAATGGTTCTTTGCAATTTTGTGAAAAGATAAACGAGAATAAATTGCTCCCTTTCAATTATTATAGGATTTTCGGTGACAATTTGCATGGAGGATTGAATCCGATTGGAGCGAGTAGAAATTGCCATTTCAGCGACTTTGAAATCATTTTTATTTCCATGGAATTCGGCCTCTTTAGAGACACGCTCTATATGAAGATTACTCGTTGGGGTAAACAACATGATCAGATTAATGGAAATAATCATTGGGGTCAAAGCAAATAGCAATTGTTTTCTCTTTTTGGTAAAGTAAGAGAATGGAATTGTTGAATAAATGGTAAAATGGTTCTTTGCAATTTTGTGAAAAGATAAACGAGAATAAATTGCTCCCTTTCAATTATTATAGGATTTTCGGTGACAATTTGCATGGAGGATTGAATCCGATTGGAGCGAGTAGAAATTGCCATTTCAGCGACTTTGAAATAATTTCTAATTCCATGGAATTCGGCCTCTTTAGAGACACGCTCTATATGAAGATTACTCGTTGGGGTAAACAACATGATCAGATTAATGGAAATAATCATTGGGGTCAAAGCAAATAGCAATTGTTTTCCCTTTTTGGTAAAGTAAGAGAATGGAATTGTTGAATAAATGGTAAAACGGTTCTTTGCAATTTTGTGAAAAGATAAACTAGAATAAATTGCTCCCTTTCAATTATTATAGGATTTTCGGTGACAATTTGCATGGAGGATTGAATCCGATTGGAGCGAGTAGAAATTTCCATTTCAGCGACTTTGAAATCATTTTTATTTCCATGGAATTCGGCCTCTTTAGAGACACGCTCTATATGAAGATGACTCGTTGGTGAAAACAAGATGATCAGATTAATGGAAATAGTCATTGAGGGTCAAAGCAAATAGCAATTGTTTTCTCTTTTTGGTAAAGTAAGAGAATGGAATTGTTGAATAAATGGTAAAACGGTTCTTTGCAATTTTGTGAAAAGATAAACTAGAATAAATTGCTCCCTTTCAATTATTATAGGATTTTCGGTGACAATTTGCATGGAGGATTGAATCCGATTGGAGCGAGTAGAAATTGCCATTTCAGCGACTTTGAAATAATTTCTAATTCCATGGAATTCGGCCTCTTTAGAGACACGCTCTATATGAAGATTACTCGTTGGGGTAAACAACATGATCAGATTAATGGAAATAATCATTGGGAGTCAAAGCAAATAGCAATTGTTTTCCCTTTTTGGTAAAGTAAGAGAATGGAATTGTTGAATAAATGGTAAAACGGTTCTTTGCAATTTTGTGAAAAGATAAACTAGAATAAATTGCTCCCTTTCAATTATTATAGGATTTTCGGTGACAATTTGCATGGAGGATTGAATCCGATTGGAGCGAGTAGAAATTTCCATTTCAGCGACTTTGAAATCATTTTTATTTCCATGGAATTCGGCCTCTTTAGAGACACGCTCTATATGAAGATGACTCGTTGGTGAAAACAAGATGATCAGATTAATGGAAATAGTCATTGAGGGTCAAAGCAAATAGCAATTGTTTTCTCTTTTTGGTAAAGTAAGAGAATGGAATTGTTGAATAAATGGTAAAACGGTTCTTTGCAATTTTGTGAAAAGATAAACTAGAATAAATTGCTCCCTTTCAATTATTATAGGATTTTCGGTGACAATTTGCATGGAGGATTGAATCCGATTGGAGCGAGTAGAAATTTCCATTTCAGCGACTTTGAAATCATTTTTATTTCCATGGAATTCGGCCTCTTTAGAGACACGCTCTATATGAAGATTACTCGTTGGGGTAAACAAGATGATCAGATTAATGGAAATAATCATTGGGGTCAAAGCAAATAGCAATTGTTTTCCCTTTTTGGTAAAGTAAGAGAATGGAATTGTTGAATAAATGGTAAAACGGTTCTTTGCAATTTTGTGAAAAGATAAACTAGAATAAATTGCTCCCTTTCAATTATTATAGGATTTTCGGTGACAATTTGCATGGAGGATTGAATCCGATTGGAGCGAGTAGAAATTTCCATTTCAGCGACTTTGAAATCATTTTTATTTCCATGGAATTCGGCCTCTTTAGAGACACGCTCTATATGAAGATGACTCGTTGGTGAAAACAAGATGATCAGATTAATGGAAATAGTCATTGGGGTCAAAGCAAATAGCAATTGTTTTCCCTTTTTGGTAAAGTAAGAGAATGGAATTGTTGAATAAATGGTAAAACGGTTCTTTGCAATTTTGTGAAAAGATAAACTAGAATAAATTGCTCCCTTTCAATTATTATAGGATTTTCGGTGACAATTTGCATGGAGGATTGAATCCGATTGGAGCGAGTAGAAATTTCCATTTCAGCGACTTTGAAATCATTTTTATTTCCATGGAATTCGGCCTCTTTAGAGACACGCTCTATATGAAGATTACTCGTTGGGGTAAACAAGATGATCAGATTAATGGAAATAATCATTGGGGTCAAAGCAAATAGCAATTGTTTTCCCTTTTTGGTAAAGTAAGAGAATGGAATTGTTGAATAAATGGTAAAACGGTTCTTTGCAATTTTGTGAAAAGATAAACTAGAATAAATTGCTCCCTTTCAATTATTATAGGATTTTCGGTGACAATTTGCATGGAGGATTGAATCCGATTGGAGCGAGTAGAAATTTCCATTTCAGCGACTTTGAAATCATTTTTATTTCCATGGAATTCGGCCTCTTTAGAGACACGCTCTATATGAAGATGACTCGTTGGTGAAAACAAGATGATCAGATTAATGGAAATAGTCATTGGGGTCAAAGCAAATAGCAATTGTTTTCCCTTTTTGGTAAAGTAAGAGAATGGAATTGTTGAATAAATGGTAAAACGGTTCTTTGCAATTTTGTGAAAAGATAAACTAGAATAAATTGCTCCCTTTCAATTATTATAGGATTTTCGGTGACAATTTGCATGGAGGATTGAATCCGATTGGAGCGAGTAGAAATTTCCATTTCAGCGACTTTGAAATCATTTTTATTTCCATGGAATTCGGCCTCTTTAGAGACACGCTCTATATGAAGATGACTCGTTGGTGAAAACAAGATGATCAGATTAATGGAAATAGTCATTGAGGGTCAAAGCAAATAGCAATTGTTTTCTCTTTTTGGTAAAGTAAGAGAATGGAATTGTTGAATAAATGGTAAAACGGTTCTTTGCAATTTTGTGAAAAGATAAACTAGAATAAATTGCTCCCTTTCAATTATTATAGGATTTTCGGTGACAATTTGCATGGAGGATTGAATCCGATTGGAGCGAGTAGAAATTTCCATTTCAGCGACTTTGAAATCATTTTTATTTCCATGGAATTCGGCCTCTTTAGAGACACGCTCTATATGAAGATGACTCGTTGGTGAAAACAAGATGATCAGATTAATGGAAATAATCATTGGGGGTCAAAGCAAATAGCAATTGTTTTCTCTTTTTGGTAAAGTAAGAGAATGGAATTGTTGAATAAATGGTAAAACGGTTCTTTGCAATTTTGTGAAAAGATAAACGAGAGTAAATTGCTCCCTTTCAATTATTATAGGATTTTCGGTGACAATTTGCATGGAGGATTGAATCCGATTGGAGCGAGTAGAAATTGCCATTTCAGCGACTTTGAAATCATTTTTATTTCCATGGAATTCGGCCTCTTTAGAGACACGCTCTATATGAAGATTACTCGTTGGTGAAAACAAGATGATCAGATTAATGGAAATAATCATTGGGGGTCAAAGCAAATAGCAATTGTTTTCTCTTTTTGGTAAAGTAAGAGAATGGAATTGTTGAATAAATGGTAAAACGGTTCTTTGCAATTTTGTGAAAAGATAAACTAGAATAAATTGCTCCCTTTCAATTATTATAGGATTTTCGGTGACAATTTGCATGGAGGATTGAATCCGATTGGAGCGAGTAGAAATTTCCATTTCAGCGACTTTGAAATCATTTTTATTTCCATGGAATTCGGCCTCTTTAGAGACACGCTCTATATGAAGATGACTCGTTGGGGTAAACAAGATGATCAGATTAATGGAAATAATCATTGGGGTCAAAGCAAATAGCAATTGTTTTCCCTTTTTGGTAAAGTAAGAGAATGGAATTGTTGAATAAATGGTAAAACGGTTCTTTGCAATTTTGTGAAAAGATAAACTAGAATAAATTGCTCCCTTTCAATTATTATAGGATTTTCGGTGACAATTTGCATGGAGGATTGAATCCGATTGGAGCGAGTAGAAATTTCCATTTCAGCGACTTTGAAATCATTTTTATTTCCATGGAATTCGGCCTCTTTAGAGACACGCTCTATATGAAGATGACTCGTTGGTGAAAACAAGATGATCAGATTAATGGAAATAGTCATTGAGGGTCAAAGCAAATAGCAATTGTTTTCTCTTTTTGGTAAAGTAAGAGAATGGAATTGTTGAATAAATGGTAAAACGGTTCTTTGCAATTTTGTGAAAAGATAAACTAGAATAAATTGCTCCCTTTCAATTATTATAGGATTTTCGGTGACAATTTGCATGGAGGATTGAATCCGATTGGAGCGAGTAGAAATTGCCATTTCAGCGACTTTGAAATAATTTCTAATTCCATGGAATTCGGCCTCTTTAGAGACACGCTCTATATGAAGATTACTCGTTGGGGTAAACAACATGATCAGATTAATGGAAATAATCATTGGGAGTCAAAGCAAATAGCAATTGTTTTCCCTTTTTGGTAAAGTAAGAGAATGGAATTGTTGAATAAATGGTAAAACGGTTCTTTGCAATTTTGTGAAAAGATAAACTAGAATAAATTGCTCCCTTTCAATTATTATAGGATTTTCGGTGACAATTTGCATGGAGGATTGAATCCGATTGGAGCGAGTAGAAATTGCCATTTCAGCGACTTTGAAATAATTTCTAATTCCATGGAATTCGGCCTCTTTAGAGACACGCTCTATATGAAGATTACTCGTTGGGGTAAACAACATGATCAGATTAATGGAAATAATCATTGGGGTCAAAGCAAATAGCAATTGTTTTCCCTTTTTGGTAAAGTAAGAGAATGGAATTGTTGAATAAATGGTAAAACGGTTCTTTGCAATTTTGTGAAAAGATAAACTAGAATAAATTGCTCCCTTTCAATTATTATAGGATTTTCGGTGACAATTTGCATGGAGGATTGAATCCGATTGGAGCGAGTAGAAATTGCCATTTCAGCGACTTTGAAATAATTTCTAATTCCATGGAATTCGGCCTCTTTAGAGACACGCTCTATATGAAGATTACTCGTTGGGGTAAACAACATGATCAGATTAATGGAAATAATCATTGGGGTCAAAGCAAATAGCAATTGTTTTCCCTTTTTGGTAAAGTAAGAGAATGGAATTGTTGAATAAATGGTAAAACGGTTCTTTGCAATTTTGTGAAAAGATAAACTAGAATAAATTGCTCCCTTTCAATTATTATAGGATTTTCGGTGACAATTTGCATGGAGGATTGAATCCGATTGGAGCGAGTAGAAATTGCCATTTCAGCGACTTTGAAATAATTTCTAATTCCATGGAATTCGGCCTCTTTAGAGACACGCTCTATATGAAGATTACTCGTTGGGGTAAACAACATGATCAGATTAATGGAAATAATCATTGGGGTCAAAGCAAATAGCAATTGTTTTCCCTTTTTGGTAAAGTAAGAGAATGGAATTGTTGAATAAATGGTAAAACGGTTCTTTGCAATTTTGTGAAAAGATAAACTAGAATAAATTGCTCCCTTTCAATTATTATAGGATTTTCGGTGACAATTTGCATGGAGGATTGAATCCGATTGGAGCGAGTAGAAATTGCCATTTCAGCGACTTTGAAATAATTTCTAATTCCATGGAATTCGGCCTCTTTAGAGACACGCTCTATATGAAGATTACTCGTTGGGGTAAACAACATGATCAGATTAATGGAAATAATCATTGGGGTCAAAGCAAATAGCAATTGTTTTCCCTTTTTGGTAAAGTAAGAGAATGGAATTGTTGAATAAATGGTAAAACGGTTCTTTGCAATTTTGTGAAAAGATAAACTAGAATAAATTGCTCCCTTTCAATTATTATAGGATTTTCGGTGACAATTTGCATGGAGGATTGAATCCGATTGGAGCGAGTAGAAATTGCCATTTCAGCGACTTTGAAATAATTTCTAATTCCATGGAATTCGGCCTCTTTAGAGACACGCTCTATATGAAGATTACTCGTTGGGGTAAACAACATGATCAGATTAATGGAAATAATCATTGGGGTCAAAGCAAATAGCAATTGTTTTCCCTTTTTGGTAAAGTAAGAGAATGGAATTGTTGAATAAATGGTAAAACGGTTCTTTGCAATTTTGTGAAAAGATAAACGAGAATAAATTGCTCCCTTTCAATTATTATAGGATTTTCGGTGACAATTTGCATGGAGGATTGAATCCGATTGGAGCGAGTAGAAATTGCCATTTCAGCGACTTTGAAATAATTTCTAATTCCATGGAATTCGGCCTCTTTAGAGACACGCTCTATATGAAGATTACTCGTTGGGGTAAACAACATGATCAGATTAATGGAAATAATCATTGGGGTCAAAGCAAATAGCAATTGTTTTCCCTTTTTGGTAAAGTAAGAGAATGGAATTGTTGAATAAATGGTAAAACGGTTCTTTGCAATTTTGTGAAAAGATAAACGAGAATAAATTGCTCCCTTTCAATTATTATAGGATTTTCGGTGACAATTTGCATGGAGGATTGAATCCGATTGGAGCGAGTAGAAATTGCCATTTCAGCGACTTTGAAATAATTTCTAATTCCATGGAATTCGGCCTCTTTAGAGACACGCTCTATATGAAGATTACTCGTTGGGGTAAACAACATGATCAGATTAATGGAAATAATCATTGGGAGTCAAAGCAAATAGCAATTGTTTTCCCTTTTTGGTAAAGTAAGAGAATGGAATTGTTGAATAAATGGTAAAACGGTTCTTTGCAATTTTGTGAAAAGATAAACTAGAATAAATTGCTCCCTTTCAATTATTATAGGATTTTCGGTGACAATTTGCATGGAGGATTGAATCCGATTGGAGCGAGTAGAAATTGCCATTTCAGCGACTTTGAAATAATTTCTAATTCCATGGAATTCGGCCTCTTTAGAGACACGCTCTATATGAAGATTACTCGTTGGGGTAAACAACATGATCAGATTAATGGAAATAATCATTGGGGTCAAAGCAAATAGCAATTGTTTTCCCTTTTTGGTAAAGTAAGAGAATGGAATTGTTGAATAAATGGTAAAACGGTTCTTTGCAATTTTGTGAAAAGATAAACGAGAATAAATTGCTCCCTTTCAATTATTATAGGATTTTCGGTGACAATTTGCATGGAGGATTGAATCCGATTGGAGCGAGTAGAAATTGCCATTTCAGCGACTTTGAAATAATTTCTAATTCCATGGAATTCGGCCTCTTTAGAGACACGCTCTATATGAAGATTACTCGTTGGGGTAAACAACATGATCAGATTAATGGAAATAATCATTGGGGTCAAAGCAAATAGCAATTGTTTTCCCTTTTTGGTAAAGTAAGAGAATGGAATTGTTGAATAAATGGTAAAACGGTTCTTTGCAATTTTGTGAAAAGATAAACTAGAATAAATTGCTCCCTTTCAATTATTATAGGATTTTCGGTGACAATTTGCATGGAGGATTGAATCCGATTGGAGCGAGTAGAAATTGCCATTTCAGCGACTTTGAAATCATTTTTATTTCCATGGAATTCGGCCTCTTTAGAGACACGCTCTATATGAAGATTACTCGTTGGTGAAAACAACATGATCAGATTAATGGAAATAATCATTGGGAGTCAAAGCAAATAGCAATTGTTTTCCCTTTTTGGTAAAGTAAGAGAATGGAATTGTTGAATAAATGGTAAAACGGTTCTTTGCAATTTTGTGAAAAGATAAACTAGAATAAATTGCTCCCTTTCAATTATTATAGGATTTTCGGTGACAATTTGCATGGAGGATTGAATCCGATTGGAGCGAGTAGAAATTGCCATTTCAGCGACTTTGAAATCATTTTTATTTCCATGGAATTCGGCCTCTTTAGAGACACGCTCTATATGAAGATTACTCGTTGGTGAAAACAACATGATCAGATTAATGGAAATAATCATTGGGGTCAAAGCAAATAGCAATTGTTTTCCCTTTTTGGTAAAGTAAGAGAATGGAATTGTTGAATAAATGGTAAAACGGTTCTTTGCAATTTTGTGAAAAGATAAACTAGAATAAATTGCTCCCTTTCAATTATTATAGGATTTTCGGTGACAATTTGCATGGAGGATTGAATCCGATTGGAGCGAGTAGAAATTGCCATTTCAGCGACTTTGAAATCATTTTTATTTCCATGGAATTCGGCCTCTTTAGAGACACGCTCTATATGAAGATTACTCGTTGGTGAAAACAACATGATCAGATTAATGGAAATAATCATTGGGGTCAAAGCAAATAGCAATTGTTTTCCCTTTTTGGTAAAGTAAGAGAATGGAATTGTTGAATAAATGGTAAAACGGTTCTTTGCAATTTTGTGAAAAGATAAACTAGAATAAATTGCTCCCTTTCAATTATTATAGGATTTTCGGTGACAATTTGCATGGAGGATTGAATCCGATTGGAGCGAGTAGAAATTGCCATTTCAGCGACTTTGAAATCATTTTTATTTCCATGGAATTCGGCCTCTTTAGAGACACGCTCTATATGAAGATTACTCGTTGGGGTAAACAACATGATCAGATTAATGGAAATAATCATTGGGGTCAAAGCAAATAGCAATTGTTTTCCCTTTTTGGTAAAGTAAGAGAATGGAATTGTTGAATAAATGGTAAAACGGTTCTTTGCAATTTTGTGAAAAGATAAACTAGAATAAATTGCTCCCTTTCAATTATTATAGGATTTTCGGTGACAATTTGCATGGAGGATTGAATCCGATTGGAGCGAGTAGAAATTGCCATTTCAGCGACTTTGAAATAATTTCTAATTCCATGGAATTCGGCCTCTTTAGAGACACGCTCTATATGAAGATTACTCGTTGGGGTAAACAACATGATCAGATTAATGGAAATAATCATTGGGGTCAAAGCAAATAGCAATTGTTTTCCCTTTTTGGTAAAGTAAGAGAATGGAATTGTTGAATAAATGGTAAAACGGTTCTTTGCAATTTTGTGAAAAGATAAACTAGAATAAATTGCTCCCTTTCAATTATTATAGGATTTTCGGTGACAATTTGCATGGAGGATTGAATCCGATTGGAGCGAGTAGAAATTGCCATTTCAGCGACTTTGAAATAATTTCTAATTCCATGGAATTCGGCCTCTTTAGAGACACGCTCTATATGAAGATTACTCGTTGGTGTAAACAACATGATCAGATTAATGGAAATAATCATTGGGGTCAAAGCAAATAGCAATTGTTTTCCCTTTTTGGTAAAGTAAGAGAATGGAATTGTTGAATAAATGGTAAAACGGTTCTTTGCAATTTTGTGAAAAGATAAACTAGAATAAATTGCTCCCTTTCAATTATTATAGGATTTTCGGTGACAATTTGCATGGAGGATTGAATCCGATTGGAGCGAGTAGAAATTGCCATTTCAGCGACTTTGAAATAATTTCTAATTCCATGGAATTCGGCCTCTTTAGAGACACGCTCTATATGAAGATTACTCGTTGGTGTAAACAACATGATCAGATTAATGGAAATAATCATTGGGGTCAAAGCAAATAGCAATTGTTTTCCCTTTTTGGTAAAGTAAGAGAATGGAATTGTTGAATAAATGGTAAAACGGTTCTTTGCAATTTTGTGAAAAGATAAACTAGAATAAATTGCTCCCTTTCAATTATTATAGGATTTTCGGTGACAATTTGCATGGAGGATTGAATCCGATTGGAGCAAGTAGAAATTGCCATTTCAGCGACTTTGAAATAATTTCTAATTCCATGGAATTCGGCCTCTTTAGAGACACGCTCTATATGAAGATTACTCGTTGGTGTAAACAACATGATCAGATTAATGGAAATAATCATTGGGGTCAAAGCAAATAGCAATTGTTTTCCCTTTTTGGTAAAGTAAGAGAATGGAATTGTTGAATAAATGGTAAAACGGTTCTTTGCAATTTTGTGAAAAGATAAACTAGAATAAATTGCTCCCTTTCAATTATTATAGGATTTTCGGTGACAATTTGCATGGAGGATTGAATCCGATTGGAGCAAGTAGAAATTGCCATTTCAGCGACTTTGAAATAATTTCTAATTCCATGGAATTCGGCCTCTTTAGAGACACGCTCTATATGAAGATTACTCGTTGGTGTAAACAACATGATCAGATTAATGGAAATAATCATTGGGGTCAAAGCAAATAGCAATTGTTTTCCCTTTTTGGTAAAGTAAGAGAATGGAATTGTTGAATAAATGGTAAAACGGTTCTTTGCAATTTTGTGAAAAGATAAACTAGAATAAATTGCTCCCTTTCAATTATTATAGGATTTTCGGTGACAATTTGCATGGAGGATTGAATCCGATTGGAGCGAGTAGAAATTGCCATTTCAGCGACTTTGAAATAATTTCTAATTCCATGGAATTCGGCCTCTTTAGAGACACGCTCTATATGAAGATTACTCGTTGGTGTAAACAACATGATCAGATTAATGGAAATAATCATTGGGGTCAAAGCAAATAGCAATTGTTTTCCCCTTTTTGGTAAAGTAAGAGAATGGAATTGTTGAATAAATGGTAAAACGGTTCTTTGCAATTTTGTGAAAAGATAAACTAGAATAAATTGCTCCCTTTCAATTATTATAGGATTTTCGGTGACAATTTGCATGGAGGATTGAATCCGATTGGAGCGAGTAGAAATTGCCATTTCAGCGACTTTGAAATCATTTTTATTTCCATGGAATTCGGCCTCTTTAGAGACACGCTCTATATGAAGATTACTCGTTGGTGAAAACAACATGATCAGATTAATGGAAATAATCATTGGGAGTCAAAGCAAATAGCAATTGTTTTCCCTTTTTGGTAAAGTAAGAGAATGGAATTGTTGAATAAATGGTAAAACGGTTCTTTGCAATTTTGTGAAAAGATAAACGAGAATAAATTGCTCCCTTTCAATTATTATAGGATTTTCGGTGACAATTTGCATGGAGGATTGAATCCGATTGGAGCGAGTAGAAATTGCCATTTCAGCGACTTTGAAATCATTTTTATTTCCATGGAATTCGGCCTCTTTAGAGACACGCTCTATATGAAGATTACTCGTTGGTGAAAACAACATGATCAGATTAATGGAAATAATCATTGGGAGTCAAAGCAAATAGCAATTGTTTTCCCTTTTTGGTAAAGTAAGAGAATGGAATTGTTGAATAAATGGTAAAACGGTTCTTTGCAGTTTTGTGAAAAGATAAACTAGAATAAATTGCTCCCTTTCAATTATTATAGGATTTTCGGTGACAATTTGCATGGAGGATTGAATCCGATTGGAGCGAGTAGAAATTGCCATTTCAGCGACTTTGAAATCATTTTTATTTCCATGGAATTCGGCCTCTTTAGAGACACGCTCTATATGAAGATTACTCGTTGGTGAAAACAACATGATCAGATTAATGGAAATAGTCATTGAGGGTCAAAGCAAATAGCAATTGTTTTCTCTTTTTGGTAAAGTAAG
Source organism: Hololepta plana (assembly GCA_963695495.1). Lineage (NCBI taxonomy): Eukaryota > Metazoa > Arthropoda > Insecta > Coleoptera > Histeridae > Hololepta > Hololepta plana. The sequence continues at coordinate 4,944,685 of OY968835.1, forward strand.
AGAATGGAATTGTTGAATAAATGGTAAAACGGTTCTTTGCAGTTTTGTGAAAAGATAAACTAGAATAAATTGCTCCCTTTCAATTATTATAGGATTTTCGGTGACAATTTGCATGGAGGATTGAATCCGATTGGAGCGAGTAGAAATTGCCATTTCAGCGACTTTGAAATCATTTTTATTTCCATGGAATTCGGCCTCTTTAGAGACACGCTCTATATGAAGATTACTCGTTGGTGAAAACAACATGATCAGATTAATGGAAATAATCATTGGGAGTCAAAGCAAATAGCAATTGTTTTCCCTTTTTGGTAAAGTAAGAGAATGGAATTGTTGAATAAATGGTAAAACGGTTCTTTGCAATTTTGTGAAAAGATAAACGAGAATAAATTGCTCCCTTTCAATTATTATAGGATTTTCGGTGACAATTTGCATGGAGGATTGAATCCGATTGGAGCGAGTAGAAATTGCCATTTCAGCGACTTTGAAATCATTTTTATTTCCATGGAATTCGGCCTCTTTAGAGACACGCTCTATATGAAGATTACTCGTTGGTGAAAACAACATGATCAGATTAATGGAAATAATCATTGGGAGTCAAAGCAAATAGCAATTGTTTTCCCTTTTTGGTAAAGTAAGAGAATGGAATTGTTGAATAAATGGTAAAACGGTTCTTTGCAATTTTGTGAAAAGATAAACGAGAATAAATTGCTCCCTTTCAATTATTATAGGATTTTCGGTGACAATTTGCATGGAGGATTGAATCCGATTGGAGCGAGTAGAAATTGCCATTTCAGCGACTTTGAAATCATTTTTATTTCCATGGAATTCGGCCTCTTTAGAGACACGCTCTATATGAAGATTACTCGTTGGTGAAAACAACATGATCAGATTAATGGAAATAATCATTGGGAGTCAAAGCAAATAGCAATTGTTTTCCCTTTTTGGTAAAGTAAGAGAATGGAATTGTTGAATAAATGGTAAAACGGTTCTTTGCAATTTTGTGAAAAGATAAACGAGAATAAATTGCTCCCTTTCAATTATTATAGGATTTTCGGTGACAATTTGCATGGAGGATTGAATCCGATTGGAGCGAGTAGAAATTGCCATTTCAGCGACTTTGAAATCATTTTTATTTCCATGGAATTCGGCCTCTTTAGAGACACGCTCTATATGAAGATTACTCGTTGGTGAAAACAACATGATCAGATTAATGGAAATAGTCATTGGGAGTCAAAGCAAATAGCAATTGTTTTCCCTTTTTGGTAAAGTAAGAGAATGGAATTGTTGAATAAATGGTAAAACGGTTCTTTGCAATTTTGTGAAAAGATAAACGAGAATAAATTGCTCCCTTTCAATTATTATAGGATTTTCGGTGACAATTTGCATGGAGGATTGAATCCGATTGGAGCGAGTAGAAATTGCCATTTCAGCGACTTTGAAATCATTTTTATTTCCATGGAATTCGGCCTCTTTAGAGACACGCTCTATATGAAGATTACTCGTTGGTGAAAACAACATGATCAGATTAATGGAAATAATCATTGGGAGTCAAAGCAAATAGCAATTGTTTTCCCTTTTTGGTAAAGTAAGAGAATGGAATTGTTGAATAAATGGTAAAACGGTTCTTTGCAATTTTGTGAAAAGATAAACGAGAATAAATTGCTCCCTTTCAATTATTATAGGATTTTCGGTGACAATTTGCATGGAGGATTGAATCCGATTGGAGCGAGTAGAAATTGCCATTTCAGCGACTTTGAAATCATTTTTATTTCCATGGAATTCGGCCTCTTTAGAGACACGCTCTATATGAAGATTACTCGTTGGTGAAAACAACATGATCAGATTAATGGAAATAGTCATTGAGGGTCAAAGCAAATAGCAATTGTTTTCTCTTTTTGGTAAAGTAAGAGAATGGAATTGTTGAATAAATGGTAAAACGGTTCTTTGCAGTTTTGTGAAAAGATAAACTAGAATAAATTGCTCCCTTTCAATTATTATAGGATTTTCGGTGACAATTTGCATGGAGGATTGAATCCGATTGGAGCGAGTAGAAATTGCCATTTCAGCGACTTTGAAATCATTTTTATTTCCATGGAATTCGGCCTCTTTAGAGACACGCTCTATATGAAGATTACTCGTTGGTGAAAACAACATGATCAGATTAATGGAAATAATCATTGGGAGTCAAAGCAAATAGCAATTGTTTTCCCTTTTTGGTAAAGTAAGAGAATGGAATTGTTGAATAAATGGTAAAACGGTTCTTTGCAATTTTGTGAAAAGATAAACGAGAATAAATTGCTCCCTTTCAATTATTATAGGATTTTCGGTGACAATTTGCATGGAGGATTGAATCCGATTGGAGCGAGTAGAAATTGCCATTTCAGCGACTTTGAAATCATTTTTATTTCCATGGAATTCGGCCTCTTTAGAGACACGCTCTATATGAAGATTACTCGTTGGTGAAAACAACATGATCAGATTAATGGAAATAATCATTGGGAGTCAAAGCAAATAGCAATTGTTTTCCCTTTTTGGTAAAGTAAGAGAATGGAATTGTTGAATAAATGGTAAAACGGTTCTTTGCAATTTTGTGAAAAGATAAACGAGAATAAATTGCTCCCTTTCAATTATTATAGGATTTTCGGTGACAATTTGCATGGAGGATTGAATCCGATTGGAGCGAGTAGAAATTGCCATTTCAGCGACTTTGAAATCATTTTTATTTCCATGGAATTCGGCCTCTTTAGAGACACGCTCTATATGAAGATTACTCGTTGGTGAAAACAACATGATCAGATTAATGGAAATAATCATTGGGAGTCAAAGCAAATAGCAATTGTTTTCCCTTTTTGGTAAAGTAAGAGAATGGAATTGTTGAATAAATGGTAAAACGGTTCTTTGCAATTTTGTGAAAAGATAAACGAGAATAAATTGCTCCCTTTCAATTATTATAGGATTTTCGGTGACAATTTGCATGGAGGATTGAATCCGATTGGAGCGAGTAGAAATTGCCATTTCAGCGACTTTGAAATCATTTTTATTTCCATGGAATTCGGCCTCTTTAGAGACACGCTCTATATGAAGATTACTCGTTGGTGAAAACAACATGATCAGATTAATGGAAATAATCATTGGGAGTCAAAGCAAATAGCAATTGTTTTCCCTTTTTGGTAAAGTAAGAGAATGGAATTGTTGAATAAATGGTAAAACGGTTCTTTGCAATTTTGTGAAAAGATAAACGAGAATAAATTGCTCCCTTTCAATTATTATAGGATTTTCGGTGACAATTTGCATGGAGGATTGAATCCGATTGGAGCGAGTAGAAATTGCCATTTCAGCGACTTTGAAATCATTTTTATTTCCATGGAATTCGGCCTCTTTAGAGACACGCTCTATATGAAGATTACTCGTTGGTGAAAACAACATGATCAGATTAATGGAAATAATCATTGGGAGTCAAAGCAAATAGCAATTGTTTTCCCTTTTTGGTAAAGTAAGAGAATGGAATTGTTGAATAAATGGTAAAACGGTTCTTTGCAGTTTTGTGAAAAGATAAACTAGAATAAATTGCTCCCTTTCAATTATTATAGGATTTTCGGTGACAATTTGCATGGAGGATTGAATCCGATTGGAGCGAGTAGAAATTGCCATTTCAGCGACTTTGAAATCATTTTTATTTCCATGGAATTCGGCCTCTTTAGAGACACGCTCTATATGAAGATTACTCGTTGGTGAAAACAACATGATCAGATTAATGGAAATAATCATTGGGAGTCAAAGCAAATAGCAATTGTTTTCCCTTTTTGGTAAAGTAAGAGAATGGAATTGTTGAATAAATGGTAAAACGGTTCTTTGCAATTTTGTGAAAAGATAAACGAGAATAAATTGCTCCCTTTCAATTATTATAGGATTTTCGGTGACAATTTGCATGGAGGATTGAATCCGATTGGAGCGAGTAGAAATTGCCATTTCAGCGACTTTGAAATCATTTTTATTTCCATGGAATTCGGCCTCTTTAGAGACACGCTCTATATGAAGATTACTCGTTGGTGAAAACAACATGATCAGATTAATGGAAATAATCATTGGGAGTCAAAGCAAATAGCAATTGTTTTCCCTTTTTGGTAAAGTAAGAGAATGGAATTGTTGAATAAATGGTAAAACGGTTCTTTGCAGTTTTGTGAAAAGATAAACTAGAATAAATTGCTCCCTTTCAATTATTATAGGATTTTCGGTGACAATTTGCATGGAGGATTGAATCCGATTGGAGCGAGTAGAAATTGCCATTTCAGCGACTTTGAAATCATTTTTATTTCCATGGAATTCGGCCTCTTTAGAGACACGCTCTATATGAAGATTACTCGTTGGTGAAAACAACATGATCAGATTAATGGAAATAATCATTGGGAGTCAAAGCAAATAGCAATTGTTTTCCCTTTTTGGTAAAGTAAGAGAATGGAATTGTTGAATAAATGGTAAAACGGTTCTTTGCAATTTTGTGAAAAGATAAACGAGAATAAATTGCTCCCTTTCAATTATTATAGGATTTTCGGTGACAATTTGCATGGAGGATTGAATCCGATTGGAGCGAGTAGAAATTGCCATTTCAGCGACTTTGAAATCATTTTTATTTCCATGGAATTCGGCCTCTTTAGAGACACGCTCTATATGAAGATTACTCGTTGGTGAAAACAACATGATCAGATTAATGGAAATAATCATTGGGAGTCAAAGCAAATAGCAATTGTTTTCCCTTTTTGGTAAAGTAAGAGAATGGAATTGTTGAATAAATGGTAAAACGGTTCTTTGCAATTTTGTGAAAAGATAAACGAGAATAAATTGCTCCCTTTCAATTATTATAGGATTTTCGGTGACAATTTGCATGGAGGATTGAATCCGATTGGAGCGAGTAGAAATTGCCATTTCAGCGACTTTGAAATCATTTTTATTTCCATGGAATTCGGCCTCTTTAGAGACACGCTCTATATGAAGATTACTCGTTGGTGAAAACAACATGATCAGATTAATGGAAATAATCATTGGGAGTCAAAGCAAATAGCAATTGTTTTCCCTTTTTGGTAAAGTAAGAGAATGGAATTGTTGAATAAATGGTAAAACGGTTCTTTGCAGTTTTGTGAAAAGATAAACTAGAATAAATTGCTCCCTTTCAATTATTATAGGATTTTCGGTGACAATTTGCATGGAGGATTGAATCCGATTGGAGCGAGTAGAAATTGCCATTTCAGCGACTTTGAAATCATTTTTATTTCCATGGAATTCGGCCTCTTTAGAGACACGCTCTATATGAAGATTACTCGTTGGTGAAAACAACATGATCAGATTAATGGAAATAGTCATTGAGGGTCAAAGCAAATAGCAATTGTTTTCTCTTTTTGGTAAAGTAAGAGAATGGAATTGTTGAATAAATGGTAAAACGGTTCTTTGCAGTTTTGTGAAAAGATAAACTAGAATAAATTGCTCCCTTTCAATTATTATAGGATTTTTGGTGACAATTTGCATGGAGGATTGAATCCGATTGGAGCGAGTAGAAATTGCCATTTCAGCGACTTTGAAATCATTTTTATTTCCATGGAATTCGGCCTCTTTAGAGACACGCTCTATATGAAGATTACTCGTTGGTGAAAACAACATGATCAGATTAATGGAAATAATCATTGGGAGTCAAAGCAAATAGCAATTGTTTTCCCTTTTTGGTAAAGTAAGAGAATGGAATTGTTGAATAAATGGTAAAACGGTTCTTTGCAATTTTGTGAAAAGATAAACGAGAATAAATTGCTCCCTTTCAATTATTATAGGATTTTCGGTGACAATTTGCATGGAGGATTGAATCCGATTGGAGCGAGTAGAAATTGCCATTTCAGCGACTTTGAAATCATTTTTATTTCCATGGAATTCGGCCTCTTTAGAGACACGCTCTATATGAAGATTACTCGTTGGTGAAAACAACATGATCAGATTAATGGAAATAATCATTGGGAGTCAAAGCAAATAGCAATTGTTTTCCCTTTTTGGTAAAGTAAGAGAATGGAATTGTTGAATAAATGGTAAAACGGTTCTTTGCAATTTTGTGAAAAGATAAACTAGAATAAATTGCTCCCTTTCAATTATTATAGGATTTTCGGTGACAATTTGCATGGAGGATTGAATCCGATTGGAGCGAGTAGAAATTGCCATTTCAGCGACTTTGAAATCATTTTTATTTCCATGGAATTCGGCCTCTTTAGAGACACGCTCTATATGAAGATTACTCGTTGGTGAAAACAACATGATCAGATTAATGGAAATAATCATTGGGAGTCAAAGCAAATAGCAATTGTTTTCCCTTTTTGGTAAAGTAAGAGAATGGAATTGTTGAATAAATGGTAAAACGGTTCTTTGCAATTTTGTGAAAAGATAAACGAGAATAAATTGCTCCCTTTCAATTATTATAGGATTTTCGGTGACAATTTGCATGGAGGATTGAATCCGATTGGAGCGAGTAGAAATTGCCATTTCAGCGACTTTGAAATCATTTTTATTTCCATGGAATTCGGCCTCTTTAGAGACACGCTCTATATGAAGATTACTCGTTGGTGAAAACAACATGATCAGATTAATGGAAATAGTCATTGAGGGTCAAAGCAAATAGCAATTGTTTTCTCTTTTTGGTAAAGTAAGAGAATGGAATTGTTGAATAAATGGTAAAACGGTTCTTTGCAGTTTTGTGAAAAGATAAACTAGAATAAATTGCTCCCTTTCAATTATTATAGGATTTTCGGTGACAATTTGCATGGAGGATTGAATCCGATTGGAGCGAGTAGAAATTGCCATTTCAGCGACTTTGAAATCATTTTTATTTCCATGGAATTCGGCCTCTTTAGAGACACGCTCTATATGAAGATTACTCGTTGGTGAAAACAACATGATCAGATTAATGGAAATAATCATTGGGAGTCAAAGCAAATAGCAATTGTTTTCCCTTTTTGGTAAAGTAAGAGAATGGAATTGTTGAATAAATGGTAAAACGGTTCTTTGCAATTTTGTGAAAAGATAAACGAGAATAAATTGCTCCCTTTCAATTATTATAGGATTTTCGGTGACAATTTGCATGGAGGATTGAATCCGATTGGAGCGAGTAGAAATTGCCATTTCAGCGACTTTGAAATCATTTTTATTTCCATGGAATTCGGCCTCTTTAGAGACACGCTCTATATGAAGATTACTCGTTGGTGAAAACAACATGATCAGATTAATGGAAATAATCATTGGGAGTCAAAGCAAATAGCAATTGTTTTCCCTTTTTGGTAAAGTAAGAGAATGGAATTGTTGAATAAATGGTAAAACGGTTCTTTGCAATTTTGTGAAAAGATAAACTAGAATAAATTGCTCCCTTTCAATTATTATAGGATTTTCGGTGACAATTTGCATGGAGGATTGAATCCGATTGGAGCGAGTAGAAATTGCCATTTCAGCGACTTTGAAATCATTTTTATTTCCATGGAATTCGGCCTCTTTAGAGACACGCTCTATATGAAGATTACTCGTTGGTGAAAACAACATGATCAGATTAATGGAAATAATCATTGGGAGTCAAAGCAAATAGCAATTGTTTTCCCTTTTTGGTAAAGTAAGAGAATGGAATTGTTGAATAAATGGTAAAACGGTTCTTTGCAATTTTGTGAAAAGATAAACGAGAGTAAATTGCTCCCTTTCAATTATTATAGGATTTTCGGTGACAATTTGCATGGAGGATTGAATCCGATTGGAGCGAGTAGAAATTGCCATTTCAGCGACTTTGAAATCATTTTTATTTCCATGGAATTCGGCCTCTTTAGAGACACGCTCTATATGAAGATTACTCGTTGGTGAAAACAACATGATCAGATTAATGGAAATAATCATTGGGAGTCAAAGCAAATAGCAATTGTTTTCCCTTTTTGGTAAAGTAAGAGAATGGAATTGTTGAATAAATGGTAAAACGGTTCTTTGCAGTTTTGTGAAAAGATAAACTAGAATAAATTGCTCCCTTTCAATTATTATAGGATTTTCGGTGACAATTTGCATGGAGGATTGAATCCGATTGGAGCGAGTAGAAATTGCCATTTCAGCGACTTTGAAATCATTTTTATTTCCATGGAATTCGGCCTCTTTAGAGACACGCTCTATATGAAGATTACTCGTTGGTGAAAACAACATGATCAGATTAATGGAAATAATCATTGGGAGTCAAAGCAAATAGCAATTGTTTTCCCTTTTTGGTAAAGTAAGAGAATGGAATTGTTGAATAAATGGTAAAACGGTTCTTTGCAATTTTGTGAAAAGATAAACGAGAATAAATTGCTCCCTTTCAATTATTATAGGATTTTCGGTGACAATTTGCATGGAGGATTGAATCCGATTGGAGCGAGTAGAAATTGCCATTTCAGCGACTTTGAAATCATTTTTATTTCCATGGAATTCGGCCTCTTTAGAGACACGCTCTATATGAAGATTACTCGTTGGTGAAAACAACATGATCAGATTAATGGAAATAGTCATTGAGGGTCAAAGCAAATAGCAATTGTTTTCCCTTTTTGGTAAAGTAAGAGAATGGAATTGTTGAATAAATGGTAAAACGGTTCTTTGCAATTTTGTGAAAAGATAAACTAGAATAAATTGCTCCCTTTCAATTATTATAGGATTTTCGGTGACAATTTGCATGGAGGATTGAATCCGATTGGAGCGAGTAGAAATTGCCATTTCAGCGACTTTGAAATCATTTTTATTTCCATGGAATTCGGCCTCTTTAGAGACACGCTCTATATGAAGATTACTCGTTGGTGAAAACAAGATGATCAGATTAATGGAAATAATCATTGAGGGTCAAAGCAAATAGCAATTGTTTTCTCTTTTTGGTAAAGTAAGAGAATGGAATTGTTGAATAAATGGTAAAACGGTTCTTTGCAGTTTTGTGAAAAGATAAACTAGAATAAATTGCTCCCTTTCAATTATTATAGGATTTTCGGTGACAATTTGCATGGAGGATTGAATCCGATTGGAGCGAGTAGAAATTGCCATTTCAGCGACTTTGAAATCATTTTTATTTCCATGGAATTCGGCCTCTTTAGAGACACGCTCTATATGAAGATTACTCGTTGGTGAAAACAAGATGATCAGATTAATGGAAATAATCATTGAGGGTCAAAGCAAATAGCAATTGTTTTCTCTTTTTGGTAAAGTAAGAGAATGGAATTGTTGAATAAATGGTAAAACGGTTCTTTGCAATTTTGTGAAAAGATAAACTAGAATAAATTGCTCCCTTTCAATTATTATAGGATTTTCGGTGACAATTTGTATGGAGGATTGAATCCGATTGGAGCGAGTAGAAATTGCCATTTCAGCGACTTTGAAATCATTTTTATTTCCATGGAATTCGGCCTCTTTAGAGACACGCTCTATATGAAGATTACTCGTTGGTGAAAACAAGATGATCAGATTAATGGAAATAATCATTGAGGGTCAAAGCAAATAGCAATTGTTTTCTCTTTTTGGTAAAGTAAGAGAATGGAATTGTTGAATAAATGGTAAAACGGTTCTTTGCAATTTTGTGAAAAGATAAACTAGAATAAATTGCTCCCTTTCAATTATTATAGGATTTTCGGTGACAATTTGTATGGAGGATTGAATCCGATTGGAGCGAGTAGAAATTGCCATTTCAGCGACTTTGAAATCATTTTTATTTCCATGGAATTCGGCCTCTTTAGAGACACGCTCTATATGAAGATTACTCGTTGGTGAAAACAAGATGATCAGATTAATGGAAATAATCATTGAGGGTCAAAGCAAATAGCAATTGTTTTCTCTTTTTGGTAAAGTAAGAGAATGGAATTGTTGAATAAATGGTAAAACGGTTCTTTGCAGTTTTGTGAAAAGATAAACTAGAATAAATTGCTCCCTTTCAATTATTATAGGATTTTCGGTGACAATTTGCATGGAGGATTGAATCCGATTGGAGCGAGTAGAAATTGCCATTTCAGCGACTTTGAAATCATTTTTATTTCCATGGAATTCGGCCTCTTTAGAGACACGCTCTATATGAAGATTACTCGTTGGTGAAAACAACATGATCAGATTAATGGAAATAATCATTGGGAGTCAAAGCAAATAGCAATTGTTTTCCCTTTTTGGTAAAGTAAGAGAATGGAATTGTTGAATAAATGGTAAAACGGTTCTTTGCAATTTTGTGAAAAGATAAACGAGAATAAATTGCTCCCTTTCAATTATTATAGGATTTTCGGTGACAATTTGCATGGAGGATTGAATCCGATTGGAGCGAGTAGAAATTGCCATTTCAGCGACTTTGAAATCATTTTTATTTCCATGGAATTCGGCCTCTTTAGAGACACGCTCTATATGAAGATTACTCGTTGGTGAAAACAACATGATCAGATTAATGGAAATAATCATTGGGAGTCAAAGCAAATAGCAATTGTTTTCCCTTTTTGGTAAAGTAAGAGAATGGAATTGTTGAATAAATGGTAAAACGGTTCTTTGCAATTTTGTGAAAAGATAAACGAGAATAAATTGCTCCCTTTCAATTATTATAGGATTTTCGGTGACAATTTGCATGGAGGATTGAATCCGATTGGAGCGAGTAGAAATTGCCATTTCAGCGACTTTGAAATCATTTTTATTTCCATGGAATTCGGCCTCTTTAGAGACACGCTCTATATGAAGATTACTCGTTGGTGAAAACAACATGATCAGATTAATGGAAATAATCATTGGGAGTCAAAGCAAATAGCAATTGTTTTCCCTTTTTGGTAAAGTAAGAGAATGGAATTGTTGAATAAATGGTAAAACGGTTCTTTGCAATTTTGTGAAAAGATAAACTAGAATAAATTGCTCCCTTTCAATTATTATAGGATTTTCGGTGACAATTTGCATGGAGGATTGAATCCGATTGGAGCGAGTAGAAATTGCCATTTCAGCGACTTTGAAATCATTTTTATTTCCATGGAATTCGGCCTCTTTAGAGACACGCTCTATATGAAGATTACTCGTTGGGGTAAACAAGATGATCAGATTAATGGAAATAATCATTGAGGGTCAAAGCAAATAGCAATTGTTTTCTCTTTTTGGTAAAGTAAGAGAATGGAATTGTTGAATAAATGGTAAAACGGTTCTTTGCAGTTTTGTGAAAAGATAAACTAGAATAAATTGCTCCCTTTCAATTATTATAGGATTTTCGGTGACAATTTGCATGGAGGATTGAATCCGATTGGAGCGAGTAGAAATTGCCATTTCAGCGACTTTGAAATCATTTTTATTTCCATGGAATTCGGCCTCTTTAGAGACACGCTCTATATGAAGATTACTCGTTGGTGAAAACAACATGATCAGATTAATGGAAATAATCATTGGGAGTCAAAGCAAATAGCAATTGTTTTCCCTTTTTGGTAAAGTAAGAGAATGGAATTGTTGAATAAATGGTAAAACGGTTCTTTGCAATTTTGTGAAAAGATAAACTAGAATAAATTGCTCCCTTTCAATTATTATAGGATTTTCGGTGACAATTTGCATGGAGGATTGAATCCGATTGGAGCGAGTAGAAATTGCCATTTCAGCGACTTTGAAATCATTTTTATTTCCATGGAATTCGGCCTCTTTAGAGACACGCTCTATATGAAGATTACTCGTTGGTGAAAACAACATGATCAGATTAATGGAAATAATCATTGGGAGTCAAAGCAAATAGCAATTGTTTTCCCTTTTTGGTAAAGTAAGAGAATGGAATTGTTGAATAAATGGTAAAACGGTTCTTTGCAATTTTGTGAAAAGATAAACTAGAATAAATTGCTCCCTTTCAATTATTATAGGATTTTCGGTGACAATTTGCATGGAGGATTGAATCCGATTGGAGCGAGTAGAAATTGCCATTTCAGCGACTTTGAAATCATTTTTATTTCCATGGAATTCGGCCTCTTTAGAGACACGCTCTATATGAAGATTACTCGTTGGGGTAAACAAGATGATCAGATTAATGGAAATAATCATTGAGGGTCAAAGCAAATAGCAATTGTTTTCTCTTTTTGGTAAAGTAAGAGAATGGAATTGTTGAATAAATGGTAAAACGGTTCTTTGCAGTTTTGTGAAAAGATAAACTAGAATAAATTGCTCCCTTTCAATTATTATAGGATTTTCGGTGACAATTTGCATGGAGGATTGAATCCGATTGGAGCGAGTAGAAATTGCCATTTCAGCGACTTTGAAATCATTTTTATTTCCATGGAATTCGGCCTCTTTAGAGACACGCTCTATATGAAGATTACTCGTTGGTGAAAACAACATGATCAGATTAATGGAAATAATCATTGGGAGTCAAAGCAAATAGCAATTGTTTTCCCTTTTTGGTAAAGTAAGAGAATGGAATTGTTGAATAAATGGTAAAACGGTTCTTTGCAATTTTGTGAAAAGATAAACGAGAATAAATTGCTCCCTTTCAATTATTATAGGATTTTCGGTGACAATTTGCATGGAGGATTGAATCCGATTGGAGCGAGTAGAAATTGCCATTTCAGCGACTTTGAAATCATTTTTATTTCCATGGAATTCGGCCTCTTTAGAGACACGCTCTATATGAAGATTACTCGTTGGTGAAAACAACATGATCAGATTAATGGAAATAATCATTGGGAGTCAAAGCAAATAGCAATTGTTTTCCCTTTTTGGTAAAGTAAGAGAATGGAATTGTTGAATAAATGGTAAAACGGTTCTTTGCAATTTTGTGAAAAGATAAACTAGAATAAATTGCTCCCTTTCAATTATTATAGGATTTTCGGTGACAATTTGCATGGAGGATTGAATCCGATTGGAGCGAGTAGAAATTGCCATTTCAGCGACTTTGAAATCATTTTTATTTCCATGGAATTCGGCCTCTTTAGAGACACGCTCTATATGAAGATTACTCGTTGGTGAAAACAACATGATCAGATTAATGGAAATAGTCATTGAGGGTCAAAGCAAATAGCAATTGTTTTCTCTTTTTGGTAAAGTAAGAGAATGGAATTGTTGAATAAATGGTAAAACGGTTCTTTGCAGTTTTGTGAAAAGATAAACTAGAATAAATTGCTCCCTTTCAATTATTATAGGATTTTCGGTGACAATTTGCATGGAGGATTGAATCCGATTGGAGCGAGTAGAAATTGCCATTTCAGCGACTTTGAAATCATTTTTATTTCCATGGAATTCGGCCTCTTTAGAGACACGCTCTATATGAAGATTACTCGTTGGTGAAAACAACATGATCAGATTAATGGAAATAATCATTGGGAGTCAAAGCAAATAGCAATTGTTTTCCCTTTTTGGTAAAGTAAGAGAATGGAATTGTTGAATAAATGGTAAAACGGTTCTTTGCAATTTTGTGAAAAGATAAACTAGAATAAATTGCTCCCTTTCAATTATTATAGGATTTTCGGTGACAATTTGCATGGAGGATTGAATCCGATTGGAGCGAGTAGAAATTGCCATTTCAGCGACTTTGAAATCATTTTTATTTCCATGGAATTCGGCCTCTTTAGAGACACGCTCTATATGAAGATTACTCGTTGGTGAAAACAACATGATCAGATTAATGGAAATAATCATTGGGAGTCAAAGCAAATAGCAATTGTTTTCCCTTTTTGGTAAAGTAAGAGAATGGAATTGTTGAATAAATGGTAAAACGGTTCTTTGCAATTTTGTGAAAAGATAAACGAGAATAAATTGCTCCCTTTCAATTATTATAGGATTTTCGGTGACAATTTGCATGGAGGATTGAATCCGATTGGAGCGAGTAGAAATTGCCATTTCAGCGACTTTGAAATCATTTTTATTTCCATGGAATTCGGCCTCTTTAGAGACACGCTCTATATGAAGATTACTCGTTGGTGAAAACAACATGATCAGATTAATGGAAATAATCATTGGGAGTCAAAGCAAATAGCAATTGTTTTCCCTTTTTGGTAAAGTAAGAGAATGGAATTGTTGAATAAATGGTAAAACGGTTCTTTGCAGTTTTGTGAAAAGATAAACTAGAATAAATTGCTCCCTTTCAATTATTATAGGATTTTCGGTGACAATTTGCATGGAGGATTGAATCCGATTGGAGCGAGTAGAAATTGCCATTTCAGCGACTTTGAAATCATTTTTATTTCCATGGAATTCGGCCTCTTTAGAGACACGCTCTATATGAAGATTACTCGTTGGTGAAAACAACATGATCAGATTAATGGAAATAATCATTGGGAGTCAAAGCAAATAGCAATTGTTTTCCCTTTTTGGTAAAGTAAGAGAATGGAATTGTTGAATAAATGGTAAAACGGTTCTTTGCAGTTTTGTGAAAAGATAAACGAGAATAAATTGCTCCCTTTCAATTATTATAGGATTTTCGGTGACAATTTGCATGGAGGATTGAATCCGATTGGAGCGAGTAGAAATTGCCATTTCAGCGACTTTGAAATCATTTTTATTTCCATGGAATTCGGCCTCTTTAGAGACACGCTCTATATGAAGATTACTCGTTGGTGAAAACAACATGATCAGATTAATGGAAATAATCATTGGGAGTCAAAGCAAATAGCAATTGTTTTCCCTTTTTGGTAAAGTAAGAGAATGGAATTGTTGAATAAATGGTAAAACGGTTCTTTGCAATTTTGTGAAAAGATAAACGAGAATAAATTGCTCCCTTTCAATTATTATAGGATTTTCGGTGACAATTTGCATGGAGGATTGAATCCGATTGGAGCGAGTAGAAATTGCCATTTCAGCGACTTTGAAATCATTTTTATTTCCATGGAATTCGGCCTCTTTAGAGACACGCTCTATATGAAGATTACTCGTTGGTGAAAACAACATGATCAGATTAATGGAAATAATCATTGGGAGTCAAAGCAAATAGCAATTGTTTTCCCTTTTTGGTAAAGTAAGAGAATGGAATTGTTGAATAAATGGTAAAACGGTTCTTTGCAGTTTTGTGAAAAGATAAACTAGAATAAATTGCTCCCTTTCAATTATTATAGGATTTTCGGTGACAATTTGCATGGAGGATTGAATCCGATTGGAGCGAGTAGAAATTGCCATTTCAGCGACTTTGAAATCATTTTTATTTCCATGGAATTCGGCCTCTTTAGAGACACGCTCTATATGAAGATTACTCGTTGGTGAAAACAACATGATCAGATTAATGGAAATAGTCATTGAGGGTCAAAGCAAATAGCAATTGTTTTCCCTTTTTGGTAAAGTAAGAGAATGGAATTGTTGAATAAATGGTAAAACGGTTCTTTGCAATTTTGTGAAAAGATAAACTAGAATAAATTGCTCCCTTTCAATTATTATAGGATTTTCGGTGACAATTTGCATGGAGGATTGAATCCGATTGGAGCGAGTAGAAATTGCCATTTCAGCGACTTTGAAATCATTTTTATTTCCATGGAATTCGGCCTCTTTAGAGACACGCTCTATATGAAGATTACTCGTTGGTGAAAACAAGATGATCAGATTAATGGAAATAATCATTGAGGGTCAAAGCAAATAGCAATTGTTTTCTCTTTTTGGTAAAGTAAGAGAATGGAATTGTTGAATAAATGGTAAAACGGTTCTTTGCAATTTTGTGAAAAGATAAACTAGAATAAATTGCTCCCTTTCAATTATTATAGGATTTTCGGTGACAATTTGTATGGAGGATTGAATCCGATTGGAGCGAGTAGAAATTGCCATTTCAGCGACTTTGAAATCATTTTTATTTCCATGGAATTCGGCCTCTTTAGAGACACGCTCTATATGAAGATTACTCGTTGGTGAAAACAAGATGATCAGATTAATGGAAATAATCATTGAGGGTCAAAGCAAATAGCAATTGTTTTCTCTTTTTGGTAAAGTAAGAGAATGGAATTGTTGAATAAATGGTAAAACGGTTCTTTGCAATTTTGTGAAAAGATAAACTAGAATAAATTGCTCCCTTTCAATTATTATAGGATTTTCGGTGACAATTTGCATGGAGGATTGAATCCGATTGGAGCGAGTAGAAATTGCCATTTCAGCGACTTTGAAATCATTTTTATTTCCATGGAATTCGGCCTCTTTAGAGACACGCTCTATATGAAGATTACTCGTTGGTGAAAACAACATGATCAGATTAATGGAAATAGTCATTGAGGGTCAAAGCAAATAGCAATTGTTTTCCCTTTTTGGTAAAGTAAGAGAATGGAATTGTTGAATAAATGGTAAAACGGTTCTTTGCAATTTTGTGAAAAGATAAACTAGAATAAATTGCTCCCTTTCAATTATTATAGGATTTTCGGTGACAATTTGTATGGAGGATTGAATCCGATTGGAGCGAGTAGAAATTGCCATTTCAGCGACTTTGAAATCATTTTTATTTCCATGGAATTCGGCCTCTTTAGAGACACGCTCTATATGAAGATTACTCGTTGGTGAAAACAAGATGATCAGATTAATGGAAATAATCATTGAGGGTCAAAGCAAATAGCAATTGTTTTCTCTTTTTGGTAAAGTAAGAGAATGGAATTGTTGAATAAATGGTAAAACGGTTCTTTGCAATTTTGTGAAAAGATAAACTAGAATAAATTGCTCCCTTTCAATTATTATAGGATTTTCGGTGACAATTTGCATGGAGGATTGAATCCGATTGGAGCGAGTAGAAATTGCCATTTCAGCGACTTTGAAATCATTTTTATTTCCATGGAATTCGGCCTCTTTAGAGACACGCTCTATATGAAGATTACTCGTTGGTGAAAACAACATGATCAGATTAATGGAAATAGTCATTGAGGGTCAAAGCAAATAGCAATTGTTTTCCCTTTTTGGTAAAGTAAGAGAATGGAATTGTTGAATAAATGGTAAAACGGTTCTTTGCAATTTTGTGAAAAGATAAACTAGAATAAATTGCTCCCTTTCAATTATTATAGGATTTTCGGTGACAATTTGTATGGAGGATTGAATCCGATTGGAGCGAGTAGAAATTGCCATTTCAGCGACTTTGAAATCATTTTTATTTCCATGGAATTCGGCCTCTTTAGAGACACGCTCTATATGAAGATTACTCGTTGGTGAAAACAAGATGATCAGATTAATGGAAATAATCATTGAGGGTCAAAGCAAATAGCAATTGTTTTCCCTTTTTGGTAAAGTAAGAGAATGGAATTGTTGAATAAATGGTAAAACGGTTCTTTGCAATTTTGTGAAAAGATAAACTAGAATAAATTGCTCCCTTTCAATTATTATAGGATTTTCGGTGACAATTTGCATGGAGGATTGAATCCGATTGGAGCGAGTAGAAATTGCCATTTCAGCGACTTTGAAATCATTTTTATTTCCATGGAATTCGGCCTCTTTAGAGACACGCTCTATATGAAGATTACTCGTTGGTGAAAACAAGATGATCAGATTAATGGAAATAATCATTGAGGGTCAAAGCAAATAGCAATTGTTTTCCCTTTTTGGTAAAGTAAGAGAATGGAATTGTTGAATAAATGGTAAAACGGTTCTTTGCAATTTTGTGAAAAGATAAACTAGAATAAATTGCTCCCTTTCAATTATTATAGGATTTTCGGTGACAATTTGCATGGAGGATTGAATCCGATTGGAGCGAGTAGAAATTGCCATTTCAGCGACTTTGAAATCATTTTTATTTCCATGGAATTCGGCCTCTTTAGAGACACGCTCTATATGAAGATTACTCGTTGGTGAAAACAAGATGATCAGATTAATGGAAATAATCATTGAGGGTCAAAGCAAATAGCAATTGTTTTCCCTTTTTGGTAAAGTAAGAGAATGGAATTGTTGAATAAATGGTAAAACGGTTCTTTGCAATTTTGTGAAAAGATAAACTAGAATAAATTGCTCCCTTTCAATTATTATAGGATTTTCGGTGACAATTTGCATGGAGGATTGAATCCGATTGGAGCGAGTAGAAATTGCCATTTCAGCGACTTTGAAATCATTTTTATTTCCATGGAATTCGGCCTCTTTAGAGACACGCTCTATATGAAGATTACTCGTTGGTGAAAACAAGATGATCAGATTAATGGAAATAATCATTGAGGGTCAAAGCAAATAGCAATTGTTTTCTCTTTTTGGTAAAGTAAGAGAATGGAATTGTTGAATAAATGGTAAAACGGTTCTTTGCAATTTTGTGAAAAGATAAACTAGAATAAATTGCTCCCTTTCAATTATTATAGGATTTTCGGTGACAATTTGCATGGAGGATTGAATCCGATTGGAGCGAGTAGAAATTGCCATTTCAGCGACTTTGAAATCATTTTTATTTCCATGGAATTCGGCCTCTTTAGAGACACGCTCTATATGAAGATTACTCGTTGGTGAAAACAACATGATCAGATTAATGGAAATAATCATTGGGAGTCAAAGCAAATAGCAATTGTTTTCCCTTTTTGGTAAAGTAAGAGAATGGAATTGTTGAATAAATGGTAAAACGGTTCTTTGCAATTTTGTGAAAAGATAAACGAGAATAAATTGCTCCCTTTCAATTATTATAGGATTTTCGGTGACAATTTGCATGGAGGATTGAATCCGATTGGAGCGAGTAGAAATTGCCATTTCAGCGACTTTGAAATAATTTCTAATTCCATGGAATTCGGCCTCTTTAGAGACACGCTCTATATGAAGATTACTCGTTGGGGTAAACAACATGATCAGATTAATGGAAATAGTCATTGAGGGTCAAAGCAAATAGCAATTGTTTTCCCTTTTTGGTAAAGTAAGAGAATGGAATTGTTGAATAAATGGTAAAACGGTTCTTTGCAATTTTGTGAAAAGATAAACTAGAATAAATTGCTCCCTTTCAATTATTATAGGATTTTCGGTGACAATTTGCATGGAGGATTGAATCCGATTGGAGCGAGTAGAAATTGCCATTTCAGCGACTTTGAAATCATTTTTATTTCCATGGAATTCGGCCTCTTTAGAGACACGCTCTATATGAAGATTACTCGTTGGTGAAAACAACATGATCAGATTAATGGAAATAGTCATTGAGGGTCAAAGCAAATAGCAATTGTTTTCCCTTTTTGGTAAAGTAAGAGAATGGAATTGTTGAATAAATGGTAAAACGGTTCTTTGCAATTTTGTGAAAAGATAAACTAGAATAAATTGCTCCCTTTCAATTATTATAGGATTTTCGGTGACAATTTGCATGGAGGATTGAATCCGATTGGAGCGAGTAGAAATTGCCATTTCAGCGACTTTGAAATAATTTCTAATTCCATGGAATTCGGCCTCTTTAGAGACACGCTCTATATGAAGATTACTCGTTGGGGTAAACAACATGATCAGATTAATGGAAATAGTCATTGAGGGTCAAAGCAAATAGCAATTGTTTTCCCTTTTTGGTAAAGTAAGAGAATGGAATTGTTGAATAAATGGTAAAACGGTTCTTTGCAATTTTGTGAAAAGATAAACTAGAATAAATTGCTCCCTTTCAATTATTATAGGATTTTCGGTGACAATTTGCATGGAGGATTGAATCCGATTGGAGCGAGTAGTAGAATTGCCATTTCAGCGACTTTGAAATCATTTTTATTTCCATGGAATTCGGCCTCTTTAGAGACACGCTCTATATGAAGATTACTCGTTGGTGAAAACAACATGATCAGATTAATGGAAATAGTCATTGAGGGTCAAAGCAAATAGCAATTGTTTTCCCTTTTTGGTAAAGTAAGAGAATGGAATTGTTGAATAAATGGTAAAACGGTTCTTTGCAATTTTGTGAAAAGATAAACTAGAATAAATTGCTCCCTTTCAATTATTATAGGATTTTCGGTGACAATTTGCATGGAGGATTGAATCCGATTGGAGCGAGTAGTAGAAATTGCCATTTCAGCGACTTTGAAATCATTTTTATTTCCATGGAATTCGGCCTCTTTAGAGACACGCTCTATATGAAGATTACTCGTTGGGGTAAACAACATGATCAGATTAATGGAAATAGTCATTGAGGGTCAAAGCAAATAGCAATTGTTTTCCCTTTTTGGTAAAGTAAGAGAATGGAATTGTTGAATAAATGGTAAAACGGTTCTTTGCAATTTTGTGAAAAGATAAACTAGAATAAATTGCTCCCTTTCAATTATTATAGGATTTTCGGTGACAATTTGCATGGAGGATTGAATCCGATTGGAGCGAGTAGAAATTGCCATTTCAGCGACTTTGAAATCATTTTTATTTCCATGGAATTCGGCCTCTTTAGAGACACGCTCTATATGAAGATTACTCGTTGGTGAAAACAACATGATCAGATTAATGGAAATAGTCATTGAGGGTCAAAGCAAATAGCAATTGTTTTCCCTTTTTGGTAAAGTAAGAGAATGGAATTGTTGAATAAATGGTAAAACGGTTCTTTGCAATTTTGTGAAAAGATAAACTAGAATAAATTGCTCCCTTTCAATTATTATAGGATTTTCGGTGACAATTTGCATGGAGGATTGAATCCGATTGGAGCGAGTAGTAGAAATTGCCATTTCAGCGACTTTGAAATCATTTTTATTTCCATGGAATTCGGCCTCTTTAGAGACACGCTCTATATGAAGATTACTCGTTGGGGTAAACAACATGATCAGATTAATGGAAATAGTCATTGAGGGTCAAAGCAAATAGCAATTGTTTTCCCTTTTTGGTAAAGTAAGAGAATGGAATTGTTGAATAAATGGTAAAACGGTTCTTTGCAATTTTGTGAAAAGATAAACTAGAATAAATTGCTCCCTTTCAATTATTATAGGATTTTCGGTGACAATTTGCATGGAGGATTGAATCCGATTGGAGCGAGTAGAAATTGCCATTTCAGCGACTTTGAAATCATTTTTATTTCCATGGAATTCGGCCTCTTTAGAGACACGCTCTATATGAAGATTACTCGTTGGGGTAAACAACATGATCAGATTAATGGAAATAGTCATTGAGGGTCAAAGCAAATAGCAATTGTTTTCCCTTTTTGGTAAAGTAAGAGAATGGAATTGTTGAATAAATGGTAAAACGGTTCTTTGCAATTTTGTGAAAAGATAAACTAGAATAAATTGCTCCCTTTCAATTATTATAGGATTTTCGGTGACAATTTGCATGGAGGATTGAATCCGATTGGAGCGAGTAGAAATTGCCATTTCAGCGACTTTGAAATCATTTTTATTTCCATGGAATTCGGCCTCTTTAGAGACACGCTCTATATGAAGATTACTCGTTGGTGAAAACAACATGATCAGATTAATGGAAATAGTCATTGAGGGTCAAAGCAAATAGCAATTGTTTTCCCTTTTTGGTAAAGTAAGAGAATGGAATTGTTGAATAAATGGTAAAACGGTTCTTTGCAATTTTGTGAAAAGATAAACTAGAATAAATTGCTCCCTTTCAATTATTATAGGATTTTCGGTGACAATTTGCATGGAGGATTGAATCCGATTGGAGCGAGTAGAAATTGCCATTTCAGCGACTTTGAAATCATTTTTATTTCCATGGAATTCGGCCTCTTTAGAGACACGCTCTATATGAAGATTACTCGTTGGTGTAAACAACATGATCAGATTAATGGAAATAGTCATTGAGGGTCAAAGCAAATAGCAATTGTTTTCCCTTTTTGGTAAAGTAAGAGAATGGAATTGTTGAATAAATGGTAAAACGGTTCTTTGCAATTTTGTGAAAAGATAAACTAGAATAAATTGCTCCCTTTCAATTATTATAGGATTTTCGGTGACAATTTGCATGGAGGATTGAATCCGATTGGAGCGAGTAGAAATTGCCATTTCAGCGACTTTGAAATCATTTTTATTTCCATGGAATTCGGCCTCTTTAGAGACACGCTCTATATGAAGATTACTCGTTGGTGAAAACAAGATGATCAGATTAATGGAAATAATCATTGAGGGTCAAAGCAAATAGCAATTGTTTTCCCTTTTTGGTAAAGTAAGAGAATGGAATTGTTGAATAAATGGTAAAACGGTTCTTTGCAATTTTGTGAAAAGATAAACGAGAATAAATTGCTCCCTTTCAATTATTATAGGATTTTCGGTGACAATTTGCATGGAGGATTGAATCCGATTGGAGCGAGTAGTAGAAATTGCCATTTCAGCGACTTTGAAATCATTTTTATTTCCATGGAATTCGGCCTCTTTAGAGACACGCTCTATATGAAGATTACTCGTTGGGGTAAACAACATGATCAGATTAATGGAAATAGTCATTGAGGGTCAAAGCAAATAGCAATTGTTTTCCCTTTTTGGTAAAGTAAGAGAATGGAATTGTTGAATAAATGGTAAAACGGTTCTTTGCAATTTTGTGAAAAGATAAACTAGAATAAATTGCTCCCTTTCAATTATTATAGGATTTTCGGTGACAATTTGCATGGAGGATTGAATCCGATTGGAGCGAGTAGTAGAAATTGCCATTTCAGCGACTTTGAAATCATTTTTATTTCCATGGAATTCGGCCTCTTTAGAGACACGCTCTATATGAAGATTACTCGTTGGGGTAAACAACATGATCAGATTAATGGAAATAGTCATTGAGGGTCAAAGCAAATAGCAATTGTTTTCCCTTTTTGGTAAAGTAAGAGAATGGAATTGTTGAATAAATGGTAAAACGGTTCTTTGCAATTTTGTGAAAAGATAAACTAGAATAAATTGCTCCCTTTCAATTATTATAGGATTTTCGGTGACAATTTGCATGGAGGATTGAATCCGATTGGAGCGAGTAGAAATTGCCATTTCAGCGACTTTGAAATAATTTCTAATTCCATGGAATTCGGCCTCTTTAGAGACACGCTCTATATGAAGATTACTCGTTGGTGAAAACAACATGATCAGATTAATGGAAATAGTCATTGAGGGTCAAAGCAAATAGCAATTGTTTTCCCTTTTTGGTAAAGTAAGAGAATGGAATTGTTGAATAAATGGTAAAACGGTTCTTTGCAATTTTGTGAAAAGATAAACTAGAATAAATTGCTCCCTTTCAATTATTATAGGATTTTCGGTGACAATTTGCATGGAGGATTGAATCCGATTGGAGCGAGTAGAAATTGCCATTTCAGCGACTTTGAAATCATTTTTATTTCCATGGAATTCGGCCTCTTTAGAGACACGCTCTATATGAAGATTACTCGTTGGTGTAAACAACATGATCAGATTAATGGAAATAGTCATTGAGGGTCAAAGCAAATAGCAATTGTTTTCCCTTTTTGGTAAAGTAAGAGAATGGAATTGTTGAATAAATGGTAAAACGGTTCTTTGCAATTTTGTGAAAAGATAAACTAGAATAAATTGCTCCCTTTCAATTATTATAGGATTTTCGGTGACAATTTGCATGGAGGATTGAATCCGATTGGAGCGAGTAGAAATTGCCATTTCAGCGACTTTGAAATCATTTTTATTTCCATGGAATTCGGCCTCTTTAGAGACACGCTCTATATGAAGATTACTCGTTGGTGAAAACAAGATGATCAGATTAATGGAAATAATCATTGAGGGTCAAAGCAAATAGCAATTGTTTTCCCTTTTTGGTAAAGTAAGAGAATGGAATTGTTGAATAAATGGTAAAACGGTTCTTTGCAATTTTGTGAAAAGATAAACGAGAATAAATTGCTCCCTTTCAATTATTATAGGATTTTCGGTGACAATTTGCATGGAGGATTGAATCCGATTGGAGCGAGTAGTAGAAATTGCCATTTCAGCGACTTTGAAATCATTTTTATTTCCATGGAATTCGGCCTCTTTAGAGACACGCTCTATATGAAGATTACTCGTTGGGGTAAACAACATGATCAGATTAATGGAAATAGTCATTGAGGGTCAAAGCAAATAGCAATTGTTTTCCCTTTTTGGTAAAGTAAGAGAATGGAATTGTTGAATAAATGGTAAAACGGTTCTTTGCAATTTTGTGAAAAGATAAACTAGAATAAATTGCTCCCTTTCAATTATTATAGGATTTTCGGTGACAATTTGCATGGAGGATTGAATCCGATTGGAGCGAGTAGTAGAAATTGCCATTTCAGCGACTTTGAAATCATTTTTATTTCCATGGAATTCGGCCTCTTTAGAGACACGCTCTATATGAAGATTACTCGTTGGGGTAAACAACATGATCAGATTAATGGAAATAGTCATTGAGGGTCAAAGCAAATAGCAATTGTTTTCCCTTTTTGGTAAAGTAAGAGAATGGAATTGTTGAATAAATGGTAAAACGGTTCTTTGCAATTTTGTGAAAAGATAAACTAGAATAAATTGCTCCCTTTCAATTATTATAGGATTTTCGGTGACAATTTGCATGGAGGATTGAATCCGATTGGAGCGAGTAGAAATTGCCATTTCAGCGACTTTGAAATAATTTCTAATTCCATGGAATTCGGCCTCTTTAGAGACACGCTCTATATGAAGATTACTCGTTGGTGAAAACAACATGATCAGATTAATGGAAATAGTCATTGAGGGTCAAAGCAAATAGCAATTGTTTTCCCTTTTTGGTAAAGTAAGAGAATGGAATTGTTGAATAAATGGTAACACGGTTCTTTGCAATTTTGTGAAAAGATAAACTAGAATAAATTGCTCCCTTTCAATTATTATAGGATTTTCGGTGACAATTTGCATGGAGGATTGAATCCGATTGGAGCGAGTAGAAATTGCCATTTCAGCGACTTTGAAATCATTTTTATTTCCATGGAATTCGGCCTCTTTAGAGACACGCTCTATATGAAGATTACTCGTTGGGGTAAACAACATGATCAGATTAATGGAAATAGTCATTGAGGGTCAAAGCAAATAGCAATTGTTTTCCCTTTTTGGTAAAGTAAGAGAATGGAATTGTTGAATAAATGGTAAAACGGTTCTTTGCAATTTTGTGAAAAGATAAACTAGAATAAATTGCTCCCTTTCAATTATTATAGGATTTTCGGTGACAATTTGCATGGAGGATTGAATCCGATTGGAGCGAGTAGAAATTTCCATTTCAGCGACTTTGAAATCATTTTTATTTCCATGGAATTCGGCCTCTTTAGAGACACGCTCTATATGAAGATTACTCGTTGGGGTAAACAACATGATCAGATTAATGGAAATAGTCATTGAGGGTCAAAGCAAATAGCAATTGTTTTCCCTTTTTGGTAAAGTAAGAGAATGGAATTGTTGAATAAATGGTAAAACGGTTCTTTGCAATTTTGTGAAAAGATAAACTAGAATAAATTGCTCCCTTTCAATTATTATAGGATTTTCGGTGACAATTTGCATGGAGGATTGAATCCGATTGGAGCGAGTAGAAATTGCCATTTCAGCGACTTTGAAATCATTTTTATTTCCATGGAATTCGGCCTCTTTAGAGACACGCTCTATATGAAGATTACTCGTTGGGGTAAACAACATGATCAGATTAATGGAAATAGTCATTGAGGGTCAAAGCAAATAGCAATTGTTTTCCCTTTTTGGTAAAGTAAGAGAATGGAATTGTTGAATAAATGGTAAAACGGTTCTTTGCAATTTTGTGAAAAGATAAACTAGAATAAATTGCTCCCTTTCAATTATTATAGGATTTTCGGTGACAATTTGCATGGAGGATTGAATCCGATTGGAGCGAGTAGAAATTTCCATTTCAGCGACTTTGAAATCATTTTTATTTCCATGGAATTCGGCCTCTTTAGAGACACGCTCTATATGAAGATTACTCGTTGGTGAAAACAACATGATCAGATTAATGGAAATAGTCATTGAGGGTCAAAGCAAATAGCAATTGTTTTCCCTTTTTGGTAAAGTAAGAGAATGGAATTGTTGAATAAATGGTAAAACGGTTCTTTGCAATTTTGTGAAAAGATAAACTAGAATAAATTGCTCCCTTTCAATTATTATAGGATTTTCGGTGACAATTTGCATGGAGGATTGAATCCGATTGGAGCGAGTAGAAATTGCCATTTCAGCGACTTTGAAATCATTTTTATTTCCATGGAATTCGGCCTCTTTAGAGACACGCTCTATATGAAGATTACTCGTTGGGGTAAACAACATGATCAGATTAATGGAAATAGTCATTGAGGGTCAAAGCAAATAGCAATTGTTTTCCCTTTTTGGTAAAGTAAGAGAATGGAATTGTTGAATAAATGGTAAAACGGTTCTTTGCCATTTTGTGAAAAGATAAACTAGAATAAATTGCTCCCTTTCAATTATTATAGGATTTTCGGTGACAATTTGCATGGAGGATTGAATCCGATTGGAGCGAGTAGAAATTGCCATTTCAGCGACTTTGAAATCATTTTTATTTCCATGGAATTCGGCCTCTTTAGAGACACGCTCTATATGAAGATTACTCGTTGGGGTAAACAACATGATCAGATTAATGGAAATAGTCATTGAGGGTCAAAGCAAATAGCAATTGTTTTCCCTTTTTGGTAAAGTAAGAGAATGGAATTGTTGAATAAATGGTAAAACGGTTCTTTGCAATTTTGTGAAAAGATAAACTAGAATAAATTGCTCCCTTTCAATTATTATAGGATTTTCGGTGACAATTTGCATGGAGGATTGAATCCGATTGGAGCGAGTAGAAATTGCCATTTCAGCGACTTTGAAATAATTTCTAATTCCATGGAATTCGGCCTCTTTAGAGACACGCTCTATATGAAGATTACTCGTTGGTGAAAACAACATGATCAGATTAATGGAAATAGTCATTGAGGGTCAAAGCAAATAGCAATTGTTTTCCCTTTTTGGTAAAGTAAGAGAATGGAATTGTTGAATAAATGGTAAAACGGTTCTTTGCAATTTTGTGAAAAGATAAACTAGAATAAATTGCTCCCTTTCAATTATTATAGGATTTTCGGTGACAATTTGCATGGAGGATTGAATCCGATTGGAGCGAGTAGAAATTGCCATTTCAGCGACTTTGAAATAATTTCTAATTCCATGGAATTCGGCCTCTTTAGAGACACGCTCTATATGAAGATTACTCGTTGGGGTAAACAACATGATCAGATTAATGGAAATAGTCATTGAGGGTCAAAGCAAATAGCAATTGTTTTCCCTTTTTGGTAAAGTAAGAGAATGGAATTGTTGAATAAATGGTAAAACGGTTCTTTGCAATTTTGTGAAAAGATAAACTAGAATAAATTGCTCCCTTTCAATTATTATAGGATTTTCGGTGACAATTTGCATGGAGGATTGAATCCGATTGGAGCGAGTAGAAATTGCCATTTCAGCGACTTTGAAATCATTTTTATTTCCATGGAATTCGGCCTCTTTAGAGACACGCTCTATATGAAGATTACTCGTTGGTGAAAACAACATGATCAGATTAATGGAAATAGTCATTGAGGGTCAAAGCAAATAGCAATTGTTTTCCCTTTTTGGTAAAGTAAGAGAATGGAATTGTTGAATAAATGGTAAAACGGTTCTTTGCAATTTTGTGAAAAGATAAACTAGAATAAATTGCTCCCTTTCAATTATTATAGGATTTTCGGTGACAATTTGCATGGAGGAGTGAATCCG
This sequence comes from Hololepta plana, assembly GCA_963695495.1. Taxonomy (NCBI): domain Eukaryota; kingdom Metazoa; phylum Arthropoda; class Insecta; order Coleoptera; family Histeridae; genus Hololepta; species Hololepta plana. Next base: position 4,972,182 of record OY968835.1, read on the forward strand.
ATTGGAGCGAGTAGAAATTGCCATTTCAGCGACTTTGAAATAATTTCTAATTCCATGGAATTCGGCCTCTTTAGAGACACGCTCTATATGAAGATTACTCGTTGGTGAAAACAACATGATCAGATTAATGGAAATAGTCATTGAGGGTCAAAGCAAATAGCAATTGTTTTCCCTTTTTGGTAAAGTAAGAGAATGGAATTGTTGAATAAATGGTAAAACGGTTCTTTGCAATTTTGTGAAAAGATAAACTAGAATAAATTGCTCCCTTTCAATTATTATAGGATTTTCGGTGACAATTTGCATGGAGGATTGAATCCGATTGGAGCGAGTAGAAATTGCCATTTCAGCGACTTTGAAATAATTTCTAATTCCATGGAATTCGGCCTCTTTAGAGACACGCTCTATATGAAGATTACTCGTTGGTGAAAACAACATGATCAGATTAATGGAAATAGTCATTGAGGGTCAAAGCAAATAGCAATTGTTTTCCCTTTTTGGTAAAGTAAGAGAATGGAATTGTTGAATAAATGGTAAAACGGTTCTTTGCAATTTTGTGAAAAGATAAACTAGAATAAATTGCTCCCTTTCAATTATTATAGGATTTTCGGTGACAATTTGCATGGAGGATTGAATCCGATTGGAGCGAGTAGAAATTGCCATTTCAGCGACTTTGAAATAATTTCTAATTCCATGGAATTCGGCCTCTTTAGAGACACGCTCTATATGAAGATTACTCGTTGGTGAAAACAACATGATCAGATTAATGGAAATAGTCATTGAGGGTCAAAGCAAATAGCAATTGTTTTCCCTTTTTGGTAAAGTAAGAGAATGGAATTGTTGAATAAATGGTAAAACGGTTCTTTGCAATTTTGTGAAAAGATAAACTAGAATAAATTGCTCCCTTTCAATTATTATAGGATTTTCGGTGACAATTTGCATGGAGGATTGAATCCGATTGGAGCGAGTAGAAATTGCCATTTCAGCGACTTTGAAATAATTTCTAATTCCATGGAATTCGGCCTCTTTAGAGACACGCTCTATATGAAGATTACTCGTTGGGGTAAACAACATGATCAGATTAATGGAAATAGTCATTGAGGGTCAAAGCAAATAGCAATTGTTTTCCCTTTTTGGTAAAGTAAGAGAATGGAATTGTTGAATAAATGGTAAAACGGTTCTTTGCAATTTTGTGAAAAGATAAACTAGAATAAATTGCTCCCTTTCAATTATTATAGGATTTTCGGTGACAATTTGCATGGAGGATTGAATCCGATTGGAGCGAGTAGAAATTGCCATTTCAGCGACTTTGAAATCATTTTTATTTCCATGGAATTCGGCCTCTTTAGAGACACGCTCTATATGAAGATTACTCGTTGGTGAAAACAACATGATCAGATTAATGGAAATAGTCATTGAGGGTCAAAGCAAATAGCAATTGTTTTCCCTTTTTGGTAAAGTAAGAGAATGGAATTGTTGAATAAATGGTAAAACGGTTCTTTGCAATTTTGTGAAAAGATAAACTAGAATAAATTGCTCCCTTTCAATTATTATAGGATTTTCGGTGACAATTTGCATGGAGGATTGAATCCGATTGGAGCGAGTAGAAATTTCCATTTCAGCGACTTTGAAATAATTTCTAATTCCATGGAATTCGGCCTCTTTAGAGACACGCTCTATATGAAGATTACTCGTTGGGGTAAACAACATGATCAGATTAATGGAAATAGTCATTGAGGGTCAAAGCAAATAGCAATTGTTTTCCCTTTTTGGTAAAGTAAGAGAATGGAATTGTTGAATAAATGGTAAAACGGTTCTTTGCAATTTTGTGAAAAGATAAACTAGAATAAATTGCTCCCTTTCAATTATTATAGGATTTTCGGTGACAATTTGCATGGAGGATTGAATCCGATTGGAGCGAGTAGAAATTGCCATTTCAGCGACTTTGAAATCATTTTTATTTCCATGGAATTCGGCCTCTTTAGAGACACGCTCTATATGAAGATTACTCGTTGGTGAAAACAACATGATCAGATTAATGGAAATAGTCATTGAGGGTCAAAGCAAATAGCAATTGTTTTCCCTTTTTGGTAAAGTAAGAGAATGGAATTGTTGAATAAATGGTAAAACGGTTCTTTGCAATTTTGTGAAAAGATAAACTAGAATAAATTGCTCCCTTTCAATTATTATAGGATTTTCGGTGACAATTTGCATGGAGGATTGAATCCGATTGGAGCGAGTAGAAATTGCCATTTCAGCGACTTTGAAATCATTTTTATTTCCATGGAATTCGGCCTCTTTAGAGACACGCTCTATATGAAGATTACTCGTTGGGGTAAACAACATGATCAGATTAATGGAAATAGTCATTGAGGGTCAAAGCAAATAGCAATTGTTTTCCCTTTTTGGTAAAGTAAGAGAATGGAATTGTTGAATAAATGGTAAAACGGTTCTTTGCAATTTTGTGAAAAGATAAACTAGAATAAATTGCTCCCTTTCAATTATTATAGGATTTTCGGTGACAATTTGCATGGAGGATTGAATCCGATTGGAGCGAGTAGAAATTGCCATTTCAGCGACTTTGAAATAATTTCTAATTCCATGGAATTCGGCCTCTTTAGAGACACGCTCTATATGAAGATTACTCGTTGGGGTAAACAACATGATCAGATTAATGGAAATAGTCATTGAGGGTCAAAGCAAATAGCAATTGTTTTCCCTTTTTGGTAAAGTAAGAGAATGGAATTGTTGAATAAATGGTAAAACGGTTCTTTGCAATTTTGTGAAAAGATAAACTAGAATAAATTGCTCCCTTTCAATTATTATAGGATTTTCGGTGACAATTTGCATGGAGGATTGAATCCGATTGGAGCGAGTAGAAATTGCCATTTCAGCGACTTTGAAATCATTTTTATTTCCATGGAATTCGGCCTCTTTAGAGACACGCTCTATATGAAGATTACTCGTTGGGGTAAACAACATGATCAGATTAATGGAAATAGTCATTGAGGGTCAAAGCAAATAGCAATTGTTTTCCCTTTTTGGTAAAGTAAGAGAATGGAATTGTTGAATAAATGGTAAAACGGTTCTTTGCAATTTTGTGAAAAGATAAACTAGAATAAATTGCTCCCTTTCAATTATTATAGGATTTTCGGTGACAATTTGCATGGAGGATTGAATCCGATTGGAGCGAGTAGAAATTGCCATTTCAGCGACTTTGAAATCATTTTTATTTCCATGGAATTCGGCCTCTTTAGAGACACGCTCTATATGAAGATTACTCGTTGGTGAAAACAACATGATCAGATTAATGGAAATAGTCATTGAGGGTCAAAGCAAATAGCAATTGTTTTCCCTTTTTGGTAAAGTAAGAGAATGGAATTGTTGAATAAATGGTAAAACGGTTCTTTGCAATTTTGTGAAAAGATAAACTAGAATAAATTGCTCCCTTTCAATTATTATAGGATTTTCGGTGACAATTTGCATGGAGGATTGAATCCGATTGGAGCGAGTAGAAATTTCCATTTCAGCGACTTTGAAATAATTTCTAATTCCATGGAATTCGGCCTCTTTAGAGACACGCTCTATATGAAGATTACTCGTTGGGGTAAACAACATGATCAGATTAATGGAAATAGTCATTGGGGGTCAAAGCAAATAGCAATTGTTTTCCCTTTTTGGTAAAGTAAGAGAATGGAATTGTTGAATAAATGGTAAAACGGTTCTTTGCAATTTTGTGAAAAGATAAACTAGAATAAATTGCTCCCTTTCAATTATTATAGGATTTTCGGTGACAATTTGCATGGAGGATTGAATCCGATTGGAGCGAGTAGAAATTTCCATTTCAGCGACTTTGAAATAATTTCTAATTCCATGGAATTCGGCCTCTTTAGAGACACGCTCTATATGAAGATTACTCGTTGGGGTAAACAACATGATCAGATTAATGGAAATAGTCATTGGGGGTCAAAGCAAATAGCAATTGTTTTCCCTTTTTGGTAAAGTAAGAGAATGGAATTGTTGAATAAATGGTAAAACGGTTCTTTGCAATTTTGTGAAAAGATAAACTAGAATAAATTGCTCCCTTTCAATTATTATAGGATTTTCGGTGACAATTTGCATGGAGGATTGAATCCGATTGGAGCGAGTAGAAATTGCCATTTCAGCGACTTTGAAATAATTTCTAATTCCATGGAATTCGGCCTCTTTAGAGACACGCTCTATATGAAGATTACTCGTTGGTGAAAACAACATGATCAGATTAATGGAAATAGTCATTGAGGGTCAAAGCAAATAGCAATTGTTTTCCCTTTTTGGTAAAGTAAGAGAATGGAATTGTTGAATAAATGGTAAAACGGTTCTTTGCAATTTTGTGAAAAGATAAACTAGAATAAATTGCTCCCTTTCAATTATTATAGGATTTTCGGTGACAATTTGCATGGAGGATTGAATCCGATTGGAGCGAGTAGAAATTGCCATTTCAGCGACTTTGAAATAATTTCTAATTCCATGGAATTCGGCCTCTTTAGAGACACGCTCTATATGAAGATTACTCGTTGGGGTAAACAACATGATCAGATTAATGGAAATAGTCATTGAGGGTCAAAGCAAATAGCAATTGTTTTCCCTTTTTGGTAAAGTAAGAGAATGGAATTGTTGAATAAATGGTAAAACGGTTCTTTGCAATTTTGTGAAAAGATAAACTAGAATAAATTGCTCCCTTTCAATTATTATAGGATTTTCGGTGACAATTTGCATGGAGGATTGAATCCGATTGGAGCGAGTAGAAATTGCCATTTCAGCGACTTTGAAATAATTTCTAATTCCATGGAATTCGGCCTCTTTAGAGACACGCTCTATATGAAGATTACTCGTTGGTGAAAACAACATGATCAGATTAATGGAAATAGTCATTGAGGGTCAAAGCAAATAGCAATTGTTTTCCCTTTTTGGTAAAGTAAGAGAATGGAATTGTTGAATAAATGGTAAAACGGTTCTTTGCAATTTTGTGAAAAGATAAACTAGAATAAATTGCTCCCTTTCAATTATTATAGGATTTTCGGTGACAATTTGCATGGAGGATTGAATCCGATTGGAGCGAGTAGAAATTGCCATTTCAGCGACTTTGAAATAATTTCTAATTCCATGGAATTCGGCCTCTTTAGAGACACGCTCTATATGAAGATTACTCGTTGGGGTAAACAACATGATCAGATTAATGGAAATAGTCATTGGGGGTCAAAGCAAATAGCAATTGTTTTCCCTTTTTGGTAAAGTAAGAGAATGGAATTGTTGAATAAATGGTAAAACGGTTCTTTGCAATTTTGTGAAAAGATAAACTAGAATAAATTGCTCCCTTTCAATTATTATAGGATTTTCGGTGACAATTTGCATGGAGGATTGAATCCGATTGGAGCGAGTAGAAATTGCCATTTCAGCGACTTTGAAATAATTTCTAATTCCATGGAATTCGGCCTCTTTAGAGACACGCTCTATATGAAGATTACTCGTTGGTGAAAACAACATGATCAGATTAATGGAAATAGTCATTGAGGGTCAAAGCAAATAGCAATTGTTTTCCCTTTTTGGTAAAGTAAGAGAATGGAATTGTTGAATAAATGGTAAAACGGTTCTTTGCAATTTTGTGAAAAGATAAACTAGAATAAATTGCTCCCTTTCAATTATTATAGGATTTTCGGTGACAATTTGCATGGAGGATTGAATCCGATTGGAGCGAGTAGAAATTGCCATTTCAGCGACTTTGAAATAATTTCTAATTCCATGGAATTCGGCCTCTTTAGAGACACGCTCTATATGAAGATTACTCGTTGGGGTAAACAACATGATCAGATTAATGGAAATAGTCATTGGGGGTCAAAGCAAATAGCAATTGTTTTCCCTTTTTGGTAAAGTAAGAGAATGGAATTGTTGAATAAATGGTAAAACGGTTCTTTGCAATTTTGTGAAAAGATAAACTAGAATAAATTGCTCCCTTTCAATTATTATAGGATTTTCGGTGACAATTTGCATGGAGGATTGAATCCGATTGGAGCGAGTAGAAATTGCCATTTCAGCGACTTTGAAATAATTTCTAATTCCATGGAATTCGGCCTCTTTAGAGACACGCTCTATATGAAGATTACTCGTTGGGGTAAACAACATGATCAGATTAATGGAAATAGTCATTGAGGGTCAAAGCAAATAGCAATTGTTTTCCCTTTTTGGTAAAGTAAGAGAATGGAATTGTTGAATAAATGGTAAAACGGTTCTTTGCAATTTTGTGAAAAGATAAACTAGAATAAATTGCTCCCTTTCAATTATTATAGGATTTTCGGTGACAATTTGCATGGAGGATTGAATCCGATTGGAGCGAGTAGAAATTGCCATTTCAGCGACTTTGAAATCATTTTTATTTCCATGGAATTCGGCCTCTTTAGAGACACGCTCTATATGAAGATTACTCGTTGGGGTAAACAACATGATCAGATTAATGGAAATAGTCATTGAGGGTCAAAGCAAATAGCAATTGTTTTCCCTTTTTGGTAAAGTAAGAGAATGGAATTGTTGAATAAATGGTAAAACGGTTCTTTGCAATTTTGTGAAAAGATAAACTAGAATAAATTGCTCCCTTTCAATTATTATAGGATTTTCGGTGACAATTTGCATGGAGGATTGAATCCGATTGGAGCGAGTAGAAATTGCCATTTCAGCGACTTTGAAATCATTTTTATTTCCATGGAATTCGGCCTCTTTAGAGACACGCTCTATATGAAGATTACTCGTTGGTGAAAACAACATGATCAGATTAATGGAAATAGTCATTGAGGGTCAAAGCAAATAGCAATTGTTTTCCCTTTTTGGTAAAGTAAGAGAATGGAATTGTTGAATAAATGGTAAAACGGTTCTTTGCAATTTTGTGAAAAGATAAACTAGAATAAATTGCTCCCTTTCAATTATTATAGGATTTTCGGTGACAATTTGCATGGAGGATTGAATCCGATTGGAGCGAGTAGAAATTTCCATTTCAGCGACTTTGAAATAATTTCTAATTCCATGGAATTCGGCCTCTTTAGAGACACGCTCTATATGAAGATTACTCGTTGGGGTAAACAACATGATCAGATTAATGGAAATAGTCATTGGGGGTCAAAGCAAATAGCAATTGTTTTCCCTTTTTGGTAAAGTAAGAGAATGGAATTGTTGAATAAATGGTAAAACGGTTCTTTGCAATTTTGTGAAAAGATAAACTAGAATAAATTGCTCCCTTTCAATTATTATAGGATTTTCGGTGACAATTTGCATGGAGGATTGAATCCGATTGGAGCGAGTAGAAATTTCCATTTCAGCGACTTTGAAATAATTTCTAATTCCATGGAATTCGGCCTCTTTAGAGACACGCTCTATATGAAGATTACTCGTTGGGGTAAACAACATGATCAGATTAATGGAAATAGTCATTGGGGGTCAAAGCAAATAGCAATTGTTTTCCCTTTTTGGTAAAGTAAGAGAATGGAATTGTTGAATAAATGGTAAAACGGTTCTTTGCAATTTTGTGAAAAGATAAACTAGAATAAATTGCTCCCTTTCAATTATTATAGGATTTTCGGTGACAATTTGCATGGAGGATTGAATCCGATTGGAGCGAGTAGAAATTGCCATTTCAGCGACTTTGAAATAATTTCTAATTCCATGGAATTCGGCCTCTTTAGAGACACGCTCTATATGAAGATTACTCGTTGGTGTAAACAACATGATCAGATTAATGGAAATAGTCATTGGGGGTCAAAGCAAATAGCAATTGTTTTCCCTTTTTGGTAAAGTAAGAGAATGGAATTGTTGAATAAATGGTAAAACGGTTCTTTGCAATTTTGTGAAAAGATAAACGAGAATAAATTGCTCCCTTTCAATTATTATAGGATTTTCGGTGACAATTTGCATGGAGGATTGAATCCGATTGGAGCGAGTAGAAATTGCCATTTCAGCGACTTTGAAATAATTTCTAATTCCATGGAATTCGGCCTCTTTAGAGACACGCTCTATATGAAGATTACTCGTTGGGGTAAACAACATGATCAGATTAATGGAAATAGTCATTGGGGGTCAAAGCAAATAGCAATTGTTTTCCCTTTTTGGTAAAGTAAGAGAATGGAATTGTTGAATAAATGGTAAAACGGTTCTTTGCAATTTTGTGAAAAGATAAACGAGAATAAATTGCTCCCTTTCAATTATTATAGGATTTTCGGTGACAATTTGCATGGAGGATTGAATCCGATTGGAGCGAGTAGAAATTGCCATTTCAGCGACTTTGAAATCATTTTTATTTCCATGGAATTCGGCCTCTTTAGAGACACGCTCTATATGAAGATTACTCGTTGGGGTAAACAACATGATCAGATTAATGGAAATAGTCATTGAGGGTCAAAGCAAATAGCAATTGTTTTCCCTTTTTGGTAAAGTAAGAGAATGGAATTGTTGAATAAATGGTAAAACGGTTCTTTGCAATTTTGTGAAAAGATAAACTAGAATAAATTGCTCCCTTTCAATTATTATAGGATTTTCGGTGACAATTTGCATGGAGGATTGAATCCGATTGGAGCGAGTAGAAATTTCCATTTCAGCGACTTTGAAATCATTTTTATTTCCATGGAATTCGGCCTCTTTAGAGACACGCTCTATATGAAGATTACTCGTTGGTGTAAACAACATGATCAGATTAATGGAAATAGTCATTGGGGGTCAAAGCAAATAGCAATTGTTTTCCCTTTTTGGTAAAGTAAGAGAATGGAATTGTTGAATAAATGGTAAAACGGTTCTTTGCAATTTTGTGAAAAGATAAACTAGAATAAATTGCTCCCTTTCAATTATTATAGGATTTTCGGTGACAATTTGCATGGAGGATTGAATCCGATTGGAGCGAGTAGAAATTGCCATTTCAGCGACTTTGAAATAATTTCTAATTCCATGGAATTCGGCCTCTTTAGAGACACGCTCTATATGAAGATTACTCGTTGGGGTAAACAACATGATCAGATTAATGGAAATAGTCATTGAGGGTCAAAGCAAATAGCAATTGTTTTCCCTTTTTGGTAAAGTAAGAGAATGGAATTGTTGAATAAATGGTAAAACGGTTCTTTGCAATTTTGTGAAAAGATAAACGAGAATAAATTGCTCCCTTTCAATTATTATAGGATTTTCGGTGACAATTTGCATGGAGGATTGAATCCGATTGGAGCGAGTAGAAATTGCCATTTCAGCGACTTTGAAATCATTTTTATTTCCATGGAATTCGGCCTCTTTAGAGACACGCTCTATATGAAGATTACTCGTTGGGGTAAACAACATGATCAGATTAATGGAAATAGTCATTGAGGGTCAAAGCAAATAGCAATTGTTTTCCCTTTTTGGTAAAGTAAGAGAATGGAATTGTTGAATAAATGGTAAAACGGTTCTTTGCAATTTTGTGAAAAGATAAACTAGAATAAATTGCTCCCTTTCAATTATTATAGGATTTTCGGTGACAATTTGCATGGAGGATTGAATCCGATTGGAGCGAGTAGAAATTTCCATTTCAGCGACTTTGAAATCATTTTTATTTCCATGGAATTCGGCCTCTTTAGAGACACGCTCTATATGAAGATTACTCGTTGGTGTAAACAACATGATCAGATTAATGGAAATAGTCATTGAGGGTCAAAGCAAATAGCAATTGTTTTCCCTTTTTGGTAAAGTAAGAGAATGGAATTGTTGAATAAATGGTAAAACGGTTCTTTGCAATTTTGTGAAAAGATAAACTAGAATAAATTGCTCCCTTTCAATTATTATAGGATTTTCGGTGACAATTTGCATGGAGGATTGAATCCGATTGGAGCGAGTAGAAATTTCCATTTCAGCGACTTTGAAATCATTTTTATTTCCATGGAATTCGGCCTCTTTAGAGACACGCTCTATATGAAGATTACTCGTTGGTGAAAACAACATGATCAGATTAATGGAAATAGTCATTGAGGGTCAAAGCAAATAGCAATTGTTTTCCCTTTTTGGTAAAGTAAGAGAATGGAATTGTTGAATAAATGGTAAAACGGTTCTTTGCAATTTTGTGAAAAGATAAACTAGAATAAATTGCTCCCTTTCAATTATTATAGGATTTTCGGTGACAATTTGCATGGAGGATTGAATCCGATTGGAGCGAGTAGAAATTGCCATTTCAGCGACTTTGAAATAATTTCTAATTCCATGGAATTCGGCCTCTTTAGAGACACGCTCTATATGAAGATTACTCGTTGGTGAAAACAACATGATCAGATTAATGGAAATAGTCATTGAGGGTCAAAGCAAATAGCAATTGTTTTCCCTTTTTGGTAAAGTAAGAGAATGGAATTGTTGAATAAATGGTAAAACGGTTCTTTGCAATTTTGTGAAAAGATAAACTAGAATAAATTGCTCCCTTTCAATTATTATAGGATTTTCGGTGACAATTTGCATGGAGGATTGAATCCGATTGGAGCGAGTAGAAATTGCCATTTCAGCGACTTTGAAATAATTTCTAATTCCATGGAATTCGGCCTCTTTAGAGACACGCTCTATATGAAGATTACTCGTTGGGGTAAACAACATGATCAGATTAATGGAAATAGTCATTGAGGGTCAAAGCAAATAGCAATTGTTTTCCCTTTTTGGTAAAGTAAGAGAATGGAATTGTTGAATAAATGGTAAAACGGTTCTTTGCAATTTTGTGAAAAGATAAACTAGAATAAATTGCTCCCTTTCAATTATTATAGGATTTTCGGTGACAATTTGCATGGAGGATTGAATCCGATTGGAGCGAGTAGAAATTGCCATTTCAGCGACTTTGAAATCATTTTTATTTCCATGGAATTCGGCCTCTTTAGAGACACGCTCTATATGAAGATTACTCGTTGGTGAAAACAACATGATCAGATTAATGGAAATAGTCATTGAGGGTCAAAGCAAATAGCAATTGTTTTCCCTTTTTGGTAAAGTAAGAGAATGGAATTGTTGAATAAATGGTAAAACGGTTCTTTGCAATTTTGTGAAAAGATAAACGAGAATAAATTGCTCCCTTTCAATTATTATAGGATTTTCGGTGACAATTTGCATGGAGGATTGAATCCGATTGGAGCGAGTAGAAATTGCCATTTCAGCGACTTTGAAATCATTTTTATTTCCATGGAATTCGGCCTCTTTAGAGACACGCTCTATATGAAGATTACTCGTTGGTGAAAACAACATGATCAGATTAATGGAAATAGTCATTGAGGGTCAAAGCAAATAGCAATTGTTTTCCCTTTTTGGTAAAGTAAGAGAATGGAATTGTTGAATAAATGGTAAAACGGTTCTTTGCAATTTTGTGAAAAGATAAACTAGAATAAATTGCTCCCTTTCAATTATTATAGGATTTTCGGTGACAATTTGCATGGAGGATTGAATCCGATTGGAGCGAGTAGAAATTGCCATTTCAGCGACTTTGAAATCATTTTTATTTCCATGGAATTCGGCCTCTTTAGAGACACGCTCTATATGAAGATTACTCGTTGGTGAAAACAACATGATCAGATTAATGGAAATAGTCATTGAGGGTCAAAGCAAATAGCAATTGTTTTCCCTTTTTGGTAAAGTAAGAGAATGGAATTGTTGAATAAATGGTAAAACGGTTCTTTGCAATTTTGTGAAAAGATAAACTAGAATAAATTGCTCCCTTTCAATTATTATAGGATTTTCGGTGACAATTTGCATGGAGGATTGAATCCGATTGGAGCGAGTAGAAATTGCCATTTCAGCGACTTTGAAATAATTTCTAATTCCATGGAATTCGGCCTCTTTAGAGACACGCTCTATATGAAGATTACTCGTTGGGGTAAACAACATGATCAGATTAATGGAAATAGTCATTGAGGGTCAAAGCAAATAGCAATTGTTTTCCCTTTTTGGTAAAGTAAGAGAATGGAATTGTTGAATAAATGGTAAAACGGTTCTTTGCAATTTTGTGAAAAGATAAACTAGAATAAATTGCTCCCTTTCAATTATTATAGGATTTTCGGTGACAATTTGCATGGAGGATTGAATCCGATTGGAGCGAGTAGAAATTGCCATTTCAGCGACTTTGAAATAATTTCTAATTCCATGGAATTCGGCCTCTTTAGAGACACGCTCTATATGAAGATTACTCGTTGGGGTAAACAACATGATCAGATTAATGGAAATAGTCATTGAGGGTCAAAGCAAATAGCAATTGTTTTCCCTTTTTGGTAAAGTAAGAGAATGGAATTGTTGAATAAATGGTAAAACGGTTCTTTGCAATTTTGTGAAAAGATAAACTAGAATAAATTGCTCCCTTTCAATTATTATAGGATTTTCGGTGACAATTTGCATGGAGGATTGAATCCGATTGGAGCGAGTAGAAATTGCCATTTCAGCGACTTTGAAATAATTTCTAATTCCATGGAATTCGGCCTCTTTAGAGACACGCTCTATATGAAGATTACTCGTTGGGGTAAACAACATGATCAGATTAATGGAAATAGTCATTGAGGGTCAAAGCAAATAGCAATTGTTTTCCCTTTTTGGTAAAGTAAGAGAATGGAATTGTTGAATAAATGGTAAAACGGTTCTTTGCAATTTTGTGAAAAGATAAACTAGAATAAATTGCTCCCTTTCAATTATTATAGGATTTTCGGTGACAATTTGCATGGAGGATTGAATCCGATTGGAGCGAGTAGAAATTGCCATTTCAGCGACTTTGAAATAATTTCTAATTCCATGGAATTCGGCCTCTTTAGAGACACGCTCTATATGAAGATTACTCGTTGGGGTAAACAACATGATCAGATTAATGGAAATAGTCATTGAGGGTCAAAGCAAATAGCAATTGTTTTCCCTTTTTGGTAAAGTAAGAGAATGGAATTGTTGAATAAATGGTAAAACGGTTCTTTGCAATTTTGTGAAAAGATAAACTAGAATAAATTGCTCCCTTTCAATTATTATAGGATTTTCGGTGACAATTTGCATGGAGGATTGAATCCGATTGGAGCGAGTAGAAATTGCCATTTCAGCGACTTTGAAATAATTTCTAATTCCATGGAATTCGGCCTCTTTAGAGACACGCTCTATATGAAGATTACTCGTTGGGGTAAACAACATGATCAGATTAATGGAAATAGTCATTGAGGGTCAAAGCAAATAGCAATTGTTTTCCCTTTTTGGTAAAGTAAGAGAATGGAATTGTTGAATAAATGGTAAAACGGTTCTTTGCAATTTTGTGAAAAGATAAACTAGAATAAATTGCTCCCTTTCAATTATTATAGGATTTTCGGTGACAATTTGCATGGAGGATTGAATCCGATTGGAGCGAGTAGAAATTGCCATTTCAGCGACTTTGAAATAATTTCTAATTCCATGGAATTCGGCCTCTTTAGAGACACGCTCTATATGAAGATTACTCGTTGGGGTAAACAACATGATCAGATTAATGGAAATAGTCATTGAGGGTCAAAGCAAATAGCAATTGTTTTCCCTTTTTGGTAAAGTAAGAGAATGGAATTGTTGAATAAATGGTAAAACGGTTCTTTGCAATTTTGTGAAAAGATAAACTAGAATAAATTGCTCCCTTTCAATTATTATAGGATTTTCGGTGACAATTTGCATGGAGGATTGAATCCGATTGGAGCGAGTAGAAATTGCCATTTCAGCGACTTTGAAATCATTTTTATTTCCATGGAATTCGGCCTCTTTAGAGACACGCTCTATATGAAGATTACTCGTTGGTGAAAACAACATGATCAGATTAATGGAAATAGTCATTGAGGGTCAAAGCAAATAGCAATTGTTTTCCCTTTTTGGTAAAGTAAGAGAATGGAATTGTTGAATAAATGGTAAAACGGTTCTTTGCAATTTTGTGAAAAGATAAACGAGAATAAATTGCTCCCTTTCAATTATTATAGGATTTTCGGTGACAATTTGCATGGAGGATTGAATCCGATTGGAGCGAGTAGAAATTGCCATTTCAGCGACTTTGAAATCATTTTTATTTCCATGGAATTCGGCCTCTTTAGAGACACGCTCTATATGAAGATTACTCGTTGGTGAAAACAACATGATCAGATTAATGGAAATAGTCATTGAGGGTCAAAGCAAATAGCAATTGTTTTCCCTTTTTGGTAAAGTAAGAGAATGGAATTGTTGAATAAATGGTAAAACGGTTCTTTGCAATTTTGTGAAAAGATAAACTAGAATAAATTGCTCCCTTTCAATTATTATAGGATTTTCGGTGACAATTTGCATGGAGGATTGAATCCGATTGGAGCGAGTAGAAATTGCCATTTCAGCGACTTTGAAATCATTTTTATTTCCATGGAATTCGGCCTCTTTAGAGACACGCTCTATATGAAGATTACTCGTTGGTGAAAACAACATGATCAGATTAATGGAAATAGTCATTGAGGGTCAAAGCAAATAGCAATTGTTTTCCCTTTTTGGTAAAGTAAGAGAATGGAATTGTTGAATAAATGGTAAAACGGTTCTTTGCAATTTTGTGAAAAGATAAACTAGAATAAATTGCTCCCTTTCAATTATTATAGGATTTTCGGTGACAATTTGCATGGAGGATTGAATCCGATTGGAGCGAGTAGAAATTGCCATTTCAGCGACTTTGAAATAATTTCTAATTCCATGGAATTCGGCCTCTTTAGAGACACGCTCTATATGAAGATTACTCGTTGGGGTAAACAACATGATCAGATTAATGGAAATAGTCATTGAGGGTCAAAGCAAATAGCAATTGTTTTCCCTTTTTGGTAAAGTAAGAGAATGGAATTGTTGAATAAATGGTAAAACGGTTCTTTGCAATTTTGTGAAAAGATAAACTAGAATAAATTGCTCCCTTTCAATTATTATAGGATTTTCGGTGACAATTTGCATGGAGGATTGAATCCGATTGGAGCGAGTAGAAATTTCCATTTCAGCGACTTTGAAATCATTTTTATTTCCATGGAATTCGGCCTCTTTAGAGACACGCTCTATATGAAGATTACTCGTTGGTGTAAACAACATGATCAGATTAATGGAAATAGTCATTGAGGGTCAAAGCAAATAGCAATTGTTTTCCCTTTTTGGTAAAGTAAGAGAATGGAATTGTTGAATAAATGGTAAAACGGTTCTTTGCAATTTTGTGAAAAGATAAACTAGAATAAATTGCTCCCTTTCAATTATTATAGGATTTTCGGTGACAATTTGCATGGAGGATTGAATCCGATTGGAGCGAGTAGAAATTTCCATTTCAGCGACTTTGAAATCATTTTTATTTCCATGGAATTCGGCCTCTTTAGAGACACGCTCTATATGAAGATTACTCGTTGGGGTAAACAACATGATCAGATTAATGGAAATAGTCATTGAGGGTCAAAGCAAATAGCAATTGTTTTCCCTTTTTGGTAAAGTAAGAGAATGGAATTGTTGAATAAATGGTAAAACGGTTCTTTGCAATTTTGTGAAAAGATAAACTAGAATAAATTGCTCCCTTTCAATTATTATAGGATTTTCGGTGACAATTTGCATGGAGGATTGAATCCGATTGGAGCGAGTAGAAATTTCCATTTCAGCGACTTTGAAATCATTTTTATTTCCATGGAATTCGGCCTCTTTAGAGACACGCTCTATATGAAGATTACTCGTTGGGGTAAACAACATGATCAGATTAATGGAAATAGTCATTGAGGGTCAAAGCAAATAGCAATTGTTTTCCCTTTTTGGTAAAGTAAGAGAATGGAATTGTTGAATAAATGGTAAAACGGTTCTTTGCAATTTTGTGAAAAGATAAACTAGAATAAATTGCTCCCTTTCAATTATTATAGGATTTTCGGTGACAATTTGCATGGAGGATTGAATCCGATTGGAGCGAGTAGAAATTTCCATTTCAGCGACTTTGAAATCATTTTTATTTCCATGGAATTCGGCCTCTTTAGAGACACGCTCTATATGAAGATTACTCGTTGGGGTAAACAACATGATCAGATTAATGGAAATAGTCATTGAGGGTCAAAGCAAATAGCAATTGTTTTCCCTTTTTGGTAAAGTAAGAGAATGGAATTGTTGAATAAATGGTAAAACGGTTCTTTGCAATTTTGTGAAAAGATAAACTAGAATAAATTGCTCCCTTTCAATTATTATAGGATTTTCGGTGACAATTTGCATGGAGGATTGAATCCGATTGGAGCGAGTAGAAATTGCCATTTCAGCGACTTTGAAATAATTTCTAATTCCATGGAATTCGGCCTCTTTAGAGACACGCTCTATATGAAGATTACTCGTTGGGGTAAACAACATGATCAGATTAATGGAAATAGTCATTGAGGGTCAAAGCAAATAGCAATTGTTTTCCCTTTTTGGTAAAGTAAGAGAATGGAATTGTTGAATAAATGGTAAAACGGTTCTTTGCAATTTTGTGAAAAGATAAACGAGAATAAATTGCTCCCTTTCAATTATTATAGGATTTTCGGTGACAATTTGCATGGAGGATTGAATCCGATTGGAGCGAGTAGAAATTGCCATTTCAGCGACTTTGAAATAATTTCTAATTCCATGGAATTCGGCCTCTTTAGAGACACGCTCTATATGAAGATTACTCGTTGGGGTAAACAACATGATCAGATTAATGGAAATAGTCATTGAGGGTCAAAGCAAATAGCAATTGTTTTCCCTTTTTGGTAAAGTAAGAGAATGGAATTGTTGAATAAATGGTAAAACGGTTCTTTGCAATTTTGTGAAAAGATAAACGAGAATAAATTGCTCCCTTTCAATTATTATAGGATTTTCGGTGACAATTTGCATGGAGGATTGAATCCGATTGGAGCGAGTAGAAATTTCCATTTCAGCGACTTTGAAATCATTTTTATTTCCATGGAATTCGGCCTCTTTAGAGACACGCTCTATATGAAGATTACTCGTTGGGGTAAACAACATGATCAGATTAATGGAAATAGTCATTGAGGGTCAAAGCAAATAGCAATTGTTTTCCCTTTTTGGTAAAGTAAGAGAATGGAATTGTTGAATAAATGGTAAAACGGTTCTTTGCAATTTTGTGAAAAGATAAACTAGAATAAATTGCTCCCTTTCAATTATTATAGGATTTTCGGTGACAATTTGCATGGAGGATTGAATCCGATTGGAGCGAGTAGAAATTTCCATTTCAGCGACTTTGAAATCATTTTTATTTCCATGGAATTCGGCCTCTTTAGAGACACGCTCTATATGAAGATTACTCGTTGGGGTAAACAACATGATCAGATTAATGGAAATAGTCATTGAGGGTCAAAGCAAATAGCAATTGTTTTCCCTTTTTGGTAAAGTAAGAGAATGGAATTGTTGAATAAATGGTAAAACGGTTCTTTGCAATTTTGTGAAAAGATAAACTAGAATAAATTGCTCCCTTTCAATTATTATAGGATTTTCGGTGACAATTTGCATGGAGGATTGAATCCGATTGGAGCGAGTAGAAATTTCCATTTCAGCGACTTTGAAATCATTTTTATTTCCATGGAATTCGGCCTCTTTAGAGACACGCTCTATATGAAGATTACTCGTTGGGGTAAACAACATGATCAGATTAATGGAAATAGTCATTGAGGGTCAAAGCAAATAGCAATTGTTTTCCCTTTTTGGTAAAGTAAGAGAATGGAATTGTTGAATAAATGGTAAAACGGTTCTTTGCAATTTTGTGAAAAGATAAACTAGAATAAATTGCTCCCTTTCAATTATTATAGGATTTTCGGTGACAATTTGCATGGAGGATTGAATCCGATTGGAGCGAGTAGAAATTGCCATTTCAGCGACTTTGAAATAATTTCTAATTCCATGGAATTCGGCCTCTTTAGAGACACGCTCTATATGAAGATTAC
Source organism: Hololepta plana (assembly GCA_963695495.1). Classification (NCBI taxonomy): domain Eukaryota; kingdom Metazoa; phylum Arthropoda; class Insecta; order Coleoptera; family Histeridae; genus Hololepta; species Hololepta plana. The sequence continues at coordinate 4,990,088 of OY968835.1, forward strand.
TCGTTGGGGTAAACAACATGATCAGATTAATGGAAATAGTCATTGAGGGTCAAAGCAAATAGCAATTGTTTTCCCTTTTTGGTAAAGTAAGAGAATGGAATTGTTGAATAAATGGTAAAACGGTTCTTTGCAATTTTGTGAAAAGATAAACGAGAATAAATTGCTCCCTTTCAATTATTATAGGATTTTCGGTGACAATTTGCATGGAGGATTGAATCCGATTGGAGCGAGTAGAAATTGCCATTTCAGCGACTTTGAAATAATTTCTAATTCCATGGAATTCGGCCTCTTTAGAGACACGCTCTATATGAAGATTACTCGTTGGGGTAAACAACATGATCAGATTAATGGAAATAGTCATTGAGGGTCAAAGCAAATAGCAATTGTTTTC